>OY812998.1:76105851-76618351 GCA_963681545.1 Germaria angustata | reverse complement strand
CAAGTCAGAGCAAAATTTTGACAGCTTTTGTGATCCTAATTCACATATCGACGTATATAAAATGCAACAAGAATGCTATAAAGAATATATTCAATATTTAGCGTCTCCGTTAACCATACATTGTTGGGCAAACAAAACGTTTGAAACTTTTCATAAGAACCCACAAATATTAAAAGACGCAAATCATACAATACATTTCGATGCAACTGGCCAGAGTGTGCGACAAATTGAATCTGCGCAAAAAAGAATTTTAATATATAAAATAGTTATAAGGATTAAGAAGTTTAAAATGATTATTCCAATTGTAACTGGTATTTTGTCCCGCCACTCTATCTTAGATATATGCTTGATATTTGAACGATTAAAGCTATATTTTAAGGAACACAAATATAAATGGCCATTTTTTCAAAGAGTCTGCATAGATGTAAGTTATGCACTGTTTGGAGGAATCCTGAAATCTTGTAATGATCAAAATGTTTCAGATTACCTCAGTGATTGCTTTGATTATTTACAAAACCCAAAGACAACATCTAAACCAAAAGTTATCGTGCAGTGGTGCAAAGCTCATTATATTCATATTGTTTGTAAAGATTTAAATAGCAAAATCGGCAAAAACAGCAAACTGAGGCATTTATTAAAAAATTCCTTAACTTTAGCAATGGACGAATGCAAATTCTGGTTTAAACATATTTTCACTGTTCTTTTAAGTCCACATAAAAATCCTGAATTTAAGAACAGTCATGCGATTTTAGAAAAATGTATAATGGAAGTTAATGAAAAAGATTTTGAAAATTTAAGCGTATTTGATGATGATCAATTAAATAATTTAGAATCGATAGCTTCCCGCAGTCCTTTTAAAAAAGTTTTTGAAAATATGTACAGAACTGTATGTGATAGTGTTAAGGAAAAACTAACAAGCTATGATGTCAATGAATTCCATAACGAAGACATCTGCAGATTTATAATAAATAAATATTGTTCTTTTGTACCCATGTGGACAAATATTATGGGAATCCTAGTAGATCCATCTGGCGATCATATAAGTAATGCTCCAGTAGAATTTAATTTTTATTTGCAAAAACATATTTTACTCAATAACAGATCAGTTAGACCTGGAGATTTCATAAAAGTCGATCGCAAAGACAGTATGACTACTTTAAAAGAACTTCGATATAAGTACAATATGTTTGATGTACAAATAAATGATGAAGAAAATAGCAATGGTGAGAACATTAATGCACTGCAAATAGTAAAGGAACATGATTATGAAATAATAGAATTTTTAGAGCCAGAAGAACAATGGAAAAAGAAAAATTTGAAAACACAGAAAGCCATTAAGCCAAAACATCTCTTAAATGCAAAAAAACGAAAAAAATTTTTACCTATGCCTGAGGCGGTGCATGATATCATAAAACTAGATGTTAATAATTCCAAAAATGTAAACGATATGTCAAGAATTAAAAAAGAACATACATATTCTGAGCCAGGCAAAATAAATACATTAGGTGTTGAAACACATGTGCTTGCGAAATGCACTCTTTTTAGGTATAACGATTTGTTCAAAGCAATTTACCCAAATTTAAAGTTATCACAAATTGGCTTTTGGAACGTGTTGGATATTGAAGATTGGAAGTCTTTAGCAATAGGGAAACAGTTGACGAATTTTGTGTTGGATTGTGCAATACTATCCATCATAAAAGAGAATTTCAAAAATGTGTTGAGCTTACCATGCCAAAGCGAAAAAATTTCATTTGAAAAAGTCAATATGCTATTGTCTCATAAGCCACATTATGTTATTATACCAATTTTGAGAAATATTCATTTTAACCTTTGTATATTAAATACTACATCACGAGAATTCGTATTTATTGATTCCTTAAATGATTTTGCCGGTCAAGACCATTTTACTGCTTTTAATGCTAACTTTTCCAATGATAACATGTGGAAGTTTGTAAGGATATCAAGAAGAACCAAACAAATAGATGGTGTAAGCTGTGGTGTATTCGTTGCAATGTACACGTTATACTACCTAGATGGGAAATCCTTATTAAATTTACCTTCTCCCGACATTTTTAGAAATACCATGAAATCAATTTTGATTCGAAATGCGGACGATTATTCACAGTTTTGTTGTCACTGTGGAAATATTAAAATTTACGGGAAAATGTACGGGAAAGAAAAAAAAATGTGATTAAATTATATAAAAAAACATGGTATACGTTTATTCTATACGATGTATTAAAAAAAAAAAAAAATATATATATATATATATATATATATATATATATATATATATATATATATATATATATATATATATATATATATATATATACATACATATATATATATATATATATATATATATATATATATATATATACATATATATATATATATATATATATATATATATATATATATATATATATATATATATATATGTATATATATATATATATATATATATATATATATATATATATATATATATATATATATATATATATGTATATATATATATATATATATATATATATATATATATATATATATATATTTTTTTTTTTTTTTTTTTAATACATCGTATAGAATAAACGTATACCATGTTTTTTTATATAATTTAATCACATTTTTTTTTCTTTAACATATAAACTTTATTTTATTATGAATTTTATTTAAAAAATTCTTTAAATAAGAAAATTACTTAAAAATATTTTTTATTAGCAAAACGACAAATTACAACATGGTAAAAAACTATTAATCAAAAATTTATATAAAATATGGTAGAATGTGAAATTTATCAAACAATATGAAACACAAAATAAAAACTTTTCAATTCACAAGAAAACGAAAAAGAACACAAAATACGATTTAATTAATGCGGGTTATTTTAAACACTTTGTATAAAGAAAACATAAATAAAAACGGATAGTATAAAAATAGATATTAAGATTAAGAATGCTTCAAATGATATTTCTCCTCCATGACCAATATAAATTTGCGAAACGAATAATCGTTATGTCTTAATGGCGCGCCTGGGATTGATGTTTCCTAATGGTGTATCTATAGTGTGTCTTGAATAGACATCACGATTGCGTAATATCGGATTTTTGGATGGAGTAATTCTTGTTGGACCCACTGAATAACGTATTGGTGTGGCCTTGAGATTTTCCAAATTGCCAGCAAATTGCCTTAGAAAAGACGCCTCGATTTCTGTAGTTGGGGATTCATCGACCAAAACAAACTCATCCTCTTCGTCATAGTAGTCATCATCATTCATCCCAACTCCATATAACGATGTATCACTTCTGGGTACATTGTACCCGGAAGATGATATATAACTTTTACGTGCATCGGTTGATTACAAGTAGTTGCGTTTGTTGTAACTACGGGAATCCAATGAACGTTTTTATCCAAAGCTGGCACATAGCTAAATTTAGTAGGATTGCTTAAGGTTTTCGTATCTCCACCTCTTCTACAATTTCATCAATCAAATCAATCTCATCAGGAACAGCATAAATCTTATTAATTGGAGTAGTTTCATGCACGTAAGAAGTAGTGACGACGCCCGTTTTACTTAATTACTGGAGGCTAGAAGAGTGTTTCTTTGCAGGTGATTTGGGATAAAGGCTTTTCTGGAGTCATCGTTTTAGCTCTGGTTCTACACGGTCAGATGAAACATCTGAGTATTGGTTTGGAGAATGCATTGTCTCCCGACGGCTAGTTTTTGTAGGTATTGCAGTTGCTGGTTTACCCGACATTACCGCCTCTAAACGAATCGGTAACAAGTAAATTGGGCATACCAAATTCAATCTGTTAATCTCTTTCTTGAGCAGTCTCTACTAAAATACGCAAGGGTCCTTTTGGTGTTAATACGGATACTAAATCTAAAAAAGAAATAAAATATGCATTTAAGTTAGCAAAGAAAATAATTATAATAATAAGTACCCAATAGAGATTTCAGCTAAAACAGCCCAGGCAGTCCATTCTGGCAAATATTTTATAAAGACCAAAGCCATTATAGTATAAATAAGCCTGCTGCAACTTTAAGGGACAATGCCAACGTATGGCTATCATTTCCATAACTTCAAAATTCCACAATATTAATAATGTGGTAGGATAATCCATAGCCAAAGCAAGAGAGCATAGATGTGTCACTTCTGGGAACATTGTACCCGGAAGATGATCTATAACTTTTACGTACATCGGTTGATGACAAGTAGTTGGGTTTGTTGTAACTACGGGAATCCAATGAACTGTAACGTGTATTGGAACAAAGAGTTGTAGTTAAGGGTGCATGGGTAGTAACGTTTTTATCCAAAGCTGCCACATAGCTAAATTTAGGGTTGCTTTAGGTTTTCGTAACTCCTCCTCTTCTGCAATTTCATCAATCAAATGAACAGCATATGTAAATCTTATTAACTGGAGTAGTTTCCTGCACGTAAGAAGTTGTAACGACGCCCGTTTTACTTAATTGCTGGGGCTTAGAAGAGGGTTCATTTGCCGGTAATTTGGGATAGTTTAGGTGGCTTTTCTGAAGACATCGTTTTGGCTCTGGTTCTACACGGTCAGGTGAAACATCTGAGTATTCTGGTTCGCTAACTGTGGTGGTGCTAACGACATGTCTTTCTGGTATAACTATGGTACGGCATGAAGGCCGATTCATGCTCGTAGCTTTGGTTACGGTATTACTATTAAGTTATTTTGGGCGCCGCCTTCGATGGTTTGGAAACATGCATTGTCTCCCGACAGCTAGTTTTTGTAGGTGTTGCAGTTGCTGGTTTACCCGACATTACCGCCTCTAAAAGCGGTAAGAATTTTTCGACTCGAATCGGTAACAGGTAAATTGGGCATACCAAATTCAATGCACTTTTGTCTCAGTTCCTGTTGCTAAGGGCTTATAATTCCGCCATTGTTAATTTTTCTAAGCTTCTTTTAATATAAAATGCTGCAGAAGCTTTAAAAACAAAATTTTCACACGAAAGATAACTTTAAGAACATAGATTCACGTCACAGAGTTGTATGTTAGCGTGGTTTGCCGCCATGATTAAAAAAGTTTATTGTGATGCCATATTAAATTTAAGTAGTAACTCATTTCGGAACAGTGGAACATGAAACATACACTGTGAATATTTTTATTAAAAGTGCAATTTTATTCTAATTTATTTATTTAACTTGTTTACGCATGCAAATATATTTATTAAGATTATTCTAGGTGAAAAAGAACTTTTTTTAACATTATATTAAAGAAACTTAGTTGTTTTAGTTAGATTAATTTTTCTCCATTAATTTTGGTTGCAAATAGTCGTATCTTACCTTTTTTCAATACTTTTTCCAAAAAAAGTATTTAGTACTGAAGTCCTATAAAATGCAACCCTACAAGAGGTTTGTTACAAAAAGTATGTTTTCTTCACATCGATTCGATATAGTGGAAATCAGAGAACTGCAACGAGCACCCGTTTTTATGATTTTATATGCTCGCCTAAAAACGAGTTGCGGTGTAGTTAATACACAATATTGTTTTTGTATCTGCTCGCACACACTCGGAAGAATTTGAGTTTGTACATACGAGCCTCTAAAATACACAATACAAATTATGCTTGTGTCCGTTTAGTATTATTTCTTACATATTTTTTTTCAGCAATCGGCAATGGTGCTCGCACTTCTGATAACAAACACTACAAAGGCTCGTGTAGTAATTTGAAGACACACACAATACATTATTAACCCGAGTTATAGTTCGCAGAATTCATGGGTATCACTCGCAGCGCTCGTCAAACGTAATTAACCTAAAAAAGTGTTGCCAGAAGGTTTAGGAAAAAGTCAATGATCTTATATTTAAGTTAATATGTAGGGCAAAGGTCATAATGAAATAATATGTACTTAATAGTTATTATAAGAAAAATTTCATGTAAAATTTTTAATTAAATATATTAAGAATTTGACAGGCAGAATTTAAAAGAGGCAGATTTTTATGAAAAGGTTAAACCACAATTTGATTTATACGTCAATTTCATTTCTTGAAAAAATGATTAAGGGAGTTTTGGATTTACCTACTATTTTTTTGAGATTTTGCAATTTTTCCAATATTTATGCAGATATTTTTTTCTCATAAGGAATGCTTCCGTAATAATATATGTAGATATAAATTCTTTCTTTCATTTTTTTTATTTGTTGATGTTTTTATGTAGAGTCTACATTGTAGATGCAAGTACATATTAAACATTTTGAACTTTATTAAAAAATTTACTGTATTTTACTACCTGCTTCCTGGACTCCTATACTTATCTCTTTTCTATATAGGTAACGTCTGAGCAATAAAAATTAAAATTTTGGGAAAATAACAAAAAAATCCCAACAAAAAAAAACGGTTAGTGTCAAGCAACTCGTTGCACAAAAACTATTTTTTTTTTTGTTTTCTTAGAACTCTTGATGATTAGCAATGAAATGTTTTTATTTTTGATGTGGGTTGGTTTTTCCTTGTCTGTTTGCAAATTAACTGGTATGCAATTTCCAAAGTGTGCGGTTCATATAATACTTTTTTACCAAAAATTTTACAACAAAAACACAATTATGTTTTATGATGACAAAGATGCGCGAAACAACATCTTTTTAAAGCGCATTTTTTTATATGACTCATACTCTTTAATAAGGATAAATATCTCCTTTGAATTGAGTTTTCTACTTAAGGAAATCGTTTTAACATCTTTTGTTTAGTTGATCAGTTTTCATGACTGCAGATGGTTCTATTTTTGTATCATGGCGGGAAACAACGAATTGGTTGCAGAAAAAATTGCGAGTGGAACATACACCCTTTCTTCAAAACATAAAGGAAAAAGTTTCGTTTGGAACATTTTGGCCGAAATAGTAAGTTTGAATTAATTTGTTTAACTTTAAATTTGTCACATATATTTCATAAGCTTGATATTGTTGTTGTATAATGATTGGAATTTTTCCTTTCCGTTCTTCTCCGAATAATATTTCATATGTATATGTAATATTCTTTCATTTAAATAGCTTAACGAACTATAATCAAAAATTGCAATTTTAATCAATAAAAACAAAAATTAACATTAAAAAAATATTTTTTATTTGAACCCATAATGTAAAATTACAACTACATGTAACGTGTAACTGGTAAAGGTCGATTGAAATTATATGTAATGTGTAATTGGCAAATTTTCGCAAGATCATAAATCAGTTTTTTCCCCTTTTTCAGCCTTCATAAATATTTGCAAATTTCTGCGATTTTCACGAATTTTGTATTTTTTTTAACTGTATAGCGAACTTGTGAACGTTTATATATCTTATTTTACCTTTTAAAATTTTTCGGAAATTTTCGCAATTTTACGCGAATTTTATCTTGATAAGCTAATTAAGAGAGTTTTGGATTTAGCTACTACTTTTTCAGATTTTTGAAAATTCCACAAACTTTTGATCTTATAATAAATAATAAAACAGCCACTAAATCATCAAAACGCCCAAATTGCCAAACCTACGACAAATCATCAAATCTGGCAGCCGCGTCAGCAGTGAATGTTAAATAGTACATACACAAACATATACCCAATCAATATGCCGTAAACGTGTTCTTACAAGCTACTCGCAATACATAAGACGAGTAGGTTAATACAAAGAAATTACCGAGTATGAAAATAGAGAAAACACGAGCCTTTGTACTGAATTGTGTGTGTATTGTTATTACTTATTTCTGCGCTCTTACTTCTTTTGTAATCAAAACGGGTGTGAGTTAAAAAAATTTTTTGTATGTTTTCATGCATGAGGCTCGCGCCGTATGAAGAACGAGCGATGAAAACAACAACTCATTGAAAGCGAGTGCTTAAAAGTACTCGAGACTTAAAAATACTTAGTAAGCAGCGAGTGCGCTCGCGGGTATAATGTATTGTTGCAGATGTCTGGTGGGAATATTGTAGGCTGCGATTTTGCTAGAATTCTGAAAATTATACGATATAGTATATAATTTATACTTGCATATATTAGTTCTAAGTATACTAGAGAATATATTATATATATATCGTTGACTAATGTTAAGTCTTGTTACGTAGTAACCGACTGATATTATTGTACAAACCCTCAAAGGAGATAAACAAAGGAATAATAATAATAAATAATAATAATAATAATAATAATAATAATAATAATAATAATAATAATAATAATAATATTTTTTTTTTTTTGGGTAAGATGGGAAAATGCTTTATGCATGATACGCGGATCGTCATTCCACGCCGTATGCCGGACTCCTTGATGGTTACCGGCTAAAAACCCACTTTATCGTGTTTTGGATATGTTGCCCACCTGGGCACCGCTGAAGCATTACTTCCAGGTGGATCCCTCTGGGTCTTCACCCTCTACTGCTCGACTGCGTCCAGAGCTCCGTTGTTGTCAGTACTATTACTGATGGGATTTGCATCATATGAGCTTTGCGCTCTATCCAGATCCTTTTTCTTTAAACGAAGCACATGTTCGCTGTATTTGGCCACCGCTTCCCAAGCTCTTTCGTTATCTATCATTTTGTCGATAAGGTTATCAGCCGTGACCGCACCTATTTGCATTTCCAGCTGTTCACGCCTAGCGGACCATCGTGTGCAGAAGAAAAAGGTATGCTCAGCATCATCGACAACTTCCGTATCTTCATACAAGCAGTATGGCGCGCTACATTTTTTCATTTTGCACAGATAATTTCTGAAATAGCCATGTCCAGAGAGCATCTGCGTTAAGTAATAATTCACCTCTCCATGTTTTCTACAAATCCACTTTTGAATATTGGAGATAAGCTTAGCTGTCCACCTGCCGTTTCTGTCTTCGTTCCATCTAGACTGCCACTTCTCGATTGTTTCGCGTCTGGCGTCTGGTAGGGGTAATGCGTCCGCAGTTGTAGCTTGTTTTGCAGTGAAGTCTTTCATACGTTCTGCTGCGTGTAGATCTATTGGTATCATTGAGGCTATTAGGAGTACAGCTGATGCCGATACTGTTCGGTATGCTGATGTTACACGTAACGCTGCAGTCCTCTGCACAGCGAGCAACGCCTTTGCTCTCTTCTTAGTAGGATACTGTAGTAGGATACTGTTACAAGTCTCCATCAGTAATTTCCTCTTTGATGGAAGCGGTCCTCCAATGTTTGCCATTAGCCTGCTTAGCTGCCCGGTTATCTTTGCAGCTTTTGTGGTGGCATAGTGTATCTGCTGCGAGTATGTTAATTTGGAATCCAGTCTTATTCCCAAGTATTTTACACATCGTTTAGTGGTCATTTCGACGTCGTCGAATTGCATATTTATCTCCGTGGGGATTTGTCGCCTGGTTAGTAGTAATAGCTCTGTTTTTTGTGTGGCTAGTTCCAGCCCATGTTCATCAAGCCAAGTTCTGGTTCGTATCATTACCTGTCGCAGTCTCCTCTGAGCGTCTTCCGTACTCCTTGCTGTGATGACTGCTGCTATGTCATCTGCGTAACCAACAAGGAAGGTGTCTTCAGGCATGTCAATCCTTAAAATATCATCATAGGTTGCGTTCCACAGGTCAGGTCCTAGAATGGAGCCTTGGGCTGCTCCCGCCGTGATTTGGGTCCGCTTTGCGCCTCCGCTTGTGTCATATATAAGCACTCTGTCCCTTAAATAATTTCCGATCAACTTTGTCAAGTATACTGGCACATCAAACTTTTGTTTTCAGGATTTCAATATATCTATCCACCTCAGACTGTTGAAAGCATTCTTTATATCGAGGGTTGCAAGTAGCACTATTGGTCTACTGAAATGGTTCTTCTGCTGAGCAATTTTTACGACATCCGTTATTTCCTTCACGGCACCTAAGGTGGATCTTCCTGGGCGAAATCCATACTGTCTTCTGGACAAGCCTCCTGCTCTGTTAATTGCTTCTGTTAGGCGGGGCTTTAGCAGTCTCTCCAACAGTTTTCCTGCCGTGTCCAGCATACAAAGTGGTCTATATGAGGACGGCAAGTGAGGATCTCCCTTTCCTTTACTTATGAGAACAAGCTTCTGTTGTTTCCAAGGTTCGGGAAATACCCCTTCTTTCAGATATCTATTATATATTTGTAATAGTAGTTCTGGTCGGTTGATTGCTATTTCTTTAAGAACCTCAGCTGGTATACCGTCAGGACCAGGAGCTTTTTTGTTTTTTAGGCTTTGTGCTGCAGATTTGAGTTCTTCCAAGGTGAAGGGGTTATAGACTGCAGTTTCTACCGTGTCATACATCTCCTCTCGCAGGTCGTGTGTTGGAAAAAGGGTCTTTACGATGTATTCCATAGTATTTTCATCCATTGTATGTACCGGGTTTTGCATTCCAATCTTTTTCATGACTATTTTATAGCCAAGTCCCCAAGGGCAACGGTTTATATCTTCTCTGAGCTCTTCGAATTGTTGCCTTTTGCTGTTACATATAGCTCTTCCTAGTAATTTTTTCGCTTCCTTGTAATTGGCATGTTCCGCGTCTGCATTGCCTCTGCGTCTAGCTCTAGTGTATATCCGCCGCTTTCGTATACAGTTGCGTCTCATCTCTTCTATTGTACTGTTCCACCACTAAACTGCCTTTTTTGGCATATTTCTCCTTCTAAATTTCGGCATCGCTTTGTTACATCCCATCCTTATAATGTTCATTACACGTTCCACTGTATTTATTGCATCCCCTTCTAAGTCCAGTCCTTGTGTTTGGTTGGCGATTTCCGCCAAGAGTGCGGGTGTATCCAATTTATTTACATTCCACCTATGGGTACTGTTTGCCATGTTCCTCGACTGCATTGTGGTGCTTGTGTGTAGGAAATAAGATATGTACTGGTGGTCACTGGCCGTATATATCTCGAGCACCTTCCAATCTAAGACCCGTCCGGCTATTCTTTCTGAGATTAATGTTACGTCTGGGATTGTTCCTTCGCACTGTATAATAATAATAATTTTTTTTTTGTGGGTTGGGTAGGTGGAAATGCAGTTACGCATACCTGCCGAGTCTTCGGTAGGTTATGTTGGACTCCGCAAACGGCTACCAGTCATCACTCTTCGCAAAGTTATGTTGGTTGCCGAGCGCCTACCAACTAAAACCACCACCCATCTTCTAGGGGAAAAATTTTCATACCATCCCGGGACTACTCATCGTATTACTTCAGGATGGCCCCTTCCTTGGCAATTTTGCCTTCATCTATTCTTATGCCTCGGCGGGCCCCTCATTTTCTAGTGTGCTAGTCTCTGTGATGTATTGGTACGTATCGAGGTCTTTCTTCTTTTTCCTCAGTATAAGCTCAATGTATCGAGCTATAAGTAACCAGTTATTTTCATGTGCTGTCATGATTGATATTATATTATCAGCAGTGAGTGGGCCAGTATGGTGCTCAAGCCCTGTCCTTTCCTCTTGCCATTTGGAACATTCAAAAACAGTGTGTTTGGCATCATCTTCATTCGAGTCTCCGTATATACATTCCGGACCGTTTGTCTTTCCCATTCTGTAGAGGTACTTTCGGTAATACCCGTGCCCAGATAGGAATTGCGTGAGGTAGTAATTCACCTCTCCGAAACTTCGGTTAATCCATATGTGCAGGTTCGGTATTAGTTGTGTTGTCCATCGTCCGTACCTCTCATTTTGCCATCTTTGCTGCCAAGCTTGTAGAGTTTGTCCTCGTATAGTTTGTCCCGAGAGCTGATTTTCATGTTGGTCTCCTTGCTTCCACTTAGTTCTCCTTTCTAGTATCAAAAGATCTATCGGTATCGTTCCACTGATGACCATAACAGCCGCTTCGGATACAGTACGGTAAGCCGAAGCTACCCGTAGAGCTGCCGTTCTCTGTATCGATCTTAAGACTCTCAGTTTTTGCTTGGACTGTATTGCATCGACCCATATTTCGCATGCATAAAGCAAAATCGCCTGGCTAGTTGCCATGAGTATTTGTCTTTTAGCTGCAGTTGGGCCTCCTATGTTTGCCATCAATCTGCTAAGTAACGCTGTCTTTTGGGCGGCTTTCTTAGTTGCGTGTTGGATTTGTGACCAGAAGTTCAGTTTGGAGTCTAATCTGACTCCAACGTATTTAATTGTCTTCTTTGTTTCGAAGGTGCCAAGTTGTGTAACGATAGGTATTTCTGTTTGCATGTGTTTTCTTGTTAGGATTAAGAGCTCAGTCTTCTCAGTGGCTAGTCTTAAACCATGACTTGACATCCATGTTTGCGTCCTAATCATAATTTGGTTCAGCTTCCTTTGGGCTTCAGTAGAATCCCGAGCTACGATTACACCGGCAATATCGTCCGCGTATCCTACTAGATAAGTATCAGCTGGCATATCAATGGTCAGAATTTCATCATACATAGCATTCCAAAGTTCCGGGCCAAGGACAGAGCCTTGTGCTGCACCCGCAGTGATTTGTCTTCGAAATTGTCCGTTATCTGTGTCATAAATATTATTATTATTATTAATAATAATAATAATAATAATAATAATAATAATAATAATAATAATAATAATAATAATAATAATAATAATAATAATAATAATAATAATAATATTAATATTAATAATAACACAATAATAATAATAATAATAGCAATATTAGTAAAAGTCACAATTATTTTTTTTAACATTTCTTACAAATTCTTCGTATTAATTTTTTAAATTTTTTGAATTAAAAATAACTTTATAAAAATGGCATACTTAATCAAACAAATTTTGACGTTGGAAGAGAAATTATCACCTGAGCTCTTAAGACCACCTGTTAATGAATTCGTCTTGCATTGAAGACATATTTATTTGACGGTGACTTTTGTCCTCAAGAAATATGCAAACATTCTGGGCGCTAAATGACGTTGACTTTTATCCATGTGTGTATGTATGTACATGTCATTAATAAATACATTTGATTTTTTATGCTAGGATATATTTTCGTGTATTAAATTAAGCTTATGCACATAAAACATTATTTAGTTCCATTTGTTTTCTATTTTAATTTCTGCTTAAATTTTTTTAAAATTGTTTTCGTTCTTGTGTTAGTATTAGTTGGACGAATGCTTAGACATACATACATAAGTATGTGATTGATTTTAACTTTTGTATAAGCTTATGTACTAGTGTTCGTCTAGTGGTTGAAATTCAACCATTCTTGCAATAATACAAAACCGCTCAGATAAAATGTCATATTTTCCTTCATTTGTAATAAAATGTATTACCGTACTTACTCCATTCTTTAGTAGTTGTATCTATTAATGTGAGCTTTCCAAATAAATAATAGAAACCATGGGCGTAGCTAGGTATGGGCCTAAAGGGCCGTGGCACCCACCTAATTCTATAACAATTTTTTTTACATGCATACAATATAAAATTATTAAAAAATGCACAGGGTATTGTGGACGGATTACTTTTTTCCATTCAAGAAAACACAGCCAATTTAGGAATAGAGATGTCTGTTCCAAGGATAGTCTCTTGTCAAACGCACCGTTCAAGTCCCCCGTTTTCATCACCTGCTGAATACTGGAAGCGATCTATATACAATTCATTGTTTGTACCCGTCAAACATGCTTTCTTTGAAGCTGGAAATGGGTAAAGACGAAATAGCTGACTTAGAGCTGGCGAGTATTTTGAAAGACGCTGGATTATTTTATCCAAATATAAGGAAAGCGTTATTAATTTCATTGTCACAGCCGTGCACTACTGCAACTGTTGAGCGGTCATTTAGCACTTTAAGGCGAGTAAAAACATGGTTGCGCTCCACAATGACTGAAGCTCGTTTAAACGGTAAAATAATATTCAATTTTGCTTATTGTCAAAAAATAAGCATATTGTATATTGCAGGACTATGTATACTAAGCGTCCACCGAAAATTGGTAACCGAGAAGAAGGACGAATTTTTTGAAAAAATTCTAGCAAAATTTTCAGAAGATCCACGCAGATTACTCCTCAAATAGATCGAAATTGTAATAATGATAAAAAATCATAATCATAAAAAATCATCATTTTCGTGGCACCACCCTCTTTCATATCCTGGCTACGCCCTTGATAGAAACGGCTTTGATGTTCATTTAGGTTAGGTTAGGTTAGGTTGATTGGAGGGGTATGACAGCCCATGTCATTACGACATACACCTAAGCCAGTGAAGGCTTGTTGTGTGCTCCCTTGAGTTAACCTTGAGTTAACCATAAGATATTGAACCAAAGTTCTAGAGAAACTCCGTGTCACTCACAAAGTTCCTTAATTTCCTCCAGCATATTCCCCGTAATCGGCTTATGTCCGGTAAGATGTCACTCCCAAGATATCGGGACCTTATTTGTGAGAAGGCGGGGCATTGGCACAAATAGTGTTCCAATGTTTCGCTCTCCTCCCCACATGCTCTACATTCATCTCCTCCCGCTATTCCCAAGCGTTTAAGATGTGCCAGTAGTTGAGAGTGCCCTGTGACCACTCCCATTATTCTACTTAGTTCGAGCTTGCTGAGTCTTAGCAGCTCCCTCGTTCTTCTCTCGTCTGGATCTCCCCATAGAATTTTTGTATTGATTCCCATGGTTCCGTTATTCCAGAGAGTTGAATGGGCCCTTTGTGCACAAGTCTTTAGCTCTGATTTAACTGCATCGAAAGGTTTCGCGCATTCCAAGCTTATATTACCTAACTCTATTGCCCTAGAAGCAAGTGAGTTTGCCCTCTCATTTCCAGTTATCCCCGCGTGCCCCGGCACCCATATGATGCGCAGTTCACCATGTGTCGAGTAACTGTTAATGGCGTTTTTGCAATCCCAAACTGTACGTGATTTAGTGCGTTCCTCTGAGATTGCTCTGATGGCCATCTGACTATCTGTGAATATATTCACAAGTCCTGACCTCCTCATTACATTGAGTTCCCTGATACACTCCGTTATCGCCCGAACTTCCGCCTGCAAAACTGTGCAATAGTCCGGCAGGCGGAAAAACAGTTCCGTGGTGTTTTCTATATAAACACCAAGTCCCGTTTTCCCTCTCGACCTTGATCCATCCGTGTAGCAATGAAGCCCCATGGGGATCTGGTTCCAAGGGTCGGTCAACCAGGAATGGATGTCGGGAATCAATGTTCCGCAGTTGGCCTCTAGTCTAGTCTCCGGTATGCGGTCATTTGCGACACTTTCCGGTATGGACTCTCCTATGGCCGTAAAGATTCGTTGATGATACGCTTCGTGTTCCTGATCGATCCACTCACCCATCACCTTTAGTCGTTTTGCTGCTAGAGCCGCTTCGTATTTTATACGAATATCGATTGGCTGGATAGATAATATTGTTTCCATCGCACCTGTTGATGTCGTTCGGAAGGCCCAACTTATACCAAGACAGCAGGTTCTCTGAACTTTCTGTATTGTTTTGATGTTGCATTTATATTCCATCGATGTCCACCACACTATAGAGGCATAGGTCATAATCGGCCTGATAACGCTACTATAAAGCCAGTGTGTCATCTCTGGATTCAGCCCCCATCTCGTGCCTATGGCCCGTTTACAGATTGACCAACATATATGAGCCTTTTTGACTCTTTCGTTTATGTGGTCTTTCCATTTTAATTTCCGATCGAGAATGACTCCTAGATATTTCACCCTGTCGGAAATATTTATTGTCCCTTCAAGAAAGCGCGGCTCATCATATGGAGCTATCTTCGTCTTTCTTGTAAATAGGCCAATTTCAGTTTTTTCTGGGTTAACGTTCAACCCTCTTGGTTGAGCCCAGTTGTGTGCCAGGGTTAATGCCTCCTCGGCCTTCCTGCACAAATGATTTGGATCCCTTCCCTTCAGAAGTATCATGACGTCATCTGCGTAGCAGACTGTCTCGAATCCCTCATCGGTCAGAGTCCTAATAAGGGTATGTATTGTTGTGGTCCAGAGAAGGGGTGATAAAATCCCCCCTTGTGGAGTTCCACATTGTACCCTTTTTCTTATACTTACATTGTGCGCCTCACAATTAATCCATCTGTTCCTTAGCATATTGCCAATCCAGTCGCGTATCGCCCGGTTGACATTAAATTGGTCCAGAGAATGGATAAGTGTGTCGGTATGCACGTTGTTGAAAGCCCCCTCAATGTCAATGCAAACCGCGAGTGTGTACATCTTCTCACTAAGTGACCTTTCTATAAAGTACACCACATTATGCAATGCAGTGTCCACTGATCTACCTTTGACATATGCGTGTTGCCTGAACCTCAGCATATGGCCTGCGATCCTGCCCTTAACCATGTCGTCAATTATCCTCTCCATGGTTTTCAGCAAGAAGGAAGTTAGGCTTATTGGCCTATAAGCCTTTGGTGAAGAATAATTTGGCTTGCCAGGTTTGGGGATAAACACTACCCTCGCTTCCTGCCAGCCTACTGGAATATATGCGTGTGTTAGGCATGCATTATAAATTCCTGCAAGATGTGACGAAACTAAATTCATCCCTTTCTGCAGGAGCGCCGGAAAGATACCATCCGGACCCGCAGCCTTAAATGGAGAAAAGCTTTTTATCGCTTCCATAACCATCCTATCGCTGATAATAGGCACCTCATGTTCACCACTTCTCCCATCGTCCAGCCTAGCCGAAAGTTCGGCCGGGCTGCATGGAAAATGTGTATCCATGAGGAGTTTAATGGTTTCCTCCACATTTTCAATTGCCCTGCCCGATTCATCCACTAATGATTCAGCCTGGATGTGGGCTTTTGACAAAAATTTTTTAATTTTAGAAACATCGCTTACACTGTCCACCTGTTCGCAGAAAAGCCTCCAGGATGTACGTTTAGCAGTTCTTATTCTCTTGTTGTAATTTCGGAGTTTATCACGATAATCCTCCCAATATACTGGTAATCTTTTACGTTTCGCTCTATTATAGAGTCGGCGGACTTCCCTCCCCATTGCCCGAATCTCCCCTGTCATCCAGGGTTTTTCGTATGGGGATTTTCTTTCCCGAAGTGGGCAACTCTCTTCAAACGACTCAACTAAAGCGTCCGTAATGATTTTGACTTTACCGTCTATGTCCTCTCTTTCTAGGCGATTGAAAGAAACCTGCCCTAAATGAGAATCAAGTGACCTTTCGAATTTTGCCCAATCAGTTTTAGCCCTGTTTCGAAAGGTTATAGGTTCTGGCGGTTGCCTTGCAATTTTAAACATAATATAACGATGATCTGAGAATGAGTGCTCGTTCAGAACCCTCCATTCAGCAATTTCATCGATTACGTTTTCAGAACATATGGTTACATCCAATACCTCCGCTCTAATTCTATTAATAAAGGTAGGCGTATTACCAGTATTAACAGTTAATAGATCGTTAGTATTTAGAAATTCTAAAAGAGCCTGTCCCCTTTTATTAATGTTAGTACTACCCCATGCAATATGATGCGAATTAGTATCGCATCCGATTAGTACTTTCCTACCTTTTATTCTGCAATCTTCTACCAAGTGTTGTAATTCCGACGTTGGTGGTAGTGTCGGTGCATCATACGGCAAGTATACTGATGCTAGGCATATGTTTCCATTTCCCTGCTTCAGTACTGTTGCGTCTGCTGTTGACAACTCTGTGGATAAAAGAAAGCATAAATTTTTGTGACTAAGAATACAGGTCCTCGGACGATTCCCTGTTTTAGCATAAAATAATTGGTAGTTTACATGGCTTAATCCATTAACCCTGTTTTTTGTCGTCCAGGGTTCTTGTATTAATGCCACATGAATCTTACCTTTGTTAATTTTCTCCATCAAAGCGTGAGTTGCCGTCTCGCTCCGGTGGAGGTTAATTTGGATGACCTCCCACATCATCCTTCTAATAGGCGGTCCTCTTGGGAGTTGGTGATATTTTGCTCCAACTCCTCCTTGGCCGTCTGGACCTCCGAGACACCCGCCTGATTTTGGCTAGCTGCAGCCTGTACTGTGCTTGTCCTGTCGTTGCTGGGGGTGGTTTTCCCCTGGCTGCCGATACAGGACTTGCCTATTTTGACATATACAGCTTTCGACACAAAGAACACCTTCCCTTCAGATTTGGAAAGGCTGGAAATAGATCCTTGGTCGATGCCCACCACAAAAAGAGTTCCATTTTGGTCCTCCTCTCTGTGGAACACCTCCCATTTCTCTACCGCCAGTTCTTTGTTTTGTTTACCAATAACCTCCAAAACACGGTCGGATGTGAATTTGCATCCCCATCCTTTGACGTAGAAGGTTGCCTTGGTAAGAGTTGGTATATTTCTCCCTTCCACCAGTTCCAGCTTACAGCCTTCCCATGGCGGAGGGATTCCTTCTACCAGCTTCTTTAGGGTAGCTGCGCAGGTCTGCGATGCTAATCTTAGCAACAGCACGCCCCTTTGAAACTCGCAGCTATTTATTTTTATTGGAGATCCGTTATCGGTTGCCATAACGTATTCCAATATCGCGTTATTTACCAGATCCTCAACCACTTGCTGTTGATTTTCTGGTATTTTGCCAGTCGGACGTGAGGTGTCAATGACGGCGTAGCGGAGATTGTCCCTGTATTGCCTCCTGGCTACTTTAGCGTAAGATGGCGGCTCTTTTTCCTTAGTTACGTCTAGCTTCCTCTTACGCGTGAAGAGATTCCGCTTTTTGGCGTTCTCTGCTTCCGCGGAAGATTTCACCGACGTGCCCGCCTTCTCAGTAAGTGCTGCTCCTTTGACCCCCTTACTAGAAGGATTCTTCATAGAGACTCCTTTAAGAAGGGAGACGCCCGGTTTTGGCGACTTACTGGTTGATGTTCATTTAAGAAACATAAATTTATTGCCTATATTAACAATATTAAATTTTTTTGATTAATTGATGAAAAAGTTAAAGTAAAAAAATTAATTTTATTCAAAATATTTAAAGTAGTTGTACGACTGGCATCTTTATCTAAGGAAAATTTCTTTATACATATACAATATTCGTCGTAAAAACTCTATTGTCATTGAGTATGCTTCCTTGACCATTTTCATTTGAAATATAAAATTTTAGGCCGTCGAATGAACGAACTCTTCTCGCAGCTACATATAATTGTCCATGAGCAAATACAGGTAGTCTCAAAAGGACACCTATCTTTTCAAATGTGTGCCCCTGTGACTTGTTAATGGTCATAGCAAATGCGGGTATAATTGGAAATTGTGCCCGCTGAAATTTAAATGGAGGAATTGTTCCAGAGAATGGTAAATTTATCCGTGGAATTAAAATTCTTTTATTATGAACTGCTCCCGTTAATACTTCACAATCTATGGTGTTGCGGTGCAAGCATTTTACTCTCATTGGAGTTCAATTTACTATGGCTTGTATCGTGTTCAAATTACGAATCAGCATAACAATTGAATTTATTTTCAGTTTCAATTTATGCAGTGGCATTCTGCTTACGGAAGGATATTCATTTACGTCATTGACATCATTAGAAACTTTATCCAAACTGTGATAAACCTTCTCCTCCCCTGAAAGACGATTAAGTATATCATTATTTATTAAAGTGCAGTCTTCATTGGTAGGAGCTAAAATTACGGAATTAAGAATTTGATCCAATAATATATTCTCACGAATATTACCATAGATATCAGTAATTAAATTATCAAAACAACCAATTATTTGTTGTGGCAATTCAATAATGTCATCACCTAACTCTGGATAATTTCTTAATTCACCATTACCAAGTTTATTTATGAAATTCGACAAATTCTACTTCTTCTGGTCTAGCTCTCATATTTTTTGTTAAGGTAACTTTGTGAAAAGAATTAAATTCCTTCCAACTAATGATACAATTTTCAATTAAAGTAAATCGTGTGAAACAACAGGTAAAATTTGCATTAAATCGCACCTTAGTAGAGTAGTTTTACCACCAAATGGTGGAATAGAATGAACAAATAAAATAAGTTTTTCCTTCTGAGTGTTTACGGAGTTGCCAAGCCAAATTTAATATAGTTAATTTTGAGCTTTTTGTTGTAATTTTTTTTACCAAATTAAGAGAGAAAGAGAGATCATGGCTTTATGATTGGCTAATATTCTTAACTGTTTTTAACGAACTTAGACACAAAAATGTAGAATAAGAAATACATTCTGCACTCCTCCTATTGACAATATATCAAAAAAAAAAAAAAAAAATCAAGCGAATACGTTGAGTTTAGGTCAGTTAAAATGGTTCTTAACTTTTTCCACTTGCCTATATATATGTAGATATGACAGAGGTATTTCCTAGTAGGACGCAAATTTATATAGAAATGTATGCATTAGCGTGCGCCTTGATGTTAAAAGTTCTTATTAGGATGCAAATACACTGTTTGTCGTTTAGAATTCTTGCGAGCATAAACGTTCGAGATCATGGGACCGACTCGCAGAGGAGCATTTGACCCAAAAGCTGCCCAAAATTTTCAAGCGTGTTTTTTGTTTTAAAAGTTTAACTTTTTTGCTAGTTTTAGCTTTAGTTTGATAGAAAAAATTTATTGGCAGGTTATTATTGGGTTAGTGTTATTTTTTACACCCACCACCCACCGACCAACCTCCCACCCACCTTTTATAACTTTGTTAGATTTTTTTCTTTTTGAAGAGATTTTAATTTTATATATATATTCAGTTTTGAATTTGTTGTCAAACAGAACGGACGTTTTTGTGAAAATTTAAAAAGAACTGAAAATTAAAAAAAAAAAGAAATTCAAATAATAAATAAAAGAATCAAATTGAATATTTGTTCCAATTTATAGTAAACGGAAGACTTTAATATATTACGCATGTAATATTCCTTTATTACAATATAATATAAAAAACAAAGAACAATTATAAAAATATATAACTTTCCTAAAATTAATCCTCAGTAACTTTTGTTGCTTTTACAAAAACAATCCTGCTCTAGTGAGCTAATTATTGTTACACTGTAACAATAACATGGCTGATGATACAAATGTATCAGAAGCAGGCAGTGATTTTGAGTGGCAAAAAATTGTCTCTACAAGGAAAAGACATCAACATGAATCGCCTAAGCTATATTTAAATAAACGGAAACAATTGCAAAATGATGATAAACCCTCCACAAGTAACCGCTATGCTATGATTCAAAATGATGATGATGATGATGATAACAATGACGATGACAATCAAGGAGTTGCTGAAACAACAACAAGTATTCCCAAACCACCGCCAATATACATTCCTGATGTTTTTGATATCAAGAAAATGATAAGTAATATAAGTACTATTATATCTAAAGATCTATTCACATATAAGTCACTTAAAGATAATCAGGTTAGGCTCATGGTAAAAACTGTTGACTCATATAGAAATTTAGTCAAATACTTGGATGTTCACAAAATAGGTTTTCACACTTAACAGCTTAAGCAAGAACGCTCTTTTAGGGTAGTTATTAAAGGCCTTCACCACTCTACTCCGGTTGCCGACATAAAAGCTGAGTTATCAGTATTAGGACATCAAGTTCGCAGTGTAACAAATGTTAGAAGTCGACTCACCAAGAATCCTTTGCAGATGTTTTATATTGATTTGGATCCTAATCCAAATAACAAAGAAATTTATAATATCAAGCATATAAGCTACGCTATAATATCAGTTGAAGCCCCAAAGAAAACAATGGACTTAATTCAATGTCACAGATGCCAACTTTTTGGACATACAAAGGCCTACTGCAAAAGGCCATTTAACTGTGTTAAATGCGGTCTAAATCATCCGACATTTGATTGCAATAAAAATGCTGATACACCACCTCGCTGCTATCACTGTTTGAGAGATCATACCGCAAATTACAAAGGATGTCAGGTCTACAAAAACATACTTCAAAAAAGATTAAACCCGGATCATAGCTTCCATAATAATAGACAACAGTATAACGTCCATCCTGATGAATTCCCACAAATCAATAGTAATAATACATTCAGTAAGTCGAACCATTTCAACAATAATCAATCGTACTCAGAAGCATTAAAAGCTAATAATAATAATAATAATAATAATAATAACACTAATAACATCGCCATGGAAAGAATTGAATCCATGTTAACAAACCTTCTCAATATGATAACCATGCCGATCTCAAAACTATGCAAATGAATCTTCGCATTGCAATATGGAACGCCAATGGTCTTCTAAATCATATAAGAGAAATCGAAACATTCATTCACTTACAACATATAGATATATTCTTAATATCCGAAACTCATTTTACGAAACAAAGTTACTTTAAAATAAAAGATTACGATATAGTTTCTTGCAATCATCCAGATGAAAGAGCTCACGGTGGCTCCGCAATTTTGATAAAATCCTCTTTGAAGTACGTTCCCCTCGAAAATTATAGAATGCCACATTTACAAGCTGCTGGTATTGAAATTAAATCAGGCAACAATACCTATTCTATTCACTCCGTATATATGCCACCAAGACATTCTGTTAAATGTGAAGATTTTAACAATTTTTTCAACTCACTTGGAAGCAAGTTTATGGTAGGTGGTGATTTCAATGCTAAGCACCCGTGGTGGGGCTCTAGGCTAGCTAACCCAAAAGGCAAAGAACTCTACAAAACTATAACCAACAAAAACTTTTCAGTTCTTTCCACAGGAAGTCCAACGTACTGGCCTAGTGACCACAGAAAAATTCCAGATTTACTTGATTTCGTTGTGTACTCAAGGATTTCAAGCCATCTTTTAGATATCCTAGACACCGACGAGCTGAGTTCCGATCATTCTGCCCTTATTGTAAATTTCAATACTATTGCCCAACTATAGATAAAAAGTATAAAATTACATCACCTAAAACTGATATAAATTTCTTTAAAAACTGGATAGAAGCAAATATAAATCTAAACATTCGAATCAAAGATGGAAAAGAACTTGACGATGTCGTAGAAAACTTCACAAACTTGATCCATGAAGCTGGTTTCCAAGCCACCCCTACTGAAACTCAAGAAAATTCTCGAAACAAGGTAATAGTATCCGCAGAAATCAGAAATCTTATAAGAGAAAAAGAAGGTTACGGAAAACATGGAAACGTACAAGGCATCCAGCAGATAAAACCAATTTAAACCGAGCTACAAATGAGTTAAAACGACGGTTAGATGACAATAAAAATGAACAATTAAGCTGTTATCTGCAGAACCTTACTACCTCATACGATAGAAGAAGAAATGAACATAATTTATGGAATGCCACAAAATATTTAAAAAGGCCAATTAAAAGAAATGTACCTATAAAAGACCAGAATGGCACCTGGTGTAGATCAAACTACAACAAAGCTTTTTCTTTTTCGCAGTATTTAGAAAATATCTTTACACCGTTTTCCCTGTGCGAACCTGAAGATGCTGATATTACTTCTGCTTTCTTAGACATACCGTGTCAAATGGACTTACCAATTAAGCACATATCCCCAGATGATGTCAAACAAGAAATTTCAAAATTAAACAATAGAAAGTCTCCCGGTTATGACAAAATTTGTGCAAATGACATCAAAAATTTACCTAAAAAGGCCATTGTTCTTCTAACGACAATTTACAACTCTATATTAAGACTTAATCACTTTCCCACACAATGGAAATGTGCAAAAATAATGATGTTTCATAAACCTTCTAAGCCTGAAAGTGATATTAAGTCTTATAGACCAATAAGTCTTTTGCCTACATTCTCAAAAATTTTTGAAAAGTTGTTTTTATGTAGGTTGCAGCCGGTTTTAAACACCAAAAATATTATCCCTGCGCATCAATTTGGATTCCGTCACAAATACGGTACACCTGAACA
This sequence comes from Germaria angustata, assembly GCA_963681545.1. Taxonomy (NCBI): domain Eukaryota; kingdom Metazoa; phylum Arthropoda; class Insecta; order Diptera; family Tachinidae; genus Germaria; species Germaria angustata. Next base: position 76,594,684 of record OY812998.1, on the reverse strand, counting down.
ATGTCACCGAGTCGTAAATGTTATTAGAAATGCTCTAGAAACAAAACAGTACTGTTCTGCTGTCTTTTTGGATGTTAAACAAGCCTTCGACAGAGTATGGCATGTAGGTCTTTTATATAAACTAAAAATGCTTATCCCTGCACCATTCTTTTTGATCCTCAAATCCTACCTACAAAATCGTTGTTTCTATGTAAAAATAAATGATGAAATTTCCAATATTTGTGACATAAAAGCTGGCATTCCTCAAGGAAGCGTACTGGGACCAGTTCTATATACATTATATACGTCCGATATGCCGTCAAATGAAAATGTTACTATTGCTACGTATGCAGATGACACAGTCTTAATGGCAAGTAATATTCCTGCAATAGAGGCCTCAAGAAAGGTTCAAAATCACCTGGACAGGATGTCGAACTGGTTTAAAAAAGGGAATATTTCAATTAACACGGAAAAGTCTAATTACATTACTTACACATTAAAAAAGGATATTTCTCCTCCTATTTTCCTAAAAAATGAAGAAATTCCAAGAACTTCTTGGCATGCATCTTGATAAAAGGCTGACGTGGAAGCAACACATAAAAGCAAAAAGAGATTTCTTAAATATTAAAACAAAGCGAATGTATTGGCTGCTGGGAAAAAAATCAGAACTTAGCCTAGAAAACAAATTACTTTTATATAAAACTATTTTAAAACCGATATGGACATACGGAATTCAACTATGGGGCACTGCTAGCATCTCCAACATAGAAATACTTCAACGATATCAATCAAAAACTCTTAGAATGATAGTAGATGCTCCATGGTTTGTAACTAATGATACGATTCACAGAGATTTATATATATCAAAGATCACAAATGAAATAAACGTTTACAGCTCGAGGTACCTTGAAAGACTTAGCAATCATTCTAACCCGCTTGCTATTATTTTACTAGATGATAGCGAAGAAGTATATAGGCTAAAAAGGGTTCATGTACTTGACCTTCCTTTTAGAAAATAAGTATGTAATATTTAAAATAGTCATTACAAATACTATATTATTATCAGGCCTGTCACAGAAATCAATTTCGATCGGAAGTAGAATTGATTCCGTATTTTGCTTCTCCAGAAAACAAAAAACGAAATTTTTTTCGGAATGAAACCACTTTTAATTTCATGATCGAATTTGCATTTTTTGTATCTGATAGTACAAAAACAAATTTAAAACTTTCTTGATTGAATAAATAAAATAATAAAATACGGAATCAATTCCGCTTTCGAGCGAAATTGATTTCTGTGACAGGCCTGTATATTATATTATTATATTATTATTATTATTATTATTATTATTATTATTATTATTATTATTATTATTATTATTATTATTATTATTATTATTATTATTATTATTATTATTATTATTAAAATTATTATTATTATTATTATTATTATTATTATTATATTATATTATATTATATTATTATTATATTACATTATTATTACTATTATTATTATATTATTATCAAAATTTGTAAATATAAAAATAAATTTGTATGCAAACAATTGCATACTTATACATAATTGTACTTTGATTAAAGAAGTACTAATAGAAATATGTTTTAACCTTAATGTAGGTTAAGACTCATGTCAATATTTATTTTTAATTAATTTGCTTATTATTGAAAAATAGATTGCAAATAAAAACAATATGAAAAAAAATATATATATTAATTTATTATCCGTACACGGTATGCCGCGCTACACGATTGTTGTGTGTTTTTAGAAAAAATATTTATTATTACGTATGCCGGTCTCCCCCTCGCATTCCGCCAAAATTTGGTTTGCAACTGCACTTTATTCTAATAGTAACTCAAATTAAATTTAGATAGTTGAACTATTGTAGTTGTGTAGATACAGGGAAATAAAATATAGCTTTTTATGGATGTTACAATGTCCCCCTTGTCAAAATTATAATTTACCCAATATTAAATATTAAAAAATTGGTCTCGTAGCTTGGCTTCCTAAAAGGGATAAACAACCAAATAAACAAAAACATATTCACTTTTAATATTTATTTTATATTATTAAATACTCATCACATGAAAAAATTAAACTAATTAAAAAGTTCAAATTATGATCATGTCATACGTATCTCATTATGGGCGGCATCATCCGTATCAGGAAGAAGTAGTTTAATAGTATCTGATGAAAAAGGCTTTTTATCTTTCGTTTTTTTGTGTATTGCATCTTAAAAAAGGGCCACTGCTCAAAAATAACCTATTTAGAACATCATTTCCATGTTATCTCTCAAAGTTGCAAAACTCTTATAATAAGAATTCTGCGCAATAAGCCATATATGTATGTGTATTTTTTAAAGTGCATTTTCCCCTTACTTAGTTAACAACCTGATACTTGGGTGCATTTTTTATATACCTATACCGTTTTTAAATATAATTTTGATTTTTACGCTTTTAAATTAGGTATGTAGTACAAAGCTAAAGTGTCCTGGAGACGATCAAGTCTTTTATAGACCGCAGGTATACAAAAACAGTTTAATAGGTGTTTATGCGTGTGGTTGGCTTATAATTATTCCTGATAAGACATTTAGTAAATTTGAATTTATGAACTAAGAACTGAATTTTAGGAAATTCCTTTTTTAAGGGCGGGTAATCCATCACATTGGTAGTTGTTAAAAGTGACGTAAATAATATTTCACATCAATAATTCGAAAAACACAAAAGTTTATGACGACAATAAAGTATAAGAAAAAGTGCCTTATGAGCAAAAATAGAAAAAATAACATTTTAAAAAAATCACCAAAAATAATGACGCAAACTCGCGCAAACTTTTTCATAAATTATTGTGGTATATAACCTCACTTTCAAAAAACCTTTCCTTTTTTTGGTAAGAATTTATATACATATATGTATGTATAATTTTTTTTATAATTAATATTTTTAAAATAAATATTTGAGATAATTTTTTCTTTTTAAATGCTAAAAATAGCTGCTGATGGAATCTTTCAGGTAAAAAAAATCAATGTAATACCTCTATTCGTTTAGCCACAAAAAAATATCATATAAATATCTTGAAGTCAAAAAAATTCAATAAAAACGCATGCAATTTTTTTCACTTTCCTGACTTTAACAGTGTCCCACAACTACAAATCTTAACTTACAATCTTTAAAATGCACGATATCATGTAGAATTTTGTTTTCTATCGATCTGCGTAATTACTTCTTAGGATTTCATTAAATTAATTTTTGCCTTTTTGGCCAGCTTTTTGGGTCAAATACTCCTCTGTGCGACTGTTAATAACAAAAAAAAAATTGAACAACCCCAAAAAGCTGGCTTTGCAAGTTATTACTTTAGCTTATAACGCTTTGATATCAATATTATTAATGGGCAAGTAAAGGAACACTAGAAAAAGCAAATAACCGAATCCGGTCTATTTACAAACCACATTTGATGTGGCATAACGAAAAATCGTTTCAAAACCTAATCATTGAATGAATTCGAATTGAACTACATATATCATGGGAGAGATTAGTATGAAGACATCTTCATAAGAGTTGGTATAGTGTTGCCGTATTGAAGGCGCTGTGGAGAATAAATAGAAATAATGGAGTGACTAAAATGTAATATCTGTCCCGAATGAGAAACATTACAAACAACAAGTTTTTTTTGACCTGGAAACAGAATAGAACAATGTAAAAATCAATGATACACAAAAACAGGTCAAAAAAATAAATAGTATTAATTATGCTAATATTTCAAGAGAGACTCCGATGCGAATCCTACCAGAACAAAAGTCCCTTGTTTTGATGGCAGTGCTCCATTTAGCCTAAATAGGTTTTTAACTTCCAATTTGACACAATTAAAGATGAAAACGGATGGGACATTGCAGAAGAGCAATAATATTGATGCTGGCCCTAAAAGTTACCGCAGCAAAAGGATTAAAGCTCTAAACACATAGACGACAGCAGACTTCACGACTTCACGGCTTCAAATGCTGCCAACTTCAAATGCTGCTCTGAAGTCAACTTCACAATTATTTTGAAGACAGCAAGAGCATAATAATCAGTTGATGTGTATTTTAGCAATACAAATTTCAGGGATGCCGGATATATATTTTATAATGAATAAAATTAAAGTTATTGATAAAAATATGTAATAATATCACGAAAAACTATAAAAACACATAAATTTATTTCTTTATTGTATTTTTGTAATGTTGTTTTATGTTTAATATTAAAGAAAAAGTTTTTGTTTTTATTTCTCGAATTTATATGTATATATATATATATATATATATATATATATATATATATATATATATATATATATATATATATATATATATATATATATAATGGCAACACTATATTTGTTTAGTGCTGCCCGTCAAAATAGAAAATAGCCTAAATTGGCAGCAGCAGCAAATGCTGTTGGGCAGTCGTGCTGCTGTGCTGCCGTTAAAATAATCGTCTTCATTTAAATACATGCATTTTATTTTTGACATATTGCTGCTTGTTGTCTGCTGTCGTCTATGTGTTTAGAGCTTAACACTGAACTATAGAGCTACACATATGACGACATAATGGCGACACTTAAGCCTACGGTGGCAATCATAAGCTGTTTCGCCACCAAGGATCAAAAAATGAATGAATCAATAAGCAGCAGATCAATCCTTTTAAACTAATAACTTCCTTGAGGTTGGAAATATAAAGATTGGGTGGGTCCGAGCTAGGATGCGATTGTGCGAGGACGTTAGAAGATGTTACCGATGTCTAGGAACGAGGCACGTACAAGCAAATTGTTCAGGTTTAGATAGGAGGAACACTTGCATTAGGTGTGGGGGGTCGGGACACAAAATGAAGGACTGCAACGAAGCCTGAGCTCCTACCTTACCCCTAGTGATAGCTTAGGCCAGTTCAGCACAAAACTAGACCTGATCGAGGATAGAGTTAGGGAAATAGGCGGACCATTTATAGTAGCAGGTGACTTCAATGCTAGGGCTGTAGAATAGGGGGGCCGGACAACGAACTCATGCGGAAGAAGTATTCTAGAATTGGCTGCTAGGTTAGGTTTAATAGTGGCAAATACCGGCAACGCCACTACTTTCAGAAGACCGGGATGTGAAGACACCACCCCAGACATCACTTTGGTGTCCAAAAGCTTGGCTACAACTGTTGAAGGGTGGAGAGTATTGGAAGACTTCACTGGTAGCGATCACCAGTATATTACCTTCCAGACCACGGAACGAACGGACCCTGACCGGACGCAAAGAAGAAGAGGCACACTCAAGTGGAATGCAACTAAGCTGAACCACGAAAGATTTCTAAGCAATTTCGACGGGGCAACGGCATTGAGGAAGCGCATAGTTCAAAGCTGTGAGGCATCCATGCCCCGTGTAACGCAACATTCTAGAAGACAGGCTGCGTATTGGTGGACGCCAGAAATAGCTGAGTTTAGACGAATCTGCCTTCGCAACAGAAGGAGATACACCAGAGCCCGGCGAATTGGCGAGGTATCCATGGAGGCCGAAGAATTCAGAAAATGCCGAAAAGCACTGAAATGGGCGATTATTAGAAGCAAGAAGTTGAAATGGGAAGAACTTCGGAACGATCTGAACAGCAACCCCTGGGGGACTCGGCTATAAGATCGTTACGAGGAAGCTAAACGCGAACCATGCTGCTCCGCACATAGGGAACGATATCAACCACATCGTGGATAACTTGTTTCCCATGAACCCTCCACTGCACGATGAATGCGAAGTCCTTGCTGATGGGATGCACACGCCCTTCACTGAAGAAGAGCTAAAAATCGCAGCTAGAAGCCTTAAGAGGGGTAAAGCCCGCGGGCCTGACGGAATACCAGCGGAGACACTCATACTTTTAGCCGAAAATCGGCCAGACGCTCTGCTCGAAGTGTACAACGCTTGTATTGCCCAAGGCACTTTTCCCAAAGAGTGGAAAAGACAAAAGCTCATACTGATTAGCAAGGGAAGAGGCGACCAAACGCAACCATCAGCTTACCGCCCTCTATGCATGTTAGATAGCACAGGCAAACTATTGGAGAAGCTTCTGCAACGCAGATTAGCAGAATCCATCGAGGCAGCCGGAGGACTATCGGAGGGGCAGCACGGCTTTTGACCCGGAAGATCGACTCTTGGTGGCATTGAGGATGTAGTGAGAAGTTTCGAAAACGCACAGAACGGACGCTCCTACCCGAAACGTATAATCGTCCTAGCTACACTTGATGTACGCAACGGTTTTAATAGCTTACGATGGGCAACTGTTATCAAGGCATTGCGGGAAAGATTCCGCATACCTAGATATCTTATGAGAATTCTCGAGAGCTACCTTAGGGACCGTAAACTTATATACGACACACCAGACGGCCAGCTAGTTAGAACGATTACATCGGGGGCAGCCCAGGGATCCGTCCTGGGTCCTGACCTCTGGAATCTAAGCTATGACGAGATATTAGGAATAGATATGCCAGAAGACACACACCTTGTAGGGTACGCGGACGACATGGCGCCGGTCATTACGGGACGGGACGCGGACGACGCTAAAAGAAAATTGAATCAGGTAATGATAAGGACTCGAGCATGGTTCGAGGACCATGGGCTCGAACTTGCGGTGAACAAAACTGAATTAATCATGATGACGCGAGGGCATATGCCACTAGAAATTAGCATGCAGATAGATGACATGCTCCTGGTGACGAAAAGGGCGATAAAATATCTAGGCGTCAAAATCGATAGTAGGCTCACTTATTGGGCACAGATAAAACATGCGGCTGCAAAGGCAGCAAAAGTTTCAGGCATGTTGAGCAGGCTAATGGCAAACATTGGCGGGCCCACACAGAGCAAGGGGAGGCTGATTATGGCAACAACAAATTCTATACTGCTATATGGCAACGAAATTTGGGGAAATGCACTGAGAGCAAAGTCTAAGCGTAAGGCTCTAGAAGAAGTCCAACGCACAGCGGCACTCAGAATCGCCTCAGCCTACCGTACAGTTTCAGGCGCAGCGGTCTTCGTAATAAGTGGAGAGACTCCGGTTGATCTCCTGGCGCGCGAACGAAAGGCATGGGACTCTAGGGGGCCGGAAATTACTATTAGTGCTGCAGAGCGGAGATCTGAAACCACCCAGCGATGGCAAAACAGATGAAACGCAGAAACGTCCGGTAGATGGACGAAGAGGCTCATTCCTAACATAGAAAGGTGGACTTAATGGAAATTTGGAGAGATTAACTAATTCCTGACCCAGTTCCTTTCAGATCATGGATACTTCCGGAAGTATCTACACCGTATCAGCAAAGTAGGTAATTCCAGTTGCATCTACTGCGATGCAACAACAACTGCATAATATGGAATACTGAGCGAATCGCATTAAGAGGGCAGATTGGCGTTTTCACCCCTGCCAACATAGTTGACAGAATGCTCGAATGCGAAAACGCATGGAATGCTGTGAGTAACTACATCGAGTATGTCTTAAGAAGAAAGAAAAGAGACCTCGATGCACGGCAAAATGAGTACCTTTCAATGGGGACTCAGCAAGAATGAGCCAGCAGCATAAAAATGACGGACCCAGACATGGGTGTTACGAGCAAAGTCCTTCTTAGGAGGATGAAGTTTCTGGTATATATATATATATATATATATATATATATATATATATATATATATATATATATATATATATATATATATATATATATGTGTATATATATATATATATATATATATATATATATATATATATATATATATATATATATGTATATAAATATATATGTATATATATATATATATATATATATATATATATATATATATATATATATATATATATATAGGACCGCTTGGTCCTATAAGGAGCATAAGGCTGCAACAAACTTCTTCCATTCAGATCTGTTCATCACCATAATTTTTACTTCACTTCTGCTTTTTTGCCTGCGCTATGCATATGCTTGTCGGCCTCTTCTCCAACTTCCCTGTGTGTTTCAGTCGATAGCATTTCTGGCAAGATCCAACATTCCTTACGGAGTGTGTACACAGTTCAGTTCAACTTTCTTTTCGGTATTTCTATACACAACGGTGTTTGACGTGTTTCAGACCACGGATTGTTGTTAGAAATGGTTTGTGGCGAGAAGATTCGCAGAAATCTTCGGAGACATTTATTTACGAACTGTAAAAGTTTTAATGTCACGAGAGCAAACGTTCCAAGTTTCGAATCGATATAACAGAGTTGATTTTACATTACTGTTGAAAATTTTGATTTCAATACGGCTTGCTATTGGGGACGATTTTCATACTTTACGAAGCTGACTAAACAAGTGTGTGGCCTCTTTTATTCTTTTTAAGCTTAGAGTATACGGCATGTAAAAAGCCACATACGCAAGTGGCTCTGACGTAATTTTGACGTCAGTAAAAAGCAACATTGGCGACCTGTCATGTAGTTCCACTTTTTGTGACACTCACATGCAGTACACATTTATATGTGTGCCGCATGTAGCTTTGTAGAAACATGCACACATGTGTATTTTCGACATGTCTTGTACTACCTTCACACATTTGAATTTTGCCATGTGCAATATTTTTACATGCGCATGTGGTTGTCACAAATATGTAGCGTCAAAAATTTTTGACACATCATTTTCTACTGATATGTAGCCATTGGCAGCGTTGTCAACGTTGATTTTCTACTATCAAATATGATATATGTACATATGTATATACATATGACGTGCAAAAACTATTATCATTATTAATTTATAATAATTATTAGTTTTTCAACAGCTTAAAACGCTAAAAAAACCTCCACCATTTTTTAACCGATTTTAAAATATCTTTCTTCTTCTTGAATGTGTTTGTCAAATGATTTGTGAATTTTACTGCTGACAGAATCAACAAATTGAAACAAATAAAATAGGCACAAAATAGAAAGCCAACTTTTGAAATAAATTTTTCCCCCACCGTACATTACAAATACAAGTTAAAGTAATGAGACTGTATTCATAAACAAAAAAAGTTCTACTGTAGGACATTTTGAGTCAACCTTAACGCAGGTTTATGATAATAAATATAATTGCAGTCCACACCTGACATGAAATCACTACCAGAAACTGCAAAATCGTATTACTGTCAGGTGTGAACCCCAAGTTTTAATATTTTGACGCCTTCTTAACACGGCTGTTAAGCCGTCTGTCTTGAAAGATGCGTCTTAACAGAAAATGACGTTTTATTTTGGAAATTTTTTTTGGGATAATTTTTATATGCATAAACATAGTATGTATAATTTGTAAACTTAAATTTTTTCCAGCATAACCATAAAAAACAATACAAAAGTGACGTCCACTGTATAACAATAATGGAATAATATGACATAATATACCCCAGCATGAGAAACATTCGTTTTTTAACAGAACGGCTTAACAGCATATCATATTTAATGTAGAGGGGCCTTAAATATAAATAACCTTGGTAATCTTCTGATGAACATTTGGTAACAAAATTTTTTAAGCACTAGCAACATTGATAAGCAAAAACAGCTGTAAAAAACACACTACCCTGATTTTTGCCAGATAATCAACTGAAGTAATCTTTTTATTTAATTTTAAATATGTACATACTACATACATATGCATATACATATGTACATATGTATGAATTTTTTGGTGAAATATGAATTTTTATTTGGTTTAGTTTGGCACTCTCTTCTCATTTTTGAGTTCATCATCTTCACGATATTCATCATCTTCATTTAAAATGTTTGTGGCAAAAATGGAAATAGCTGCCCACTTCTTCTTCGACATTTTAATAATTTTTGTGTACTTGAAAAAAAAAATACATATGTATGTTGAAATTTACCCACATGCTGCCACTGCAAATGCGTACGCTGCGGCTACATTTGTCACATTTGAATTTTGGGACAAAACCGCAATTCATGTAATACCAAAATTTTAAATCATGTAACCAATTTACATATTTAAAAAATGACGAAAGTGAAGAAAACAACCTGGGAATTACTGGCTAACTTTTTCCGTTTGCTAAAAATTTGTATATATGTGAGCACGTTTTTTTTCCCTGAGAGTGTATGTGTAACATCAACTAAACATAGACCCGACAACTTTGAAAACGTGCATAAAGTTTGTGTGAAAGGGAGAGTTAATCTAGCTGTTTTTATATACATAGATATCTCTTCACACAAACTTTATGCACGTTATTCAAAGTTTATGCAAAATATGATTCGGACCCTTTTTAAACGTCAAAGTTGGGTATTCTGTGTATATTCTGTGATGTGTAACATGCGCAGAATGAAAATGTAAACATGTACTGAGTAAAATATTCCTGAATTGAATGCATTAATTTTATATGTATAAATCAATTAATTTAAAACAAAAGTATTAATATTTGTAGCATGCAGGGTCTTAAACCAAATTTTGCAGTTGTCACTAAAATTATTTGAGGAATTCAGAATATATTTAAGATTTACTTAGACCATTTTTATATCTCTTTTTTCATCAATAATAGGAGAACAAAACTTCCAATTCATATGGTGCTACCTTCGATCAATAGCAAATGATAGTGCACGCAAATCGCAGTAACAGTTTTTGCACGTGGACCTTTAGGATAAAATTTTTGGACCAAGAAATTATGAAAAACGTTTTCGAAAAGTACACATTTAGTTTTACGCTCATAACAGGTAAGAACTTCGGTGGCCACACATCAAGCTACTTGCAATCGAAAGCTGACATAAATTCGCGTCGACTGATGTATAGGGTATACCACGGGAGACTTTCAGAAAAAAAATTATAGATCTAGCAATCTTTTAAAAAATAAAAAAATCGCTGAAAATACTTTTTTTAGTGTTTTACATATTACACACAAACGGTTCTGTGGCCATAAATGACTCTATCTGCTGTCAAAAGCTGACAATAATGCGCGTCGATTAATATAAAGGTTATACCACGGGAGACTTTCAGAAAAAAAATTATAGATCTAGCAATCTTTTAAAAAATAAAAAAATCGCTGAAAATACTTTTTTTAGTGTTTTACATATTACACACAAACGGTTCTGTGGCCATAAATGACTCTATCTGCTGTCAAAAGCTGACAATAATGCGCGTCGACCGATATATAGGTTATACCCCGGGAGACTTTCAGAAAAAAATTATAGATCTAGCAAACTTTAAAAAAAAAATAAAAAAATCGCTGAAAATACTTTTTTTAGTGTTTTACATATTACTCACAAACGGTTCTGTGGCCACAAATCACTCTACCGGCTATCAAAAGCTGACAATAATGCGCGTCGATTGATGTATAGGCTATAGCCCGGGAGGCTTTCAGAAAAAAATTATAGATCTAGCAAACTTTCAAAAAATAAAAAATCGCTGAAATTACTTTTTTAGTGGTCTACATATTACACACAAACGGTTCTGTGGCCAGAAATCACTCTACCGGCTATCAAAAGCTGACAATAATGCGCGTTGAGTGATATATAGGTTATACCCCGGGAGACTTTCAGAAAAAAATTATAGACATTTGACAGGTTCTTTGATATTGCGGCCACAGAATATATTTATAATAAATAAATAAATATATTTTTTTAACTTTAAAAAATAAATATATTTATTAGCCTATGATTACGGCATATTGGTCAGTGTATCGTCAATGGTATTACTTTAACAACTATAATCCCGGTACCATTAACTCTGATGACCACTACAGACTTCCACATATTAAATGAAAATATCTGGTCGAATCCTTGGCATCTGAAGTTAGGATTTTTATTACGATGAAGTAGCATCATTAAATCTACCGTTCTGTAATCATTCCCGCGTTGAAATGTTTCAACAAAACTTTGTTGGACGTTTCATTAGCACATACGCTTTACGTGACATAAAGAAAGGGGAGGAGATAACAAATTGCTATGATGTGGACTATCGCAAAGGTAAACGCGAGACAAGACGTAAAGGATTCAAAGAAATTTATCACTAAATGTCGGTGTGAAAATTGTCTGCAGATTGATAATGAAGATGTTGTAGAGTTTGTAAGTTTTTTTCCCAGTTATTTTGTATTGAATTAGCAAATTTAACCGAACTATTTATTAATATTTTAGAATAAATTTTATAAATATCGCTTTGATAACGCCAAATGCGGAAAAATATTTACATCTAGTACACTTGATATCCGTACGAAATGAACGAACTGATCAGTCTTTGCTAATTGAACGAGAAAGACCGGTCACTGAAACCAACGATCGGGCACAGCTCTACTAACTACTCATTAAGGCCCATTTAGCCGACCGTAAATGTAGAAATGTAAATGTTGCCGAATCAGCTGATCGTTTCTGTTATATGAGAATGTATGCAAACGCTTAGCCGACTGGAAGTGTCACGTTGCTCTAACGTCTGAACCTGTTCAAAATAGAATTTCATTACGTTCTTACGTGACAAATGTAGAAAATGATGGGTTGTACGAATGTTGAACACAAATGTGGGGCTGTAGCAATTTTTTGGTACTTTTTTATTTTTAGATTTGATACTTTTTTTTAATTGTTAAATTTATATACACACACTATATATAATCCGTTTAAAATAATTTTTTAGCTGGAAATCTCTAGTTTTTTATACAAAAATTAACAATTTCTAGTTTATATTCAATATATTGTTTTTCTTTAGAAAACTTCTACGGAAATATTCTTTTAGAACTGAACAAAGAGCACAGGAAATAGAATCAAGATAATTTAATAAATTAAATATATAAACTTTTTATTTCTTAATACGCTAATTGGGCCTAAATTTTCCAATGTAAGTAAAACAGATTTAAGCTACTTACATTTTTCCCAACGCTTATGAAGAAATTATTGTAAAAAGATATTACATGATACATGAAGTTTCGCCAAACACATACTACCAAATAAACTTAATAAATAATTATTATTGAAATCTATTATTTGGGATATTCTCCCAAAGTTGTTAGACACAATTAGAGTTTTTGCAAAATGCATAGAAAAAATCAAAAAATGTGTGTTGTGGCTTTAGTTCTTCATATGCCGACATTTCATTGGTTGCTAAAACCAAATCGTCAGTGAAGTTTAAGCAGTTTGAAAACATTCAACCTCGGATGTTTATGCCACATAAATCAAATACAATATGAGAATTTCAATATTGCATATGATTTACAACAAATACATAATCAATAATTTTAATATTTTATTGTTTGTTGTTGGCTTAGCTAGATATATGCCTGCATTTTTTTATAAAATAAAAAAAAAAAATTTATAAAATCTACCAAGGGACTTCGCCAATGTCTGTGTTAATATTTTGCAAAATATATTTATATTCAAAATTACAAAAGAAACGTACAAACAGTGTAGAAAAAGATGAAACTAGCTTTCTCCGAAAACTTTCTAACTTTAACTGTTCATCTTATTTTTCAATTTTGTATCGTTCTATGTAATTTTTTTTAATTTTAGTGCTATGTACGTAAGTAAACTAGATTTGTTCCATTTCCGTACTTTTTCCGTACAATCATAAATATTTTGTACACATTGTACCATCAATGTATTGGAACAGCTGTTTTGCATTTATAAATAAATGAAAATTATTTATTGTGGAAAAAATGAAATCTAAGTAAATAATTTAAAACTGAGGGCAGTGAAATGGACGATGAAAAATGAATTTTGTTGGTGCAGGGGAACGAATACCTGTATAACAAATATTAAACAGCAACACAATATTATATGTTCAACAATGTACATAAATCATTTTTTTCTGCTTATGTATGTATGTATGTCAAAAACACACATGTTTTTCAGCATTCTATAAGTGCTGCAACATTTACATTTACGATACATTTACATCTACGATTTCTACGGTCGGCTAAATGGGCCTTAATTATACACACACTCATTATTTTTTAAGAAACCACTTATATTCTTACTACTCATAATTATACTGCCAGACTTTTTATAAGGAACAACGTAAAAGAAACAATAATTTTCACCACACATTGTTGATTTGTTGGTTTGTATGGTTATTGTCACACACTCATTATTTTTTAAGAAGCGACTTATATTCTTACTTCTCATAATTATACTGTCAGACTTTTTGTAAGGAACAACGTAAATGAAACAATAATTTTCACCACACATTGTTGATATCGAAATTTTGATTATTTTTAATTACAGTTATAATAATTTCAATCAAATAATATAAATAGCTATTATTTCCAAAAAAAATACAGATAAGAATTAAGTTTTGCATATCTTTTCATTCTTTTCAGATCTTGAGCTAATCTTTTATTCTTTATTAAAATACTAACTATTACGTACATTCCCAGAGAACGACACAAAAACTTTTGGGTTTTTAATATTTTGAAAGTTTGTTAGATCTATAATTTTTTTCTGAAAGTCTCCCGGGGTATAACTTATACATCAATCGACGCGCATTATTGTCAGCTTTTGATAGCAGGTAGCGTGATTTGTGGCCACCGAACCGTTTGCGGGTAATATGTAAAACACTAAAAAAAGTATTTTTAGCGATTTTTTTTATTTTATGAAAGTTTGCTAGATCTATAACTTTTTTCTGAAAGCCTCCAGGGATATGCCCTATACATCAATCGACGAGTATATGATATGTGGCCACCGAAGTTCTTGCCTGTTATGGGCGTAAAACTAAATGTGTACTTTTCGGCAACGTTTTTCATAATTTCTTGGTCCAAAAATTTTATCCTAAAGGTCCACGTGCAAAAACTGTTACTACGATTTGCGTGCACTATCATTTGCTATCGCTCGAAGGTAGCACCATATGAATTGGAAGTTCTGTTCTCCTCTTATTGATGAAAAACCCGATATAAAAGAGGTCTAAGTAAATCTTAAATATATTCTGAATTCCACAAATGATTTTAGTGACAACTGCAAGTTTTGATTTAGGACCCTGCATGGTACAAATATTAATACTTCTGTTTTAAATTAATTGATTTATACCTATAATATCTTTGCATTAAATTATAGATTCAGCAAACTTTCAAAAAATAAAAAAATCGCTGAAATTACTTTTTTTTAGTGTTTTACATATTACTCACAAACGGTTCTGTGGCCACAAATCACTCTACCGGCTATCAAAAGCTGACAATAATGAGCGTCGATTGATATATAGGCTATATCCCGGGAGGCTTTCAGAAAAAAATTATAGATCTAGCAAACTTTCAAAAAATAAAAAATCGCTGAAATTACTTTTTTAGTGTTTTACATATTACACACAAACGCTTCTGTGGCCAGAAATCACTCTATCGGCTATCAAAAGCTGACAATAATGCGCGTCGATTGATATATAGGCTATATCCCGGGAGGCTTTCAGAAAAAAATTATAGATCTAGCAAACTTTCAAAAAATAAAAAATCGCTGAAATTACTTTTTTAGTGTTTTACATATTACACACAAACGGTTCTGTAACCAGAAATCAGTCTACCAGCTATCAAAAGCTGACAATAATGCGCGTCGATTGATATATAGGCTATATCCCGGGAGGCTTCCAGAAAAAAGTTATAGATCTAGCAAACTTTCAAAAAATAAAAATCGCTGAAATTACTTTTTTAGTGTTTTACATATTACACACAAACGGTTCTGTGGCCAGAAATCACTCTACCGGCTATCAAAAGCTGACAATAATGCGCGTCGAGTGATATATAGGTTATACCCCGGGAGACTTTCAGAAAAAAAATTATAGACATTTGACAGGTTCTTTGATATTGCGGCCACAGAATATATTTATAATAAATAAATAAATATATTTTTTTAACTTTAAAAAATAAATATATTTATTAGCCTATGATTACGGCATATTGGTCAGTGTATCGTCAATGGTATTACTTTAACAACTGTAATCCCGGTACCATTAACTCTGATGACCACTACAGACTTCCACATATTAAATAAAAATATCTGGTCGAATCCTTGGCATCTGAAGTTAGGATTTTTATTACGATGAAGTAGCATCATTAAATCTACCGTTCTGTAATCATTCCTGCGTTCAAATGTTTCAACAAAACTTTGTTGGACGTTTCATTAGCACATACGCTTTACGTGACATAAAGAAAGGGGAGGAGATAACAAATTGCTATGATGTGGACTATCGCAAAAGGTAAACGCGAGACAAGACGTAAAGGACTCAAAGAAATTTATCACTGAATGTCGGTGTGAAAATTGTCTGCAGATTGATAATGAAGATGTTGTAGAGTTTGTAAGTTTTTTTCCCAGTTATTTTGTATTGAATTAGCAAATTTAACCGAACTATTTATTAATATTTTAGAATAAATTTTATAAATATCGCTTTGATAACGCCAAATGCGGAAAAATATTTACATCTAGTATACTTGATATCCGCACGAAATGAACGAACTGATCAGTCTTTGCTAATTGAACGAGAAAGACCGGTCACTGAAACCAACGACCAGGCACAGCTCTACTAAATACTCATAATTATACACACACTCATTATTTTTTAAGAAACCACTTATATTCTTACTACTCATAATTATACTGCCAGCCTTTTTATAAGGAACAATGTAAAAAAAAACAATAATTTTCACCACACATTTTGATTTTTGGTTTGTATGGTTATTGTCACACACTCATTATTTTTTAACAAGCCACTTATATTCTTACTACTCATAATTATACTGTCAGACTTTTTGTAAGGAACAACGTAAATGAAACAATAATTTTCACCACACATTGTTGATATCGAAATTTCCATTATTTTTAATTACAGTTATAATAATTTCAATCAAATAATATTAATATGCTATTATTTCCAAAAAAAATACAGATAAGAATTAAGTTTTGCATATCTTTTCATTCTTTTCAGATCTTGAGCTAATCTTTTATTCTTTATTAAAATACTAACTATTACGTACATTCCCAGAGAACGACACAAAAACTTTTGGGTTTTTAATATTTTGAAAGTTTGTTAGATCTATAATTTTTTTCTGAAAGTCTCCCGGGGTATAACTTATACATCAATCGACGCGCATTATTGTCAGCTTTTGATAGCAGGTAGCGTGATTTGTGGCCACCGAACCGTTTGCGGGTAATATGTAAAACACTAAAAAAAGTATTTTTAGCGATTTTTTTTATTTTATGAAAGTTTGCTAGATCTATAACTTTTTTCTGAAAGCCTCCAGGGATATGCCCTATACATCAATCGACGAGTATATGATATGTGGCCACCGAAGTTCTTGCCTGTTATGGGCGTAAAACTAAATGTGTACTTTTCGGCAACGTTTTTCATAATTTCTTGGTCCAAAAATTTTATCCTAAAGGTCCACGTGCAAAAACTGTTATTACGATTTGCGTGCACTATCATTTGCTATCGCTCGAAGGTAGCACCATATGAATTGGAAGTTCTGTTCTCCTCTTATTGATGAAAAACCCGATATAAAAGTGGTCTAGGTAAATCTTAAATATATTCTGAATTCCTCAAATGATTTTAGTGACAACTGCAAATTTTGATTTAGGACCCTGCATGCTACAAATATTAATACTTCTGTTTTAAATTAATTGATTTATACCTATAAAATCTTTGCATTAAATTCAGAAATTTTTTTTATTCTTTGTTTACATAAACAATCGGAGGGTGTGTCAAGGCAAAAAAAGTTTGCTAAAAAGTTTTTTTCTTCACGGCCATTAAAAAATGTGAGCAAAATTGCGAAAATTCTCGTGACGTCAGAGCCACATGCGTATGTGGCTTTTTACATGCCGTGTAACGCAAAAGGTGTATGACACAATAAAAACTTTGACACAACGCGCGCATTGTGTGTTTACCAAAAAGGTGGTTTTGAATTTTGCTAATTATTTTTTTTTATTATAAAAATTAAGGTAAAAATATTATTTGCTTTTGTGTGTTTATTTTGTTATCACCTATTGTAGTTTATTGAAAATACACCACTATACCATATAAAGCTTTTTATTGTCATCAATTCATTTGTTTTTTGGATTTTCAAATACATACATATGTATGTATTCATATAAAAAGGTAAAATATTATTAATAATAGGCTGCCACTGATTTTTTACAATAAAATAATCTTATGCTATATACTTACATATAGCATGCAATTAGGTACTATTTTATAAATTAGTTAAAAAAACAAGCTCATATTCTTCAACAGGAAATAAATTTAAAAAATAAAAAATAAGTATTTTTCATATCACATCACATTTTCATATCATATTCTATATATCATATGTATATCATATTCTATATACATACCTTTGATTGTCAAAGCACGCAAAAAGTTGAGAGTTGCTGAACTTTTTGCGTCACGCTGCGTTAAAAGTGTTTTATGTGGCATGTTTCGTATAAGTATGTACATTTCAACTTAAATGTCAAAGCGAAGCTGTAACGCAACGCGAAGCAAAAGTTGACAACGAAGGAAACCAAAGCAAATATTTTTTTCCACTAATATATATTTATTGTATCTTCCAAACTGAACTAACAATAAGTATTCAAATCTTAAATATAGATATAATAATTAGGCCCAACCAGTGTCGGACATAAACTTAGTGATAGTAATTAATAATACATAAATGTCGTGTTAAGCACCAAAATATTTTCAAAAAGTTTCTTCTGGAGTATTGCGTATTAAGGCCGTAGTATCCCTCTTTTTTAAGCGGATGTGTCCAGTAAAGTTCAAGAAGTTACGAGCAAGGGGATTAGGATGGGACTCGAGTTCAAGATATTTCGGGCAAGCGGATTCGGATGGAGCTCGAGTTTTGTTAAATATTAGCCTGCATATTTTGCAATTTCGGCGGTCGCAAGTGGCATATTTAAATTACGATGTAAAATTGAATTTTTGATGTGCCATGGAGTTGATGTAATTAACCTTAAAACTTTGTTTTGCCTTCGTTGTATTCTCTCTACATTGGAAGCTGAAGCAGTGCCCCATAGCTGAATTCCGTAACACCATATGGGTTGTATTCTCTCTACATTGGAAGCTGAAGCAGTGCCCCATAGCTGAATTCCGTAACACCATATGGGTTTCAAGAGCGACTTGTATATTAAAGGTTTACAATCTAGACTGAGGGTTGAATTTCTACCAATCAGCCAGTGTATCTGAGTTAATTTAAGTTTTATTTGTGTTAGCTTAGCATCAATGTGGTGTTTCCATGTAAGCCGTCGGTCAAGGTGTATACCAAGGTATTTCACCTGTGAATGTTGAGAAACAACTTGATTGTGGATTCGAATGGGGGAACAAGTGTCTCTTCGTAGAGTAAATTTGACATGAACACACTTTTGTTCATTTAATTTTATTCTCCATAAGTTCAACCATTGTTCCAACAGGTTAATATGTTCCTGAAGATATCGGGATGCCTCGTGAGGGTTTTCATGCATACTAAGGCAGGCTGTATCACCGGCAAATGTAGAAGTGAGGATATTACTGCTCAAAGGCATATCGCAGGATTAAATCAAATACAAAACTGGCCCCAGTATACTCCCCTGTGGCACACCGGATGAGATAGTTTCGGGCACACTCATGAAGTCTCCTCCCACAACAGTAAACTTCCGGGCAAGAATGTAACTTTCCAAAAGATTAACAATGTTTATGGGTAGATATGTCTTCAATTTTAAAATTAGGCCTTCATGCCACACTTTATCAAATGCTTGAGAAACATCAATAAAGAGGGAAGAACAATACTTCTTTTCTTCAAACGTTCTTCTTATGAAATGAACCAATCTAGGAGTTTGTTCAATGGTGCTATGCTGACTTCTAAAACCAAATTGATGGTCCGGAATGCACCCATTATCAGCTAGAATTTGGGACAATTTTGTCATGAGCAGTTTTTCGAAGAGTTTTGAAATTGTTGACAGCAAACTTATTGGCCTATATGACTCAGCCTTGGTAAGATCTTTGCCCGCCTTTGAAATCATTTTGACCATGGCAAGTTTCCAGCTGTGCGGATAATACTGCAGTCGTAAAATGCCATTGAAACTAAATAACAGGATTCTAATAGCAATACGAGGCAACTTCATCAGCATCTTGTTACTAATTCCTTCGGGCCTTCTTCGGGTTGTTTTCAGCAATTAGTTTTTGTACATCACGCGTCTTAAACTTTATAGGTCGAGGGGGTAGAGCAACTACACTCTGCAAATCAACAGCACCAGTACATGTGTTTGGGGTAAATACGTATTTTAAATGCCCAGCAAATAGGTTACCTTTTTCAGTATTAGTTCTTGCCCAACCTCCGGTAGAAGTGCGCAGGGGTGGTTTAGACTCAACGGATGTTTTCAGTTTTTAGCAGCGCGCCACAAGGAGTAATTAGATGCTGCTGTGACAGCGAGACCTTCCAGATAGTTCTTAAGAGAAGCAGATTTTTCAGATGAAAGCAACTCTTGGAGTCGTTTAGTGCATTCTCTAAGTCTGATTTTATGTAGGGGTGATCTGTGCTGTTGCCATTCCCTTCTAGCTCTTCTTTTTTAACATACGAGACGTTCAATATCCGTAGAATAAATTCTATTAAACCCAGTCTGCGGATGGAATTTAGTAGTATGTTTAGCAGCCTGTGTAATATTTTCGGTAAGATTTGCAATGTTAAATTCAATATCATCGGAAGTTCTACGCTTGATATTTTCCGTACAATGGCTACTGAGATATTTTTTGAACCCCAGCCAATTAACACGATTTATCATTTCACATATGGGTGAGGTAAGTCACTTCTTAGTGGGCTACAAACGATCGTGGGAGAGTGATCGGAGGAGAGATCATGTGAAGCTTCAACATGAATTAAATCCCTAGGGATATTTTTCGTGACGCCAAAATCTATAAAATTCCGGAATTTTTTGTATGTCAGTAGGCCAGAAAGTGGGCTCCCCGCTCGAAATGACATCCAAACCCATTTTTGAAATTGTGTTGAACAATGCTCGACCTCTAGGTGTAATAAGACGCGATCCCCAGAACGTATGTTTTGCATTGTAGTCCCCAGCTGCAACGAAACGAGGTCTAAGAGTTTTGTAAAAATCATCGTATTGAGCCTCAGTGATTGAAAATCTGGGAGAGGAGTAAACTGATGATATTACGAGATTTGTACAAAAATGTTCGATGCAAATATTTGTTGCTTGTAGATGGTCTTCACAAGTGTTCTCAAGAATAGAGTGCTTGAGTCTTGACTTTATTAGAATTGCTGATCCTCCACATGCTCTTCCTCTCGGGTCCTTTGAATCATATAAGGTGTAGCCATTCATTCTAGAAAGGCACATTATATCAATATTTTTGACCGTGTGGAATTGCTCAAGTTCGTTTCTATGTTGGCGAATGCCGTCTGCGTTCCAGAAACATAACTTTAACGTGTTCATGGCTTGCTAACTAATGCTAGAAGCGGTGTGTTCTGCATTCGCAGCATTTTTTGCATCATGCTAGTCATATTTGTTGTAAAATTATTTATAGTTTGCACCAGATTATCAATAGTAGCTTCAAGGCGATTGAAGTTAAAGCTTGCGTTTGCATTTGTTGTGTTATTTGGTGGTGACACTTTTTGCATGGGAACTGAGTTGATGTCACAGCGTCAGCATACGATATTTGTGTAGAGATTGGTTGGGCCATATGAGGATAAGTAGCGGTGTACGTATTTCCTGTTTGCGCTGGCGTTACTTTAGGCTTTTGACTCATATTCTGTTTAACGAAAGAGTATACAAGACATCCTCTGTAGTTAGCAGTGTGATTACCTCCACAATTACTGCACTTTTTTTCCTTCTGGTCTTTCGACTTATTGCAAATAGCAGTATCGTATAATTCACCACACACAACACAAACAGTAGGTAATTTGCAATAAGTTTTCGTATGGCCACATTCTTGATAATTATGGCATTGTACGGGTCCTGAACGCTTGTGTGGTTCTTCAAATGTGATTTTCCGGTATAAGAGATATTTTAAATTGTAAATGGGATGGGTCTCATTTTTCTTCAATAATATATCATTCGGCTCCAGTTCAACGCGAAATAAGGGTTAGAGGATCTTCTCCCTGTTTATTATGTTGGATACATTTTTTACCTTGAATCCTTTCAGGGTAAGAGCATCTTTTATTTCCTTAGAGACAACGTAAGAATCAATGCCCTTCAATACGACCTGTAGGCCTTTAGCGCTCTTAAGCTGGAATGTGTAAAAACTTGTTTTATTTTTTTCCAATTCATTAACCATTTTCCGGAAATATATTTCTTCATATATTTGAACTTTTGTTTCATCAATGTTACCACGTTTTATTGGAACAATATGAAATGACTTTTCACCGATGAGCGAGATTGGTTTTTTAATAAGTGTGTTTGAATTTTTTTTTGTCTCAGGTAGTTTGGTGGTGGTTTTGAAGTTTTTTTTCGAAGATTCCTCGTGTCTGTCGCTCTCATCTTGTAATATTTTAAAACGGTTTTGACGATTAGATGAGGCGGCGTCGATATCCCTGGATATCTTGGGAACAGATGAGACCCAATTGGGCAAAGCACAAATTCCTCAAATTTAATAAAACCAGTACTTATTACGAATATTTTTTGTTTGTTTGTATTTTTGTTTATTTAGTATGTAAAAAAAAAACTCCGCCAACACGTCTGTTCACTACGAAGGTTCAACAAGTTGATCAAAAAGCAAATATAGAAAGCAAAAGTTCCGGCCAGAGTGGTTGCAAATAACTGAATTTAAAGGATGGTTAACGGAAGTAAGATGACCAATTTAAATGTAAATGTAGGGCATGTGGCAAGATTTTAAACTGTGGGAAATCCGAACTAAGAAAGCACTCTTTAACAAAATTGCACAAAAAATGTTTTAGGCATCAATAATTTAAAGCCTTTGGAGTCTTTTTTTAAAAAGCGAGTAATAGAAAAAGATCCTGTGTCAAATTTCGAAATAAGCCTGTTTTTTGCAGAGCACAATGTTGCGCTGTATGTAGTAGATCACTTAGTTCCATTTTTTAAAAGAAATAGTCCTCTATCATAAAAAAACAGCAAATTTGGAAGTACATATGTATGTATTATTTTTTGTTTGTTTTTTACTTATTTTGTTACCAAAGCTTTAATAAACATATATATTTTTTATAACTAATGGTTTTCTTCTATTTTAATGACAAAAATGCGTAGGGATTTTTGTAGGGGAAATTTTTATAATGTGTAGGGAAAATCGGATTTTTTATACTTCATTTACACCTACGCAAAATCTAGTACTTATGAGATTTTGAGGGAAATCTAGCTCTTTTCTACCAGACTTCCCATACAAAACAAAACCTACTTACGAACTAGATTTTGGCAAAATCTCACAAAATCTTCCAATACTGAATGATGCAACTGTGTATTTTTAGGTAATATACTGAAATATACAGCGCTGAATAAGAAAATTTTTACACTTGTAAGAAAAAAAATCCGCGGTAGAAAAAAAAGATTTGCGGTAACTGACAAAGGGAATAAAAGTTTAAAATAAGTGAAAAAAATGTATAAACCAATAATAAATAAAGGGTAAGTACTAATACATATGTATGTACCTGGGTATATAAAAATAATTGTAGCAAGAACTTAATTCGTAGGAAACGTTCATATAAGAAAAAAAGTCTTGGAATCCCAACTAGGAAGCTCTACTTATTACTCTTTGGAGCGACTCGATCGGAGAACTACGGGGGAACAGAAAAAATAAACACATTT
This sequence comes from Germaria angustata, assembly GCA_963681545.1. Lineage (NCBI taxonomy): Eukaryota > Metazoa > Arthropoda > Insecta > Diptera > Tachinidae > Germaria > Germaria angustata. The sequence goes on along the minus strand of OY812998.1, from coordinate 76,571,014 downwards.
ATGAGAAGATGGCGGAGGGTATGAAAAGCTGTGGGTTTGATTTTACATCCTAAGAAGTAAGGGTGAAGATTCATAACTTCACAAACAAGTACAGGTATAAAAAATATTTATAACCAAAACTTTAACTTATGTTTAATTCTAATTTTGGAGATGAAAAGCGGACAGTTGGGACTTTTGGTGGATCACTTTCCAGTTGGCCACATTACGAAAGAGTCCATTCCATCTTAGGAACATTTAAATCAAATTTGATAGAAACAATAATGGACGAAAGTATAGGTAAAATACATTTGCTGTTTTTGCTTTTCAAATCATTTATTTGTATATACATATGTACATAATTATGTTTTTTTTTTATTTCGAATAGAGCCTTCCTGCTCGAAAAGATTTGATGACTGATCGATCTTGAAGTGGAAGCACTGATTGAGGAATGTGATGAAGAGTATCTAACACTTAAAAAAAAGAAAAAAACGGACTTCCATAGCGAAGTTCTGAACAAAATTCAACACTATACGAACATTATAAAAAAGGAGCTAGTAAAAAATAGGAAAGTGGACAACAAAATCATACATCATACAAATGGTATGTATATATAACTATATGTTGTAAAGTCTAAATTTTATTGAATAATAAAAAATGTATACTAAAACAATGACTGGTTTTACAAAGCTGATAATTTGAAAAAATGCATAAATGTACACAAGTTATAAAATATAAACAGTTCATAAAAGTAATAATTTCATTTTAAATACATTTCATTACAGCCCTTCTTAATATAATAAATATTGCATTTAACAATTTCATATACAGGCCTGTCAAAAGAATCAATTTCGATCGAAAGTGGTATTGATTCCGTATTTTATTATTTTATTTATTCAATCAAGAAAGTTTTAAATTTGTTTTTGTACTATCAGATACAAAAAATGAAAATTCGATCATGAAATTAAAATTGGTTTCATTCCGAAAAAAAATTACGTTTTTTGTTTTCTGGAGAAGCAAAATACGGAATTAATTCCACTTTCGATCGAAATTGATTTCTGTGACAGGCCTGATAATTAAAATATTATCCCCTTTTATAATATAAAATTAAAAAATCATTTACATAAGCCAATTAATTTTAAAAGTATAGATATTTTAATCCTCGGAAAAGGTTTGGTTAAAATGTCTGCTAACATAGAATCTGTAGGACAATAATTGAATGATACTTACTTAGACTTATATAGAAGATCTCGAACGAAATAATATTTGACATCTATCTGCTTGCTTCTGGGTGAAACTTTTTCATCTTGAAGCATTTTCAGGCAACTTTGATTATCTTCGAAAATAGCAGGTCTTAGCTCAACAATTCCAAACTCTGCCATTAGTTGAACAGCTCTTGGGATGCTTCTGCTAGAGACACAAATTCAGCTTCGGTAGATGATAAAGTTACATTTGATTGTTTTCTACTTGCATAGCTTATTACGGCATCACCAAGCTTAAAAAGGTAACCACTTGTTGATTTTCGATCGTTTGTATCACCTGCCCAGTCGGCATCGGCAAAACCTTTCAATTCTAAACGAGATTTAGATCCGACGCATAATTTCAAATCTTTGGTGTCCTTTAAATATTTGAAAATTCTTTTTGCTTCCGCCCAATCGCTATGAGTAGGATCCATTATTTTTCGAGACAATATGGACACAGATACACCAATATCGGGGCGAGTGTTGTTTGCAACATATAGCAGCGATCCAATTGCCTTTCTATACAAATTATTATCTTTAAGCAGATTGGATGAATTTATTTTGAAATAACAAGGATCCATGGATACAGATGAAATTTTTGGGTCTAGAAGGTTAAATTCTCCCAATATTTCTTTAATGTAACTCTCTTGGCATAAATAGAATAGACCATTTCTTGAACTCACTTCAATGCCCAAGAACTTCCTTACATTTCCTAGCACATTTATTTCAAGATTTGATTTTAAAATTTTTATGACATCTTGGATACATTCATCTGACTTAGAAACCACAAGAATATCATCCACATAAATTAAAATATACGTTTTTAAATCGCCATCACCTTTAATATACAAACAGGGTTCTGCCTTTCCCCTTCTGAATCCCAAATCAATTAAAATTTGATTGATTCGGAGATTCCAGCAATGTGCAGATTGCTTTAATCCATATAAACTGCGATTTAACTTGCAAACGAGACTTTACTTTCCTGGTGTTGCAAAACCCTCGGGTTATATATATTAGAGTCTAACCCGCCATAAAGGAATGCTGTCTTGACATCAATATGCACTACTTTCATGTTTTTGTTACTTGTTATTGCTAATAGACTTCTAAATGAGGTTTGCTTCATAACTGGAGCGAAAACTTCATCGTAGCTTTCACCATATTTTTGTGAAAATCCCTTTGCTACCAATCTTGCCCTGTATTTCTTTATGTCATCAACAGTTTGCTTGGTTTTGAAAACCCATTTGCATCCAATTAATTTTTCATTGCGAGGTAATTCCACTAGGTCCCACGTGTTATTGTTATTTAGCACCTTCATCTCTTCATTCATAGCCATTAACCATTTTCTACCATCAGATCTTGTTTTTGCTTCTTTATAATTTGATGGATCGTTATTAAAAAGAACTTTGCAGGCATACCTCTTTGGAGGTATACCCTTGTTAGATCTTAAAGAAGTTCTGACAACGATATTTGAATCAATTTGCGTTTCAGAATCGGATGACGAAACTTCCTCTGCTGTTGTATAGCCTTCAAAATCGTCTGTGCTTATACTATCTATATTTTCTTCTGATTCTTCTTGAGACTGCGATTTAGATACGTTCGTGTTTAAATTTGAAAAATCAATAGTTGCTATTTCGGTACTCAAATTAGTATTGTACTTCAAAATATTTGGCGAAAGAATGTCTTTAGATTCTAAAATCTTAACATCACGACTACTGAGCTTCGTAGACTAGTAGGTAGTGTACTAGACTCGTAGTGCAAAGGTCCCAGGTTCGAATCCTGCCGCAGAACTCTGGCAGTCTGGCAGTTTGTGTTTGATAATTAAAGGGAGCGCACAACAAGACTTTCACTGGCTTAAGTGTATGTCGTATGACATGGGCTATCACAGTCCTCCAATCAACCTAACCTAACCTAACCTAACACCACGACTAATAATGATTCATCAGCATATCCAACTAAAAAACATTTTACAGCAACATCATCTAATTTCTTACGCTTTTGCTTATTAATGTGCGCATAAGCCACAGTGCCAAAAATACGAACGTGACTTAAATTCTTAGACTTGCCAAACCATAATACAAATGGTGTCACATCTACAGCAGACGACAATAAACGACCGCCTCAGCCCAAAACTTGTCATTTATGTTTGCATCGTACAACATATACCTTACCATTTCCATTAAGCTGCGATTTTTCCTTTCAGCAACACCATTTTGCTCAGGAGTGTAAGCACAAGTTAATGGGTGAATAATGCCTTTGTTTTTGTTTCTAAATTTTCTTACACGTATGCCAAACTGATTTTCTGTTTGTTCGATGAATTCTCTTATTTTATCATATGCCATATCTTTTGATGCAATAAAGAAAACGGTACAAAAACGACTATAATCGTCTATGAGTGTTAAAAAATAGGGATTACCACCAGGGTTTGATTCTGCATTGGTCCACACAAGTCGCAATGTATTAGTTCTAAAACTTCACTGGTTCTAGATTCTGATGATTTAGGAAACGGGCTTATTGTTAGTTTTGCTCTTAAACACACTACGCAATTAAATATATAACTACAGTTGTTAACAATTATACCTTCTACTAATTCTTTAGTTACAGTAGACTTTATTGCATTACTGCTTCTGTGGCCAAAACGGCGGTGCCAAATGTGAACGCAATCACTTTTGCATTGTGAAAATTTATTTGCCTTAAAACAGTGATTCAGCACAAATAAACCGTTACATAACGATGCCCTAGCGTAAATACAGCCTTTCCTAGATATCGAACAATCATTTGATGTAAAATTCACTTCGAAACCTTTACTGGTTAATTTGCGAACGTAAAGTAAACTCCCATCTAGTTGGGGTACATATAATACATTTTGTACAACAATATTATTCCCTTCACAATAAAGTTTACAATCGCCAATTCCATACGCCTTCAGCTCGGTGCCATCTGCCAAATAAACTGTTTCAACTCGTTGTTTATTCATGTTTACTAAATATTTCTCTTCACAACACATATGGCACGTCGCAGCTGAGGCAATAAACCATTTGTTCACCATTTGTTTTTGATTTCATTACACCGAAACATACGTTTACGCTGTCATCTTTCACAATATTTGCACGATTATCTTTTGTCCTTTGTTGTTTATAACTCTTATTTGGGCAATTTTTCTTAAAATGACCTGGTCTGCCACAAATAAAACATTTTGCCAAAAACTTTTTCTCTTGTATTTTAAATGCCGCTTCTGGCTCTTGCTCACACCCGGACATTCTTTTAAATTCCTGAAGCAATTTCTCTGTAACCAAGTCAATCGTTAGGTCTTCTTCAGAGCGCATTTCCAATGAAGAAATTATCGGGTTGTAAACCTCCGGTAGTGTGCCCAACAAAAAAGCAACAGCTTTATGTCCCTCTATCTTCTCACCCAAATCACGTAACCGATCAACAATTGTTAGAAAAGCATTGATGTGATTTTCCATCGTCTTACCGCTATCAAGCCGCACTGATGACATTTGTCGTAAAGGACTAACTTTATTGGTTATGTTTGACTTCTCAGGGTGTTCCGTCTTCAATTGTTTAATGAGAACTTTTTGTGATTCCTCCACAGCTAAACCAATAACAGCTCTTGCTTTACCGTCACGTGCCAGCCATTTATTATCTGATGCAACCGGAATAGCATCATTATCAACATCCCACAATTCCCTTTCCAGCATCAGCAACTCCATGTTAAATTTCGAAACATGATAGTTTGTATTTGATAATTTTGGGAATTGTGCACACATTGTGTTCTAAGCCTTGGTTAATTTTTCTCAAAAAAATTTAATTTTTATTGTCTGCGTAAATCTGGTCCCATAACCTGTTGTAAAGTCTAAGTTTTATTGAATAATAAAATACATATGTATACTAAAACAATGACTGGTTTTACAAAGCTGATAATTTGAAAAAATACATACATATGTAAATGTACACAAGTTATAAAACATAAACAGTTCATAAAAGTAATACAGTAAAGTACGGATAAATGCACATCGGTTTTCACCCGACCTTTTGTGCACTTATCCATTCTTTGCATTTATGCTAACCTCGGATAAATGCACAAATATTGCAATTATACAATTATTGGGTAAATGCAAATTTTTTGCATTTACATATAGTTACAGAGAAAGAAATCAAACTATGTACATACATATATGCTTAGAGTATATATACATATGAGCATAAGTTTCTTAAAAATATAAGATAAAATAGACTGTTGATGATTTTTATAAACAAAGTTTAATTTTATTGGTAATTCATGTATATTTTTGTTTGTCTAATAGAGTGCAACAAAAAAACTTAAAAACCTAAATCATAAAGTTTTAACGAACATACTATACATATGTTTACAAACTTTCATATATCGTATATATTATGTGAATAAAATTTTTTTACAAAACTTAACGAATCAGTTCAGTTTAAAAAAAGTCTTTAAAAAATCACATGTGTGCAAAGTTAATTTGCTTTTGTTTTTAATCAACAACAAAATAAAAGATTTGTACTATTAACAAGAACAATTATAAAAAAACTATTGGTATGGAAGATTATATAGATGACGAGCAAACTGAAGAATCTGAATCAGATTGCCTTGGATCACATGAGGTGGAAAAATCGGAAACCTTTTTGTAGAAAAAAGTGCTTATGTGTAAATTAAAATTAACTATTTTAGTTGTGCATTTATGCATACAAAGTTGTACTAAAAATGTCTCTTGAGGCTTGAAATTATTATGCACTTATGCATTTTTTGCATTAATCCGTGTTGCACTTATCCGTGCATTTTTACATGAAAAAATATAAAAGAGGCTTATGGCTTCGAAACACGTTGCACTTAAGCGGTTTTTGCATTTATGCGTGTTGCACTTATCCGGTTTTTACTGTAATTTCATTTTAAATACATTTCATTAACACGAGATTATAAATCTGAGGCCCAAAATAACTATTTCTTTTTATTTTAGAACATTTAAAATTTTGTTATTGGTGCCTATTCCAAAAGTTCACTTCACCAGCGCGTTTTTTGGAATAGCCACCAATGTGTTTTTTGTATTTGTGAAACTGCCCAATAGGAATTTTTAAAACACTAGTCAAAATATGTACATACATAGCTTTAAAATTTATGCATATGTGTGGTATTATTTTATAAAATAAGAATTACAAAAATTGAAGTGTTATGTAATGTTTTAAGTTTTTATTTGTTTTCAAATTAAATTATAATATGTAGGTTAGCATACATACATACATATATGTATGTATATGAAAAACTAAAGTCTGAAATTCACAACTTTTTTGTTTTACGATATGGATTTAAAAAATAATAAGTTTTATTGTCTCTGGTCTGAATTGCTGTTTTGTTATTAAAAAATTTTTATTTTGTATTTTATTTATTTCATTTATTTTATTGAAATAAAATAACTAATTTAAAAAATTTGCAATTGAATCCCTTATTTGTTCTCCTTTTGGATTATAGTCGTAAGTAAACTCTTCACCATTTGGCTGCTCCTTCTCTATTAAAATATTGTTTTTGCCTTTCATTTTTTGAATAAACTAAAATAAAAGTTTGGAGACAATTTTTTATTCTTTCTTCAGTCAGCTGTTTGTTATGAAAATGAAATCCAATAATACGTCAAAAAGCAGTGGTCTAAACGGCAGAGATTTTCTTCGAGATTTGAGCTGAAATCTATTAGATTTTGCGTAGGTGTAAATGTAGTATTAGCATGTGTAGGTATTTTTTTCGAGAAATCTACTGGCAACACTGTGCGAGAACAACTTTGACAACATTTGGTGGGGAAAGTTCCATTGTTTTTCTGATAATGCGAAATCGGACTGATATTAATCCAAACACATTTTCCAAAACACGCTTAATTCTGAACAATCTGCAATTGAAAATTCTTTCCTTCGTTTATTATTTTATGATGTGTATTTTGGCCAAATTTTATGTTCCCTATATAAGCTTTGAAATGTTTTATAAGCTGCTTGGGCCTGAAATCTTTAATGCAAATAAAAACACTTTATTTCATTTTTTCCTTCGTGTTTTGATTCCGAAAACTATATGGTTTCATAATATTGGAATTTAAGGAAAACGCATCAGCTGCAACAATTACATATGGAATAGGTTTTTGTCTGCATGGCAGTGTGGCAAATTCAGCGTGTTATTATAAAGGGTCATCCAAATGTGACGCCTAGATGTCAGCAATATATAATTTTTACACGTGACATCTTTTCAAATGACACAAGCCATTTTTTTTTATTAGAAGGTAGTAACCAGTTGCATCATATTGATGTGTCTGACGTCTATTTCCAGCAAGACGGTGCTACATGTCACACAACTGGAGAAAACATTACGCTTTTGCGATCAAAATTTCCTCAACGTGTAATTTCACGAAATGCAGATTTCAATTGGCCTCCAAGGTCATGTGATCTAACACCATTAGATTTTTTTTGGGGTTTTTTGAAAAGTCGAGTGTATGCTAACAAGCCACAAACAATTAATGATCTAAAGAACAACATTCAAGTTGCAATTCGTGAAATAACACCAGCAACATGTCGGAAAGTCATTGAAAATTTCGATATTGAGATTGATGTCTGCAGACGCAGTCATGGTGGACATTTAAATGATATTCTATTCCACTTATAATTGTAATGGATCATACTTTTAATAAAAAAAACAGCTTGAAAAAATTGCAAATAGTTTGTGTTTTATTTCAAAGGAACATGTAGGCGCGTTTTTTGGATGACCCTTTATAATCTATTCGATAGCGAACATCTACTGAATACTCCGCCATCGGACTCTCTACCCTTTGCACCAACGTCGATGTAAACAAAATTGTAGTTCGCGTTCACAAGCGCCATCAAAACAATGCTGTCTTTCCTTCTATAATTGAAATATGCGCTTCCACAGTGTGCTGGTGCTATAATATCGATGTGTCTAACGCGTGAAGTTCGTTAACTTTCAACTTTTCACGCGTCATGTTTAAAAATGGCGACTACTCAGCTAATATTATGTGTAGTGCGTCTATACTAAATTAAGGCACTGTAGCAATGTAAGAATTTTATTTACGCTAAGACATTGAACTTGAAATTCAATTCCATTTTTGTTGACGATAAGTATTTTTATGAATTTCATTGTCAAGGCCATTAAGTTAAAATTATAAATTTGTTTTTGTGTTTGGTCAGCATAAATGAACATTAAACATTTTTGTTGTGGACTGTTGGCATTGGGAATGATGTAATATGATTTTTGGTAATTATTTTCCTGTGCCATCAAGTTCTGGTTACTGAAAGAAGAATTTATCAGAAATTACAAATTCCCGTGGGAACGCCAAATTCCCTATTGATTTGTTGTTATGCCACATTAATGCTGACCAAGGAATAAATTAGTATATAAGTTGGAAGTTTTAAGAAATAAAATCAGAATCAATAAGCCTTTTTCATTTCTCAAAAATCTGCATTTTAATGCGGGACTAAAGCGGCAGCAGTGCTCAGAAAATACTTACCTTTATTTTTTTATTATTATTTTTATCAAATGTATTACATGGCGACCCTGCGAAACTAAAATTTGGGAGATCCTGAAAAATTTTTTGATCCTGCGAAACTAAAAGATCCTGAAGATTATTTTTTGATTCTTCTAAAATAAAAATTTTTTTGGAAACTAAATTTTTCTTTTTGGCAAAAATAAAAAAGAATTCTTATGACTACAAAGGAAGAAATCGACATAATTTTTGAAAAGTGGGAACAGCTACTTAAACAGTAGGTAGTGTACTAGACTCGTAGTCCGAAGGTCGCAGGTTCGAATCCTGCCGCAGAACTCTGGCAGTTTGTGTTTAATAATTAAATGGAACGCACAACAAGCCTTCACTGGCTTAAGTGTATGTCGTATGACATGGGCTATCACACCCCTCCAATCAACCTAACCTAACCTAACCTACTTAAACAGGAGGAATACGTACCTAGACCTGTTGGTACTGAATCACAACAACCGCCCCCAGAATATAAACCAATTCCAAAAACAGCAGGCCCAAAACCAATAACACTACAACAATATCGTGAGAGGCAAAACAATTACAAGAAGCAGCTAGAGAAGTTTAGGCAAGAACCAGTCAAATACCAACCAAAAAAAAGAGGAAGCAAGAAACAGAAATTCCAACAAAGGTGCGCAGAACTCCAGAGAGTAATCAACATAAGTAAGGGAGCCCAAAAAAGGAGATTAATACAGGAATTAAATACCATGTGACAAGAAGGATGGAAAAACTTTAAATTAGCAACCATTTCAACATAACCCCAGAAGATAGAATTAATGAAGATATCAGAGCAATGGGGATAGCTGATACAAAATTAGAACAAAATTCCAACACTTACGCCGTAAATGAAAATAGATTTTTACTAAGTTTAGAAGTAGTTATGATTCTTTTAATAATTCTTATATCGTTAGGATTTTGGAAACTTTTAAAATATTATATTAAGAAACAAGTAACGAACAATGTTGTAAACAACAATTAAACAAAAATATATATATATGTATATATATATATATATATATATATATATATATATATATATATATATATATATATGTATATATATATATATATATATATATATATATATATATATATATATATATATATATAATAAATAAAAACAAAAAAAAGGAAATATATGTATATAACATTTTGAAAAGAATCCTATGGATCAAATCATTAGAGAACTCGAAATATTAATATCAAATGCAAATAAATCAAAGGGTAAAACATATACAAAAAGGACAATAATAGAAAAACATAATATAATTAAACAACTTAGCCAACAATTTGGAAAATTAGCAAGTTATTTACCAAATCCACTAAGACAAAAGAAAATCGAAGAATTTATAATTTTAAAGAATACCGCAGTTGAACTTTTAGCAGAGCATTCTAACATGCCATCAACAAATGATAGTCCAACATGTCACACTTTGACAGTAAAAAAGCCTCAGAAATAATACCAGTTTTCGATGGAAAACCTAAACATATCGATATTTTTCTTTCAATGATAGAAATGGTACATTCTGAACTAAATGAACAGGGAAGAAAGAACCTGATAAAATATGTATTGGCAATAAAATTATTAGACAAAGTCAGGGACATTTTGATTATACAAGATACGCCTGAAACATTCGAGGAACTAAAGACAGCTTTGGCAAAGCATTTCAAATCAACAAGAACGGCAAGCAGCATACACTATGAATTAAGAAATACAAAGCAAAAAGGAAATGTACTGAATTACAAAGAACGGATTAACACTTTGATAGCGGACTTGACATTGGTACAAATTTCGGAACTAGAAGACAGTTCAAACCAAGTAGCTCGAACTACGATTAAGACTATGGATGAAAAACTAGCTTTAGAAATTTTTCAAGAAGGTTTATATAAAGATATTAGAACAGCTGTAATAGCTGCACAACCCAAGACCTTGGCACAAGCTTTCGATATTGCAAGTACACAGGAAAGATCACTACAACTATCAGATACATTTACAACTTTACAAATAAATAATAACAGACGAAACTATTTTAATAACGCATATCGATGCCTTACTTCCTCAACCCTGTATCTTAAAAAATACGGTTTTCACTTTTTAATATCAAACGGTAGCTATTTTTGTGTTCTATTAATGCAATAACTTATTATCTCAATACGTTGTCTCAATTCTGTAAATATTTATAAAATATATTTTCGTATCTCAATCACTCCAATTTTCATAACTGCGTCAAACTCTTATCTTAATATGTGCAGTTGTTAAACAGTTAAGAAAACAGCCAAGAACCTGAAACACAACAAACTGGAAACGTAATTTTGGATAAGGAAACAGGACATTTTGTCTCAGTGAATTCAGCATTTCCTCCAAATCCGATTTTTCAGCTAGTGAAAGCGAGTACCAGCCCAGCACTGATTCACATTTGTCTGGCAATGTATCTCCTTCTGTATTGTTGGATGAATCCTCTGGGGTAATTACAATTAAAAGAGCACGTAAAGGCCAGGGAAATAAGCAAAACTGGGATAGAAACCGTAAAAAACTCAAGAGAATGCGTGGCCAGGAGTATTCACCGATAAAGCGGAGCAAAGAATGGAATGGAGTAATGGAAATTAGAAGAGAAAGAACTTTGAAGGCTCGTTGCCGTTCGGAAATATGTGCAAAAAAAAAAAATCGGTAAGCAGTGCAACGAAATTACAGAAGAAGATAGAAAGAATATTTTTAAATATTATTGGGGAGAGAAAAAAGCGTATGTCGTTGCAATGGTGTCACATAAACTAGTCACTTTGAGAACAACTGGTACTTTTTTTCGGTGAGTAAACACATTAGTCTACACATTGAAAATTTCTGGGGAGATCAAGGTTGTTTGTAAAAAAAATGTTTTTGTGTACACTCTCTCTGGGTGAATGGAGCGTGTCCAAATGGGTTACTGGCAATATAAATGCAAGCGACGTTGGCATGTTAAAGAAAACTGGACCAGTCAATCGTCAAAGCAAAACAAACATCGCCAGAGTAAATCACGTAAACTTTTTTCTACAAAATTTGCCTAAGATGCCATCACATTATTGCCGACAGGGTACAGAGTACAGAATATATAGACGTTCAGTACAAGACTTGGGCAGAAGTGTACACAGATTTTGAAAAATATTTGATGGATCGCAACATCGATAAGGCTGAGAAGGCAACGTACAAATGCTTCCTTTTTTTTAAAGAGAAGTTACACTCAGGCAATTAATGCCTACTACTTAAATTAAAGTGTTACTTCTTTTGTGAAAGCGATAGGGTAGAGAGGACAGGTGGTGAAGTTAGAAGACAGAGAGAGCAGGAGAGAGAGACTTTTTTTTAATTTCTGTGTTACAACTCAGCTATTCCGCGTTGATTTATTATTATTATTATATTTTTTTTATAGCAGAGTTGCAGCGCCTCTGATGTTAATTAAGTAGACGCATTTTTTTTAGTCTCTTAAGCTGTATTGTATTGTGTGTAGCCATTTTATTAATTGTTTCACTTCGCCGACGGTTCTTGCTAACAATACCGGCGAAGGAGGGCGCTTGATACAGTAAACATTAGCATAGAGAGTATGAAATTGCTGTTACTGTTAAGTGAGCAGTGTTATGCCTTCATCACTTAAACAACAGTCCAACAACAATTAACACAACTCCACACTAAGCAGATCAGAAAAACTCATGATGTTAATTTTGTTTATTTTATTTATATGAATTGTGTGATGTACAGTCATATTTAGTTTAGTTCATTTTTTGTAATTATAATTTCCACTAAAATACGTCACACATTATTGTAAAAAACCAAAACAAATTCTTAAGATATCGTTTTGTATATTTTTAGACACACACAAAATATTATGACACATATGGTCAACACACACATTGTAACATTATTAACATTTCATTCATTTGCCCACAGACCTACGTCGAAGCGAAACATGAGTACCTTCAGTTTACTCCATATGCAGTTCATTGCCTGGGTACTTGACCGTACTTAAGGGGTATTCAATAGCAAGTCAAATTTCATTTCTATTCTTGATATGTCAAATATCATAAATAGGAGAAATGCATTTTTGTGTTAAATTGATGACTATGCTGAACACTGACTGATTAATCGATCGGTAAATGCAATTGTAACATAGGTGAACAGTCGAACACTGTGTTACATAGGTTAATATGAGTAAATGAATGAAATGCATGATATTTTAGATAAATGTAGATAATTGTAAAAAACACTATATAAACTCAAACTTTGTCAGAAATAAAACAGAATTAATTTAGAACTTCAACACTCTTCTTTAATTTTCAAAGGCATCTAATGTGCCTGAATGTCTATAGCATTTCGAGTGCTTAAATGAACGGCTAGTGGAAGCCCAGTACAAATCCACCTAGTGTTGTACACGGTTAGATCCAACACTTGCCAACATAAGAAAATTAAAAAGGGTCTTCCTTCAAAACATTTTCCCTTTACCTGTATATGGCGATCCTGCCTGACTCAACTAGAATTTTCTGAGTAGCTGCTGTCTAACCTTTACACTACATGGAACCCGAATTCCATAGAATTTTTGAAAAGTTATATAGGGAGTTGCTTGCCTATGATCCCACAGAAGGACAACAGATCCAGGGTCCAGTATACGTTCCTACGCCGAAGAACCACGGTCCTCAACCTATAACGATTGAACAGTACAAGGCAAGAAATCCAAAAAAAGGAACAGCAAAAGTTGAAACTAAAAAACCACGTTCCAGAGGAGGAAAAAAAGTTAAGCTAAATAAGAAAATCAAAGAGCTTAAACGTCTAATTCCCTTGGCAGAAGGCGAATACAAACGAAAGTTATATGAGGAACTAAAGAACTTAACTAAAAATTAGTAATCCAAAGAAGAATCGTAAAAATAAGAATTCATTAAAAAATAATATTGTAAAAATTGACCAAATGGGATTGTGGAGTAAAATCGGAAATGCAATTCTGATTGCAATCGCAGGGTATGAAGTAGGTAGTAATACTAATAATACACAAAAATCTACAGATATTAAAACTAATGACGAAGAACTATGGCAAATAACAACAATTGTAATTGTCCTTGTTATAATAATTATATGCATCTTAAAACTAAACGCATATTATAAAAGCTATGTTAATAAGAAAATAAACAATAATGTTGTGTAAGGAAAAAATTATTTAAGTAATGTAAATAAAAATAGATATTAGATCAAATTATAAAAAAAAAAAAATATTAAAATGATTTGTAAATGGGCCAATTGATAGAAAGTTTGAATAAAATTATCACCAATTTGAGAAAATCAGGTAGCAGAGGATACACTAAGAGAACATTAATTTTAAAATTAGAAGAAGTAGAACTAATTAAAAAACAATTTATAGAGTTTAGCACTGGTAGAGAAATACAAAAAGATTCCATTGAGAAATTTTACAAATACTATGAAAAAGCAAAGACATTGTTAGAACAAGGATTAGAAAAATTGGACACAGATTCAACTCATAACATGTCAGTTGCAGAAAAAGAAATTGAAAACTCAGAAAAAGAAATTGAAAAATTGGAAACAGATTCAACTCATAGCGTGTTAGATACAGAAATAGAAACTGAAAACTCTAACTTAACTACTAAAAATTCAAGTTCAAGTTCAAACTCTACAGTGAAAATGGCATCATTCAATTTAGAGCTATCACTAAAAAGTATACCAGAATTTTCTGGAAATTTTAAGGATTTAACATCATTTTTGAAAATAGTTGAAATAATTTACAATTCTTTAACACCTGACGCGAAAATTCTGCTCATAGATTTTGTCATTAATGTGAAATTAACACCAAGTGTTAGAACTGCTATAGGTACTAGCGAAATTAATGATTTCAATGGTCTTAAAAGTTCACTTCAATCAAGATATAAGTCCACAAAAACAATAGCGCAAATCCAACTAACTTTGAGTAAATTCATGCAAAAGAACATGAAAATACAAAAATATAATGAAAAGCTTTTAGAAATGATTGCAGAACTGAATGAACTGCAAATAAATGAGATACCACAATGCAATACTACACAGAAAAACACGATTATTTCTCTTAATAACACTTATGCATTGAATATATTTAAAAATGGTCTTAATGCAGACATTAAGCCAACAATTTTTGCCTCTAAACCAAAAGACTTGAATGAAGCGGTACAACTAGCAATAGAACTAGAAAAAGACTTTGCCAGTAACGAAAATCAAGTATTATATTTTTCTAATAGACACAATTCAAATAAGCAGAATAATAATAACAATAGAAATAAATATAATAACAGAGACAACAATTCGAATCACAATAATAGAAATTCGAATAATAACAACAACAATAGGAATAATAATAATAATAACAGGAATAATAATTACCATAATAATAATAACAGAAATAACAACAACAATAGGAATAATAATAATAATAACAGGAATAATAATTACCACAATAATAATCGTTCCAACAATAGAGAAAACAACAATAATAATGGTAGACAAAACCAAAATAACAATGGTAATAACAACAATTATAATAACAATAATAATTATAATAATAATAGAAATAACGTACATGTTGTTCAGGAAAACTCCGAAGGCCCGGAGATGGACAATCAAACCTTAATCATTCATCCTCCGGAGCAAAATTAAATAAAATTTATTCCATTTCTAAAAACACTACTAATTATATACAATTAGATATAGGAACAAAAACTAGTTTAACATTTTTAATAGATACAGGGGCTGATATTTCATTATGTAAATTAGGTAAATTATGTGAAGACCTATTTGTTGATAAAGAACAATCATGTTCATTTTCTGGTATAACAGATGAAAAAATTAAATCTATTGGAATCACAGAATTAAGTTTTAATTTATATGATAAAGAATCAGAACACAATTTCCACATAGTCGATGATAACTTTCCAATACCAACGGACGGAATCTTAGGGAGAGATTTTTTCACAACATTTTTATGCAAAATAGATTATGAAACATTCACGATTTCATTAACTTTACAAGAAACAGAAATTACAATTCCCATGAAATCTAGAATAAATAGAGATTACTACATTAAAATAGAAAAACGATCTGAATTAATACACCCGATACAGTTAAATTTAACAGAGGATAGCATTATTTTAAGCAAAGAATTGGAATCAGGAATTTTTGTAGGAAATACAATAGTACCAGGAAAAGGCATTAGTCATGTTAAATTTCTAAATACAACAGATGAAGATGTAATATTAAAAAATATTAATTTTGAAATAGAACCATTACATAAATACGTTTTTCTCACCAAATCACAAAATCACAATAAAAATAACAATAAAGACAGATTTAGCAAACTATTACAAACGTTGAAAATTGACAATAATGACAGTAAAGCAACGGATGAATTGATAACAATTTTCAAAGACTATCAAAACATATTTCACTTAGAAGGAGACGTTTTAACAGCAAATAACTTCTATACACAACATCTCAATTTAACAGATAGAACGCCAGTTTACATTAAAAATTATAGACTTCCACATACTCAAATAGAAGAAATCGATCAACAAGTTCAAAAATTACTTGATGATGATATTATTGAACATTCAACTAGTCCATACAACTCACCATTACTTGTTGTACCAAAGAAAAGCGACGGAGACAAAGAGAAATGGCGACTTGTAGTAGATTTTAGGCAACTAAACAAGAAAATAGTCAATGATAAATTTCCACTTACAAGAATTGAAGATGTATTAGATAAATTAGGAAGGGCAAAATATTTTTCAACACTAGATATGACAAGTTCGTTTCATCAAATTAGTTTAGATAAAGATTGAAGAAAACCAACAGCATTTTCAACTTCAAACGGTCACTATCAATTTAAACGATTACCTTTTGGTCTTAAAATTTCATCAAATAGTTTCCAACGTATGCTTACAATAGCACTTTCAGGTCTCGATAGTAAAGCATTTTTATATGTAGACGACATCATAATTTTTGGATGTAGCTTGAAACATCACAATGACAATTTGAGACAGGTCTTTGAACGTTTATCAAAATACAATTTAAAATTAAACGCTAAAAAATGTGTATTTTTAAAGTCAGAAGTTGTTTATTTAGGTCATCTAATAACAAAAGATGGTATTAAGACAGACCCAGCAAAACACAAAGCAATTCAAAATTATCCGGTACCTAAAGATGCTGACGAGGTAAAACGATTTGTAGCTTTTTGTAATTACTATAGACGTTTTATAAAAAATTTCGCTGAATTAACAAAATGTCTGAACGATCAGACGAAGAAAGGAAAAATATTTGAATGGACAGACAAGTGTCAACAAACATTTGACGTACTGAGACAAAAATTAATTAGTTCACCAATATTACAATACCCAGACTTTGAAAAACCTTTCATTTTAACGACAGATGCTTCAAATTACGCTTTAGGTGCAATTTTATCACAGGGAGAAATAGGAAGAGATTTGCCAATAACCTATGCTAGCAGAACTTTGAATAAACACGAAATTAATAAACCTGTAATAGAAAAAGAATTACTAGCTACACATTGGGGCATTGCATTCTTTAGACCATATTTACATGGTAGAAGATTCATAGTAGTAACTGACCACAGGCCTCTTGTTTCACTTTTTACACATAAAAACCCTTCCTCTAAATTAACTAGAGTACGGATTGATTTATCAGATTATGACTTTGAAATTGTATATAAAAAAGGAAAAATTAATACAAATGCTGATGCATTATCTAGAATTAAAATAGATTCTGATATGCTAAAAAACATGATTCCAATAGAAGATGATGATACCAAACCAACAAAAATCTTAGCAATTACACGTGGAATGAACGCAAAGGGTAAAACAACTGTAAACAACTCAGATGAGAAGGACATATCCCAACAACTAAAATATACGAACATATGGGAATGTACATCATTACAAGATATTAAAAATGTGCACAAATTAAAGTTTAAAATTAATACCGGTATAAATAAAGATAAATTAAATGGTACCATTGAATATATAAATAATAGCTATCATATGAATATTAGTGATGATCTTGCAAAATACGTTTTGTTTCTAGAGAAGCTGATAATCTATATGCATAAGCAGAATATGAAAGATCTCGCATTAGCTAGCGATGATGAAATTTTTTAAACTGATATCAGTAGAATATATGAAAAGAATTTATGATGAGGTATACCAAAGATTATTAAAATCTAAAAAATATAAAAACTTGAGCTTGAATATCATCTTGTATAAACCCTTGCAATATATAAAAAATAAAAAATTACAAAATAAATTGATCGAAGAATTCCACAACTCACCATTGTCAGGACACTTAGGCATTCGAAAAACTGTACTAAGACTCAAACAAAGATATGTTTGGAAAAATATGAGAAAAATGGTTAGAGATTACGTTGTAAATTGCGATAAATGTTTAAGAAACAAACAAACTAGACACATTAAAGAGGAAATGAATATCACCGAAACCCCAAGTAATAGTTTTGAAGTAATAGAAATAGACACTGTAGGACCATTAAGAATTTCTAATAATTATAGATATATATTAACGATGCAATGCGTATTAACAAAATATGTTGTAGCATGCCCTATAGAAACAAAAGAAGCGAAAAATATAGCTAAAACTCTTGTAGAACAGTTTATTTTGAAATATGGTTGCTTTAAAATATTAAAATCAGATAGAGGCACTGAATTCAAAAATGAATTAATGAATGAAGTATGCAAACTATTAAAAATAGATCAGAAATTTTCAGCACCATATCACCATCAATCTATAGGAACGCTAGAAAGAAATCACAGAGTATTAAATGAATATATGTTAAACTTTGTTGAAGATTTAGAATGGGACAAGTGGATACCTTATTATACATTTGCGTATAATACCACACCTCATGTAAATAACAATTATTCCCCATACCAGTTGATTTTTGGCAAATTACCAACTCTGCCTACAGATGCATTATGCACTAATACTAAAGTTTATGATTTAGAAAATTATGCTAACGAACTTAGGACTAGAATTAAAAGAGCATTAGATAACGCTAAAAATTTAATAAAGATAGCAAAAGAGAAATCAAAATTAAAATATGATAAAAAGATGATAAAAAGTTCTTTTGATGTAGGAGACTTAGTACTAGTAAAACTAGAAAGTAGAAAGAAAAATCAGAGTCCCTACATTGGTCCATATAAAATACTGGAAAGACAAAATTGTAATTCAATATTAGAAATAAATAATAAAGAAAGACTTTTTCACAATAATTCATTAAAATTGTACAAAAAAAAAAACAATGTAAAAAAAAAAAAAAAAAAAAAAATAATAAAAAAAATATATATACGTATATACATATTCGTATCACATAAATTTATATTCATAAATCATACCTTAAGAAAACAACATATTAATTATATAATACAAAAAATTAAAACTACTAATTTGTATTCAGATTTAAATTTATTCAAAACTTCATAAATTTTATCTTAAGGGTAAGGGTGTGATGTACAGTCATATTTAGTTTAGTTCATTTTTTGTAATTATAATTTCCACTAAAATACGTCACACATTATTGTAAAAAACCAAAACAAATTCTTAAGATATCGTTTTGTATATTTTTAGACACACACAAAATATTATGACACATATGGTCAACACACACATTGTAACATTATTAACATTTCATTCATTTGCCCACAGACCTACGTCGAAGCGAAACATGAGTACCTTCAGTTTACTCCATATGCAGTTCATTGCCTGGGTACTTGACCGTACTTAAGGGGTATTCAATAGCAAGTCAAATTTCATTTCTATTCTTGATATGTCAAATATCATAAATAGGAGAAATGCATTTTTGTGTTAAATTGATGACTATGCTGAACACTGACTGATTAATCGATCGGTAAATGCAATTGTAACATAGGTGAACAGTCGAACACTGTGTTACATAGGTTAATATGAGTAAATGAATGAAATGCATGATATTTTAGATAAATGTAGATAATTGTAAAAAACACTATATAAACTCAAACTTTGTCAGAAATAAAACAGAATTAATTTAGAACTTCAACACTCTTCTTTAATTTTCAAAGGCATCTAATGTGCCTGAATGTCTATAGCATTTCGAGTGCTTAAATGAACGGCTAGTGGAAGCCCAGTACAAATCCACCTAGTGTTGTACACGGTTAGATCCAACACTTGCCAACATAAGAAAATTAAAAAGGGTCTTCCTTCAAAACATTTTCCCTTTACCTGTATACTTGTCTTGAACAGGATACGAACCCGGTTCTCGCAGTCATAAATTGCTTTGTAGTCAACGCGCTAACTACTTCAGCCAACACCACTGCAACTATTACCTCATCGTAAATTGCGACCACAATTGCAGCACAGTGATAACATTTTACTACCGGGTCTCTACAATCAAGAACTACCTATTTCAAAAAGAAAATATGACGACTTGCAAGACTTATGATTCCAGCCGACTATCATTCATTTTACGATAATTTGCCACACCAATGATATTATTAATTCTGTGAATTTAATTTAATATGAATTCTTTTTTTTTATTTTTTTCCTTTCTTGAAAATAAAACATTCATTCTATATTAAATATTGTTTTCATTGCATAATTTTGGTATAATGGCCTTATTTGTTTCTATAGCTATAAGTGCAACAAACGAGTAACTTATTCATCAAGTATCAAGAAATAAAATTACTGTTAGTGCAGCAAACTCATATCTCAATAAATGCGCTTCATGCTTAAACTAAAAAAGATTAGTATATTATTTCTACTAATATACATAGATGTAACCAATTCCTTAATAATTGCATTTGAGGTTTTACTCAAACACCGACGTATAAAAGGATGAACCGTTTTTTCTCTCTCCTGAAAAGTTGTATTTTTTAAGATACGAGGTTGAGAAAGTAAGGCATCGATATAGAAATAATTCAGGGTTTAGAAATAACAGAAATACAAATTATCTCAATCCACAAATAGATAGGAACTTCAACAATAACAGGAATAACAGAACCTCTAACAGTAACAACAGAAACCATAACAATAATAACAGAAACTACAACAATAACAGACACTATAACAACAACAACAATAACTACAATAGCTATGACAACAACAGAAGAAACAGATACAATAATAACACAAGAGGAAGAGGCTACTCCAATGTTCGTACTATACAACAACAGGAAAACGTACAAACCCTGAAGACTCATTACGAATCTCCGAACAGGGAAAACTAAGAGTATATACACTAAATATTAGAACATCAAATTTTCTTTTCCTATCACTAAAAAACATCAACTATCAGTTAACATTTTTAATAGACACAGGCTCAGAAATATCACTCTGTAAAGAAAATGTAATATACAACTATTACAAAAACACTGACAACATTTGCCGATTGAGTGGCATTACAAATGACTTTAAAGAAACATTAGGAACTACTGATTTACAGATAATACTAGGACAACAAATATTAACACACAGATTTCAATTAGTAGAAGAAGAATTTCCAATCATTACTGATGGAATTTTAGGAATAGATTTTTTCTGTAAATACAGTTGTCAGATTGACTATGAAACACTGACTTTAAATACTTACATAGAGGGAGAGCAAATAACAATCCCAATAGAAATTAGCACAAAAAGAAGACATAATATAACCATACCCCCGAGAACAGAGAAGATAGTACATTGACATAAATTAAGATAGTGTCACATGTAATAAAGAAATAGTAAGGGGAATATTTTTAGCAAACACTATAATACCCAAGGATGGTCAATGCTATGTTAAAATTGTGAATACATTAGAGGAACCAGTGCGTCTAGAGAAGCTGGGAGTCACAACAATACCACTAAAAAATTACACAATTTATAAAACTAACATGAACGATAACAATAAACACTCAGAGCAAAGATTTCAGAAATTGCTAGAAAAACTACATTTCAAAAACATTGAAGAAGAGAATAAAAAGGTCATATGTGTTACTCTTCGATTTTTCGATTTTTTTTTTAAGAGTTCATTTTGGAAAGTCATCTGCTTCTTTTTCTTTTCAGCAAGAGGTGATTTTTTTTATTTATTTATTTACATAACATAGGAAGAATTTTTACAAGTGATATTACAAATAGATAAGTGTTCAGGCAGTGAATAGTCCTTTTCTACTTAGAAATATTTACAAAACTAAAATTACTAGTAGGGTTAAGTAACATTTTATGTTAAGGCAAAAAGTAACAAAAACCTTTGTGAAGCGAAAAAAAAGAAAAAAAAAGATTTTATGTTAAAATAAAACTTAAGACTATGTAATAACCGTCAGTTCGTTGATATGTGCATATTCAGATAATTGACATCTGAGATCGTAATTGTGTGTAAGTATCGAAATTCTTTCTTCAACCATATTGATACAATTAATAGCATGCAGCCGTTGGGTAGAAAAATGCCAGGGTAGATTATAAATCATTTTTAACAGTTTATTTTGACTTATTTGAAGTCTTTTTTTATGGCAGTTTGCGACATCATGCCATACTGGGGCCCCATAATACATTATAGACATAAAAATAGCTTTAAAAATTATGATTTTGTTATCTTGGCTTAGGGTTGACTTCCTATTTACAAATGAGTACATAAGTCTTGTGGTATTATTTATTTTGTTAATTATGTAGGAAATGTGATCGCTAAATTAAGTTTTGAGTCTAGGATAATGCCTAGATATTTGATTTTATCGTCCCATTTGATATTCGTATTGTTAAAGTAGAGATCCCTTTGAGGAGTAAAACAAGCCTTACGTCTTCTGGTAAAATAAATTGCTTGAGTTTTTTGAGGGTTAATAAGTATGTTCCACTTTTTGAACTGACTAATGCGTTTTGGAGACTGTTATTAATGTCGTCAGCACGTGCGCCATGGCAAAGTATTGCGGTGTCATCTGCAAATATAGATGAAGAGCAACCTAGCAAAGAAGGAAAATCGGATGTAAATATATTATATAAAATCGGTGACAGACAAGATCCTTGTGGGCAGCCTGCAGATATTGCAATTAGAGATGAGCAGTTTCTGCCTATATACACTTTATACGTTCTTCCTTTCAAAAAGTTTTGAATAATTTTTATGATTTCCGTAGGAAAATTAAATTGGATCATTTTGTAAATGAGGCCATCATGCCACACCGAGTCGAAAGCAGATTTAATATCTAAGAGCACCATGCCCGTGGACTTCCCCTCGTAAAAATTAGTTTTTACTTTGGTTTTTATTCTAATTAAAGGATGGGACGTATTGTGTCCAGATCTAAAACCGAATTGTTGTGTTGGGAGAACATTATTTTCATCACAATGTTTCACAATTTTTTCCTTAACAATTTTTTGTAATATTTTACTTGTAGAGGATAATAAGCTGATTGGCCTATAAGATAATGGACAAGATGCCAATTTATTCGGTTTGCATATTGCAATTACTTTAGCCTCTTTCCAGCAATCTGGAAAGTACGACAATTTTAAACAGTTGTTAATAATATTGGTTAGATTTTGTATTCCTTTTTTTGGAAGAGCTTTTAGTATTCTGTTACTTATACCATCACTACCCGGAGACTTTTTCTTTTAAGTTTTTTTATAATGTTTGTAATTTTATCAGTTGTTACATAATATTCATTACTCAAGCTGACAATGTTTCGCTGAAGAGAATCTAATGCGTTATTAACAGTAGATACAGTGGCAATGTCGCTTAAGTTAGCTGAGAGCGTATGGTTCAATTTGAATGTGTTGGCTAGCACCTCACATTTCTCTTGCGCTGTAGTATACCGAATACCGTTGTGTTTGAGAATTGGCATATTATTATACTTCTTCCGAAGTACTTTTGAAATATTCCAAAAGGGAGAAGAACCTTTGTCAAGGGATGCCAAAACATTGTTCCACGACTTGTTTCTTTCAATGATGATTTCTTCCTTAATTTTTTTATTAAGTCTGTTCATTTCTATTTTATCATAGATAAGTCTATTGCGCATCCAGCAATGTCGGTAATAATTACGGTTCATGATCATAGTTTTAATATGAGCAGGTAAAGGTTTGCTTTTGGGTAGTATAAATTTTTTGGGAACATGACGTTCTACAGCAGCATTAACTATATCGTTAAATGTATTTATCATGATGTTTACATCGTTTTCATTGGTACATTCTACGGATTCAGATATATTACGACTGATTGATTGTTTAAATTGTGTCCAGTTGGCTCTACTGAAATCATAAACAAAACTAGACGTATTACAGTTCGAATCGTAAAGGTTAATTACTACCGGCAAGTGTTCAGAGCTTAGATCATTCAATGCAACAGGTTCCGAAATTTTTAAGGGTATGTTAGTCAGATAAAAATCCAATGTTGATGCTTGGTGTGAATCGTTTGATGGTAAGTAAGTGGGGTCACATGGGTACTTAATCCAAATATCGTTTAATTCAATTTTTTCGTGGAGAATGTTCCCCCAACAATTGGCGCGCAAGCAACCCCAAGATCGATGTCTGCTGTTAAAATCACCTCCCAATATTAGATTATCATCGGTACTACGTATTAGCTTTAGAATATCTGCCGCAAAATTATTATTTTTTGAATCCATCTCGTCCAGCTGCGCCGCCAGGAAAATAACAGGAATTTATATTTACAGGACCATCAGGTGATTCTAATTTAATACCGATATTTTCAATTAAAGCTGTATTTACAATTGGGATTAAATTGTGTCATATACATTTTTTTACTAAAATTGCTACGCCTTGAATTATCTCTGTTATTCCTATAGCAGTAAAAATCCGTATTTCTTATGGACACATCTGATGATAGCATTGTTTCTGATAGTAAGCAGATATCAATATTGAAATTAAGTATAAAATCAAATAATTCGTCTTTTTTATGTCGAATGCCTCTAGCATTCCATATCATTATTTTCGTTGTAGAAGTTGATAAAATTGATGATTTTGAATTCTGAGCCATTATGATATAAATTTGAATACAATACTTGACACAACTTCAAATTGGTCAAGTTTGGATTTACAAGCTCTTAGTTTGTGTATAAGTTCAAATGTTATATTTTTAATCTCATCAAATGAGAATAGATCATTATTATTATTACCACTTATATTACTAGTAGTGTTGGTATTTAGATTCGTCCAGCCTTTGTTGGGTGGAGCCCCTTGATGGAGCGGAGGAAAATTGGAATTTACACCGATATGATTAGGAATGGACTGATCATGCAAATGTCGGTTACCATAATTGCTATGTTTTTGAGATCTCGAGTTTTTGTACATGATACGTTGTTTCATTTCTATATAGCTTATACGGTTTGGGCAATCAGGTGAAAACGATTGATGATTACCGCTGCAATTGACACATTTAATTATATCTGAAGTACACTGATCAGATTTGTGACAACCAGCGCATTTGGAACAAAAAGATTTTACAGCACATTGCGAAGAACCGTGACCAAACATCTGACAGTTGTAACATTGTGTTACTTTGTTTCTTCGATTTCTATGAAACTCCCATTTTACTTTCAGATGTTCGATAGCAGAGTATTTTTGTCTAAGCTCTTTAAGAGTTATTGACTGTCGTTTGAAGTATACTACATAGAAAATGTGGTTAGTATTTCCCCTTCCTGACTTTTGCACCATTTTAACGTCAATACATTGTAAACCAATACCTATTAGTGTAGTTTTGAGTACATAAACATCAGTCTTTTCTAAGCCAAATAGTAAGGCTTTATAAGGTCTATCAGCTTTTGTAGCATAAGAAAAAAACTCAAACTTATTGGTGGATAAGTTCTTGGAAATTTTTTCAAAATCATTTTGAGTTTGACAAAAAAGTTTCAAACCAATTGAGATTTTTCTGATAGCAAAATCAGTAATTTTAGATTTTTTACATAGTTCATGCAATTCTTCTATTTTGCACTTGAGTACAGTAAGCGGAGGAATATGTTGTTTAGTTGTTTTTGTTACTAATATTATTATCAGCTAATGTTTGCAGAGGCTGGTAGTAATTGTTATTGTTTACAGCAGAAATACCGCTATTATTATTTTTTGTTTTTTTCATTTTAGCTTGCAATTTGAAAGCATTAATATCATTCTCACGAATACGTTTAATTGTTGTTTATTTTTTGTTTATGTTATAATTTCTTATTTTCGATTTAGTCAAAGCGTAACTACGTCTTAATCTCACGAAATTACAACACAGACTGTGATCTGTCTACTATCAATTAGAAAATATTCAATATTCAATACTCGTATTTAGTATTTTAATTCTTTTTCTTAATTTTCAGTTTTTTGTTTTAAATTTTCAATTTTTTAAATTTTCACGTTTGCTCTGTTTGACAACAAATTCAAAACTGAGCAAGAGGTGATGATTGTGAAGAATTAGTTGAATTCGAGGGATGTAACTCACTATGATTTAAATTGACGCGATCATCGTATTATTCCAGTATTTCGATTTGCAATGGGTTGCACATGTCAACATCTGAACAAAGAATTTAATAATTTAATTTTATAATGTATTTAAATTTAATTATTTTACTATGTACAAATATACCTTCAATGCTTTCCTCCACTAACTCTTCAACATTGTTTATTTTGAAACTGCCAAGAATGTTATTAACCTTGTAGAACAGGTTCCATGAGGGTAGAGAGACACCTGATGGCCCCATCAATGCTTTTTCCTTTTTAAAATTACGAAATTCATATTATTCGTGCTAAGCTTTAATTTGCAACTATGTATGTATTTACCTGTATCTCGTGGTCATATCTTGCTCTAATTTCCAATACACTTGCTTCGCATCCATGCTTTTGGAGCTGGCACTTCATGTCTTCATATACGTGCATATTTCGTAGCGCACCTCTTAGCTCACGTATGTGTGCAAACCAGACTTCTACCAGCAGATCTTCCTCTTGAGATGTCCACGGTTTTTTTTTTATTTTTTGTGACCGGCTTTTCCACTTTTTGAAATTTATTTTTAACGTAAAATTTTTTTCAGTTCGGTGCAGCAATATTTAATTTTTGACATACGGCCATTAAAAACGTGTTCAGTGGAACACCAAAATCAAAATATTTCCTGAACGTACCTCAGACACCATCCGAACCCTGACTTTTATGTGTTTTTGAATGAGTTTAAATCTCAAACACGTTACTTTTTTGTGTTTTTAGAAGGAATTAATGTATGGCAAAACTCTAAAAATTAACGTGTTAAACTCCAAAAACCCTTAATGTTGCTTAAACATGAAAGTGTGAACATAACAAAAGAGACAAATTAAAAAACCCGCCTATATTACGATATCCGAACTTTGACGAACCATTCATTCTAACCACAGACGCTTCAGATGTAGCTCTTGGAGCAGTCCTATCACAGGGTGAAATCGGTAACGATCTACCCATATCTTATGCAAGCAGAACGCTAAACAAACATGAAAAGAATAAATCACTAATGGAAAAAGAATTATTAGGTATTCGTTGGGGAATAAAATTTTTTAGACCATATCTATATGGTAGAAAATTTACCATACAGATCATAAACCTCTTATTGCTTTATTTACTCATAAAAATCCGTCTTCAAAATTAACCAGAATTAGACTAGAACTATCGGATTATGACTTTGATATAAAATATAAAAAAGGAGCGAATAATACAAATGCAGACGCTCTATCACGCATAAACATAGATTCAAAAATATTAAGAGACATGATTCCAATCTATATTGATGAAAAAGAAAAGAAAACCTTGGCAATAACACGAAGTATGAAAAATAAGAGTAATAATGAAAAGAAAGATATAGTATATGATGATAAAAAGAACGTTCATAAAAAAGAAAATATTATAAAAAAAACTGCATATCTCAAAAGGAGACTGATCACCTCCAAATGTGGGAATGTACGTCAATAAATAATATTAAGGGTACCCAAAAGATTGAATTTGACTATGTACATATTAGGCTTTTGCACAAGTACATTTAAATTCAAATACATTTACTTCTTTTAAAGATTCTCAGTATAAAGCTAAATACAAAAGAGGAACAAAGCAAACAAATAAAGAGAGAGACAAATGTAAAAACAATCTTTATTGTCTTTATATTCTCAGAGCATTTATATTTACTCATTCTTGCTTACTATAAGCAAGTCAAAGTAAAACAAATGTTTGCTGATATGCTGTAAGTATTTTTCTAAGTATTTATTTTACCATATGAGTATTTTAAGCATTGAAATCAAGCAATGGTTATGACTATTTAATGTTTTTTATTTGCAGATGATTCCTTATAATTAATAAAAAACTAATTGAAAAATTGAATATTTGAGTAATTAAATATTGGTTTAAAAAATTTTTATTTTTTATTTTTATAAAAAAATAGGTTTTTTATATTTTTAAGAAGTATATGACCACCCCAATAACGGTTAAACAAAACTTGAGCGTTTAGTTAAAGTTCATGCTAAAGTTACATAATTTATTACTTTTCTTTGGAATAATTTTTGTAGAAGATTTTACAAAGTCATAAGTCACATGCGAGCAATTGCAGGAGATATGCAAAAAAGATTTGTAAACTTATTCAAAATCAAAACTTAAAATTTTTTCCAGTTTAAGCTATTTTTTAAATTGTTTTTCAAGTTCTGTAAAATTTTTCCAACGCAAATATGACTTTTTTAAATTTAGATGACGATATCTAGGTATATATGTTGATCATTTGATATTAGAATCAAATTAAACAAAAATGTAATTTCATACAAATAAAATAAAAATTACAAAAATACTCAAGTATTATACTAAATGGTTTAAGTACTGCTTGCCGTATTTGCATGTCTTATTATTATTTTTGCTTACTTCTCCTATGTTTTACCACTTGCTGTATTTATTTTGTACAAACACAATATTTATTGTGCTTGTTTCTTATAAGAGAACATCCATTTGTTTTTTTAAGAGAAACGTACCATAAAACAAATAAACGAAAAAAAGAGGATGTATCTAATTCATTGATGGACATTTCTTGAAACAATTGTTCAAAATCAACGCCTCTTTGTTTCTTACTCTCTTTAAGGTAAACTCAGTGATGACGTAGTTTAACCCATGCAAGGGTTGCCTATTCTATGTATTTAAAAATCATTTAAGGCTGTATTTTTATCTTGTATGATTAATATCTTTATATTTACTTACTAGTGTAATAAATAAATTTTAAAATTTCGATTTTCGTAGACAAAAAAGCGTTTTGGTAGATTTTTTTTATAATTTTGGTGGGAAAAGAATTCTTGCGCTGCAATGCTGCTTTTAAATTTTGCCAATAGTTTTACTTTGTGGGAGCGTTAAACAATTTAAAGCAATTTTAAAGGGTTTTCTTATTTTTGTAAACGAAATGTCTTAAAAAAATTGTTTGTAAAAGGTATTTAAAATATATTAAGCAGTCTTTACTCGTAATGTTTTATAATTTAAATTTATATGTGAACATCGATAATGAATTATAAGAGAATGACTTAATTAACTTTATTTGGTTTTAATGTTTCACAAGTTGATTTGTGTGGCCTTATAAAGTATATCAATTACTTCTCCAGTTGACCTGTAAGCCTTAAAAATATAAAAAATAATATAAAATTCCAATGTTTTCTTTTTCTTTTTGTCAGGAAAAAAACCTTTAAAAAAACCAGCTGCAAAAAACTGCAATGTAGGTCTTTTTCATCATTGTAATCTTATTGTGGAAGTTACAAGGGCTTGATGTTTGAAACACTGTTTTAGAATGCACCCTCAATAAAACGATTTCGCAATTTCTTAATTCCTGGAAAAATAAATTTAAGCAATTTTTTTGCCTGCAAACCTTTAAAATATAAAAAAAATAGTTGTAACTTTCCAATGTTTTCCTTTGTTTTTTTATTGCATGTACAGAGATTTTTAAAGGGTTTTTCTCCCTTTAAAAAACTACCTGCAATAAACTGCAATGTAGGAAATCTATTTCTGAATATACTCTCAATAAAACATTTTTGGTTTTTCCCAATTATTTATAAAAAAATAAATTTAAACACCCTCAGTCAGTTTTCATGGTTTGATATGAAAATAATTTTTTAAGTAATATCAGTCGTGTTGTGTCTTTCAAAGCGAATTGGTGAATTTTAATTCAAAAATAAAGATAATAATAAATAAAACAAACCGTTAATCTCAAAAAGTGAAAAAAAATCTAAATCTTAGTATATATAGTATACACAAATAAATAATTTTGCCCGAAACTTTGTTAAGTCTAATGTGAGACTTGGCAACCCTGGAGTTCAAGATTAGTTTTGATTGGTCGAAACAAATATATATTATATTTCGATAAAAATCAGGATTTTTTAATTAAATTTAGTTTTATTTTATAAAAAAAATAATCTTTATTATAAAAACCGTGTATAAAGTGTTTAAAACAGCGGTGGCCTTTTTATCAAACAATTGTTTATAAGACACTCCTCTTTTTTTCTTATGCTCTTTAGTTTAATCGTTCAAGAGACTTTGGCGAGTACACATTTTTTCTCAATTACAGTGTTTAATATAAATGGCAATGCATTTAAAAGATTTTTTTATGATAAACAATGCTTTTGGAAATGTACAATGCCTTTTATGTCACCAAATATTTAAAAGGTATAGAGAAAATGTTATTAGGAGGCATTATGATTCTTTCCACTCTGATATCAATAAATATAATGATGTGTTTCGTGATGTGTTTTAATGTGGTTCGTTTTGCTTGTCACTGTACCCTCAAATTATCTCACTAACACAAGTGCAAAACAATTTTGTCCATCACTGATCTAATTACTTGTTTTTTGTACTTTTGCAAAAGCCTAGTACATATGTATATTAATATCCACACGATCACGTCGGGGTCAGCAAAAAATGTTTATGAAATAAATTCAACTGTTTATTTTGACTGCTTAAAACACACTAAATTTTATTATTAACAAGTAAAGGGACAAATACTTGTTTAAGTATCACAGTTCTTTTTGATGTTCATAAATATTTGTTGACAACAACAACGATAATGCTTTTCAAAAGATCATACGATTGCACCGTTAGTTTGAAACAAATTAACAACATTAGGGTGCAACCAATTTAACATAGGAAGTATATTGCATTAGTATGCAATTAATTTGCAAGTCAAAAAATATAGAAATAATAAATCAATATCTAGTTAAAATTCATGAACATTCCGCCAGCCTTGAACAAAATTATTAATGTTCAATCATCTTTAGGTAGGGAATACAGCTTGGTAATCGGTCTTCTAAGTGTTGACGTTTCAGTTTTAATAGTAGCCACTCTAACAAGTCCATCTGAGCCAGCATGGGATTCTATCACTCGACCAAGTTTCCAACAGGTGGGGGGCAAGTTGTCTTCTCGTATTAAGACTATATCACCCTTTAGTAAGTTAGGTTTTTGTGATTGCCATTTGGACCTTGGTTGGAGAGACAGCAGATAGTCTTTGGACCAACGAGACCAATAGTATTGTGAAAGTTGTTGGATGAGTTGCCACTTAGTAAGAGTAGAGGATTTCATCTGTTTCATATCCGCTTCAGGCAGCGCATTTAGAGACCTTCCTATTAGAAAGTGGCATGGACTTAGATAAGGTATGTCATCAGAGTCTGCTTGGACCAACGGTCTAGAGTTTAGAATAGCTTCAATTCTAATTAACAGTGTAGTTAACTCTTCATAATTTAGAGTGGCTTGGCCAATAGTTCTCTTGAGGTGGTACTTAATGCTTTTCACTGTAGACTCCCAAGCGCCACCAAAGTGAGGAGCCGCGGGCGCGATAAAGTGCCACTGTACACCTTTAGAAGACAGAAAATTCGAAACATTAGCATTAAATTCATACCCTTTTACCAATTTGTAGATGTCGCCAAGTTTTTTAGCAGCTCCTTGAAAATTGGTGCCATTGTCACTATGGATGTGACTGCAAAGTCCTCTTCTAGCGATGAATCTATCTAATGCAGCGAGAAAGGCATCAGTATTTAGACTGGACACCAGTTCAAGGTGCACAGCCTTTGTGACCAAACAAATAAACACAGCTATATAGGCCTTAATGACAGGCGACTTTCGTCCACTATGTTGGTTGTACATAATAGGGCCTGCGTAGTCGCAACCCACTTCAGAAAAGGGGTAGGCAGCATTAACTCTAAATTTCGGAAGATCAGCCATAAGTTGAGCGTTGGCCTTGGCGCTGTAGCGTTGACAGGCGCTACATTTATCACAAACTCGTTTAACAAGTTCACGGGCACCCACAATCCAATACCTTTGACGCAGCGTAGCGAATAGTAGAGTAATACCAGCATACATATTTTTTAAGTGAAAGTCATGAACAATTTTGTAAGCAATGGGGCTGTCCTTGTGCAGTATGATTTGATGTTGACTATCATATGACAACTCGGCCTTATTAAGCCTGCCACCGACTCGTAAAATACCATTGCTATCTAAAAATGGCGACAGTCGTCTAAGCTTTTTGCTGGCTACAGTGGACATCCTTTTAATGGATGATATTACAGCATTAAGATCAGATTGTTGATAGTATTTAAAAAATTCATTTTCAGCATCTCTAATTTCGTGGATCTGTAGAGCTTATTCTTTAGTTTAAATCGAAAATTGTTGTACGCTCGGTAAAAGTAAGCCAGTGCTCGGACCATTCGTGGGAATCGAGACAGTTGGGTGTTTAGCATTTCAATTACGTTGAAAGTAGTTGTTGAAGTAAGAATCACTTGCTCTATCAAGCGCACTTCTTCATTCGTTTTCAGGTCTTTCACAGAAAGTCTTCCATTTGGTTGGATGAGCTCATAACCACGCCAAGACAGTTTTGCTATCCGACCAGCATGTTATGTTCGATTTCTTGATATTCAGCACGGGCACAAGATATTCGAATAGTTGTGTCAAATGATATGCAGCGCAAAGTTCCAGCCGGGGAATTGACACCATTGTTATTGGAGCTACCTTAGTTTTGGCCATCACTATGGTGCAAGAAATCAAAACTTCTGCTGTCAATTTAGTGCAATTGACCACAGCAGCATACGCCGCACTAGAGGCATCGCAAAATCCATGATACCTCACATTGGTTTCTGTAGAGAAAATAATTCTGGGAATGTTAATATTATTTAGCAAATAAAATTCAGAAAACAATTCGTCGGCTAAGATTTTAATATCGTTGGGAAGCTGATCGTCCCAATCTATGTTAATAAGCCATAGTTTTTGCATAATAATTTTAACAGCAATTATCACTGGTGAAATCCAGCCAAGGGGATCAAAAATTTTTGAAATTTCAGAAAGCAGCTTTCGTTTTGTGTCAATATTGTAATCTTTTTCCTTTACTTTATAAGAAAAACAGTCGACAGCAGGGTTCCATATAACACCAAGAAGACACACCGTGATATCAGTAGGGATATTCACTATACTATCAATTTTATCTTCTTCAGGTATATTAGTCAAAACTTTACTCTCATTAGTTGCCCATTTTCTTAACTGAAAGCCGCCAGCCGTAAGCAACTTGTTTAAATCTTCTGCCAACTTTTGGGCCTCGTCAATAGTATTAGATCCAGCCATGCAATCATCTACATAGAAACACGTTCTTAATGTTTCACACGCTAGTGGAAAGCGTGCACTCTCATCTTCACTTAACCGCAATAAGGTACGTATTGCCAGACATGGAGCTGAAGTGGTACCGTATGTTACAGTAGTCAGCCTATAGTGCCTTATTTCATCACTGGGACTATCTCTCCACAAAATTCGCTGATAGTCACGGTCACACTCATGAACATTTATCATGCGAAACATTTGTTTTATATCAGAAGCAAAGAAAATTTCTTACACCTGTATTTTAGAAGTATCGCAATAAGGTCCTGATGTAGGACAGGGCCCCTTAGTAAGTTATCATTAAGGGACTGGCCATTAGAGGATTTACTGGAACCATCGAATACGACACACAATTTCGTAGTAAGACTTGTACCTTTGAACACAGCATGGTGTGGTAGATAGTAGACTTCAGTAGCAGGACGATTAATTTCATTTTTTGACACAAGTTCCATATGGCCCAAAGCAATGTATTCATTCATAAATTCAGAATAAGCCTTTTTTAATTCAAAATTAGATTTAAACTTACGTTCCATAGCAATCAGTCTTCTAAGGGAACCAGTGTAGGATTCTCCTAGCTCAGGGGTCTGCTTGAACGGCAGCCTAACAGAGTATCTTGCCGATCGTATTGTAGTAGATACGTATAGATTTTCTGCCTTTTGATCTTCAGCACTTACAAACGGCTTTCTAATATTAAGGCTTTCAACTTTCCAAAATAGTCGTAATGCTTTACTTAGATCTTCTTCATTAATGACTTGGTTCATTGCATTACACACCGTGACTGAATCGTCCATAGTACAACCACTGCAAATTACCCAACCAAAGGCAGTGTTTTGAGCCAATACGTTACCATTCCTTACAATTCTACCATCTTGGATTAACGAAAAAAAGTAATCAAACCCAATTAAGATATCAATATCTTTCGGGCTATAAAATTTATTATCAGCTAGGGGAAGGTTCTTGATCTCATCCCAGCAATTAATATTTAAATTTACACATGGCAATTTTGAGGTTAGTTTTGTAAATATATGAGCAAGTATATAAATAGTAGTTTTATCATTGTATATATATTTTACTTCCAATTGGATAGTCCCACAAGTTAAGCCGGCCTTATTATTGCCCAGTCCACTTACAAAGATTCTTGTTGCCTTCCGCACCAGTCTTAGCCTTTGTGCACAGCTTTCTGAAATGAGAGTGTTTTGGCAACCAGAGTCTAAAAGAACAGTACAGGTTTGATAATATCCAATATTATCCTTTACCAGTACCCTGGCAGTTGGCAACAACATATTAAAGGAATTTACCTCTGAAGCTTCAGCTACTTTCACCTTACTATCAGCACCAACGATAAATGTTTCATTTAGTGTCGGAGAATTTGAAGGCCGATAAGCTTGAATTGACTCTGGCTTAGACATTGTAGGCAACTTACTTATCAATGATGACGGCTTTCGGTCAATATGTATCAGCGAATGGTGTCTACCTTTGCAGGATTCACACACATGTCTCGAAGGGCAGTTGTTAACAGCGTGGTTTGGTTTCATACAGTTAAAGCAATAGTGTTTTTCCTTTAGGAACTCGATGCGTTTCGCCACATCATATTTATTGAAAGTAGGACAATAAGACAGATGATGATTTTGTCCACAAGCAGCACAGGCTTTCTTCATAGTACTAGTGTATGCATGAGCAGAGCGAATATATTTTTGAACGGACTTACTTGACTTTTCCATCGACGATGGCAACCGCTCCAAGGCGTCGCAGCGTTGATTGATAAAAGCAAAAAAGTTCTCCAGCGAAGGGAATGCTATCTTACCACTATACTCGGCCCAAGCTTGCAGGGTACTCCGATCTAGTTTTTTACATAACAAATGAATCAGCCAAGGATCTATTTTTCCAGCATGTGTACCTTGAGCTCGAAGGCCACGAATCACCTCATCAGCTATGTTGGATTACTTACGCAGTTCTAGTGAACCATCAGCTTTGGGAATTTGAAGAAAAGTCTCAATAGGCGAATCTACAAGCAGCGAAGGTTTGTCATAGCGTTCTTGTAGTTTTTTTAGTGCTTCCTCATAATTTTGATCGGACACTTGTAAATGGCGTATAAGACTTGCAGGATCATCTTTTAACAACCCCTTTAAATACTGAAATTTTTGAGCAGCAGACAAGTGATGATTGCTATGGATAGAACTGTTAAAAAGATCGAAGAACGATTTAAACTCCGAATATTTGCCATCAAATATAGGCACATTCAATTTTGGTAAACGCACATCAGCACCAGTTGCAGTTGTATTCATACTCTGGGACATCGAAGATTGCACTGTCGTCGGTGACGCCATTTGAAGGCTGGATAATTTTTCCAATAGTACAGTTTGGGTTTCTATAAATTTCTGCATTGCATCCGATTGAATCATAGTTGAATTCATTGGCTCACTGTTGGTCGAGCGCAGCCGGGCGTCAATGAACTCGCTATATTGCGCTTTAGCACGGTAGTACTTTGCCTCAAATTCATCGTATTCCGCCTCACGATCGGGAAAGCTTTCGGGCTTAGCACTAATCTCGATGTCCAAAGATTGGAACTGATCGTAAAGGTTTTCCAATTTTTCTACACGTGCGCGTATGTCGAACAACGAGGTTTGATCATTAACTTTGTTAAGAAAGTTTTCGATCCGCGTTACCGTACGCTTTAGTTGAGCACGTTTATTTTTCGATGTTTCGACGTTACTCATTTTAAAAATAAAGTGTACAAGTTTTTATTTTTCACCAAGCTAATTTTTTTTCAGTTCGTAGTTTAACGTTTAGTTGCACAGAATTTTGTTTAATTTTGATTAGTGTAAATCATCCACACAACACTTATTTAAATTTTAATAAAGTTGTCTTTAATAGTTTTTTTTGAAGCACAGTCAACTTTTTCAAAGAACTCTATTCCTTTATTTTATAAGCAGCAACCGGCAAACACTCAAATTAAAAAAACAAAAAAAAAAAAAAAACCAAAAAACAAATGCATACAGATGTGTATGTACATATGTATGTATATTAATATCCACACGATCACGTCGGGGTCAGCAAAAAATGTTTATGAAATAAATTCAACTGTTTAATTTGACTGCTTAAAACACACTAAATTTTATTATTAACAAGTAAAGAGACAAACACTTGTTTAAGTATCACAGTTCTTTTTTATGTTCATAAATATTTGTTGACAACAACAACGATAATGCTTTTCAAAAGATCATACGATTGCACCGTTAGTTTGAAACAAATTAACAACATTAGGGTGCAACTAATTTAACATAGGAAGTATATTGCATTAGTATGCAATTAATTTGCAAGTCAAAAAATATAGAAATAATAAATCAATATCTAGTTAAAATTCATGAACATATATGATAATAAGCTGCAGCAAGAATTGAAAAAAGAATTTAAAGAGAAAAATTATAAAATAACGCGCATAATATGCAATAAAAGCGAAAATCCTATGTTTTCAGGAACATTTTTGGAGAAACTTTTATTGAGATTAAAGAAATTGAAATTTAAAAAGTACGTACTATATGATAATGATGAAATATTTAAATATATAACGGCCGAAGAGTTGAAAGAAAGATATAACAATATAAAGAAAACGATATAGAAATAATTATATACAGAATGCCAAGAAAAATAAGACAATATAACACAATATAGATTGATAGAAGAATTTCATGACTCACCACATGGAGGACACTTTAGAATTAGGAAAACACTTTCCAAATTAAAACAAAGATATATATATGGAAAAATATGAACAAAATGGTCAAGAAATACATAACAACATGTGATTCATGCCAAAGGCATAAACAAATAAAGAATACAAAAGAACCCTTTACTGTAACAGATACACCATCACATGGTTTTGATACTATTGTTGTCGACACAGTTGGACCATTAAGACCATCTGGACAATTTAGATACATAGATACTATGCAGTGTGAACTGACAAAATATGTTGTTGCTTGTCCGATTGAATCAAAAGATGCCAAAACAGTCGCAAAATCTTTAATAGAACATATAGTCTTAAAATACGGTTTATTTAACATTCTAAAAACAGATAAAGGAACCGAATTTACCAATGAATTAATGAGAGAGATTTGTGTATTATTAAAAATAAAACAAAATTTCTCAACACCCTACAATCATGAAACTTTGGGCAAGATAGAACGAAATCATCGCGTTCTAAATGAATATTTTCTGAATTTTGTGAATGACAATAATTGGCATGAGTGGATACCATATTATACTTTTGCTTTCAATACGACACCGAATGTCGATACAGACTATTCACCATTCGAACTAATTTTTGGTAGACTTCCTAGACTGCCAAACGACATTTTAGATGATGCCAGGAAGATTTATAATAATTGACAACTACTTAAATGAACTAAAGATTAGACTTCATCACCCATTGCAAAGAGCAAGAGAAATAATTCTCGAAGTAAAAAGAAAAAGAAGTAGAGAATCTGAAAAGAAGCAAAATAAAATAGATCTTAGAATAGGAGATTTCGTTTTAGTTAAAGTCTTAATTAGAAAAAAGTATGAACCTCCATACAAAGGCCCATACAAAGTATTACACTTAGAAGATTTAAACGTACTTTTAGAAATTAATAAAACTAAAACAAAACCAGTACATAAAAATTTGCTAAAAAAATATTTTAGATAAGAAATGTAAATAACATAAGTATTTCAATTTGAATACAATTTAAAAGTAACAAAAAAAAATTATATTTGTATATATATATATATATATATATATATATATATATATATATATATATATATATATATATATATATATATTTATAATGCTTAAAATCTTATAATCATAGATACATAAGCCTTAATTATAAAATTTCTTTTTCTAAATTCTGTTTCATTTTTAATAATACCCAAACCTAAAAGGGTAAGGGTGTAGTGCATCTATACTAAGTTAAGGCACTGTAGCAATGTAAGAATTTTATTTACGCTAAGACATTGAACTTGAAATTCAATTCCATTTTTGTTGACGATAAGTATTTTTATGAATTTCATTGTCAAGGCCATTAAGTTAAAATTATAAATTTGTTTTTGTGTTTGGTCAGCATAAATGAACATTAAACATTTTTGTTGTGGACTGTTGGCATTGGGAATGATGTAATATGATTTTTGGTAATTATTTTCCTGTGCCATCAAGTTCTGGTTACTGAAAGAAGAATTTATCAAATATTACAAATTCCCGTGGGAACGCCAAATTCCCTATTGATTTGTTGTTATGCCACATTAATGCTGACCAAGGAATAAATTAGTATATATGTAAGTTGGAAGTTTTAAGAAATAAAATCAGAATTGAATTAGCAATCAACAAGCCTTTTTCATTTCTCAAAAATCTGCATTTTAATGCGGGACTAAAGCGGCAGCAGTGCTCAGAAAATACTTACCTTTATTTTTTTATTATTATTTTTATCAAATATATTACACATGTCACATACAACTTTTGCTTCGCATTGCGTTACAGCTTCGCTTTGACATTTATGTAAGTAGAAATGTACATACTTATACGAAACATGCCACATAAGACACTTTTAACGCAGCGTGACGCAAAAAGTTCAGCAACTCTCAACTTTTTGCGTGCTTTGACAATCAAAGGTATGTATGTATATAGAATATGATATACATATGATATATAGAATATGATATGAAAATGTGATGTGATATGAATAATACTTATCTTTTTCTTTTTTAAATTTATTTCCTGTTGAAGGATATGAGCTTGTTTTTTTAACTAATTT
Organism: Germaria angustata; assembly: GCA_963681545.1. Taxonomy (NCBI): domain Eukaryota; kingdom Metazoa; phylum Arthropoda; class Insecta; order Diptera; family Tachinidae; genus Germaria; species Germaria angustata. Next base: position 76,531,862 of record OY812998.1, on the reverse strand, counting down.
ATAAAATAGTACCTATTTGCATGCTATATGTAAGTATATAGCTTACGATTATTTTATTGTAAAAAATCAGTGGCAGCTTATTATTAATAATATTTTACCTTTTTATATGAATACATAAGTATGTATTTGAAAATCCAAAAAACAAATGAATTGATGAGAATAAAAAGCTTTATATGGTATAGTGGTGTATTTTCAATAAACTACAATAGGTGATAACAAAATAAACACACAAAAACAAATAATATTTTTACCTTAATTTTTATAATAAAAATAATTAGCAAAATTCATATCCACCTTTTTGGTAAACACACAATGCGCGCGAGTTACGTGAATAGAGAAAAACTGCAGATTGTAGTTTATGCTTGTTGTTTATTGAAAAGGAATCTAAAGACTAACAGCCTTATTCAAAAAAACTTAACACAGGTTGGTAAACCAACTTTAAGCAAAATTCCTTAAAGTTTCATTCAAAAACGATTATTAGCTTAACACACGTACTGTAAACCAACGTTAACATTAAAGAATTGAAAGCAGCTACTCACCTACTTTAAAGCGATGTTAAAATAAGCAAAATTCCTTAAAGTTTCATTCAAAAACGATTATTAGCTTAACACACGTACTGTAAACCAACGTTAACATTAAAGAATTGAAAGCAGCTACTCACCTACTTTAAAGCGATGTTAAAATATTTTATTGTTTTGACAAACAAAGTTTTGTGAACAAAATTATTGATAATATTTGAAATTGTGTGGATTTGTGAAATAAAAAAATGGATATATTAAATTTAATGAACAGAATTGGTAAAATTAATTTTTATTTTATGTGAAAACTATTTTCCAATGTAATTTTTTATTTAGAACGTGCCGCAATTAACGTCTGCCACATAAAAATTTAGAAAACTGGTGGTGATGCCGTGCAATATTACAAGAAAATGCTATTCTTAGAGCATTTATTGAAAAATATTTTTAAAATCAATTAAATTAAAATACATAATTGGAAAACATATATTGACATACATATATATATCTTGATTTTATTTTGTTTTTCATTTAGAAATATTTATTTAAATACATATGTACATCCTTTTAAGTTCTTGTAATATCAAAAAATAACAAATAAAATTAATAAAACAAATACTAGTTCAAATATTGCAATGTAAATCAAATAAGGAATTGGTTTTATTTTAATTTACTTAACGTTTGTACTAATGCAGACTAGGTTACCAAAACAAAAAACATAATATTAATATTAAAAAGTTTTAAATAACTTAAAAGTAATTCCTTTTTTCCTTTTTTCACTGGTATTATTCTCATTGCTTATCTGTAGAACGAAATTTACTTTCAATGCTTTTTAAGGCTGTTTCTATAATTAACATACTCGTATGTATGTATGTAAGTATATATATTTCTTAGCAAAATAATGTAAATATACAAAACGTTATAGTGATATACATACAACCAAAACGAGTAAACAAAGCTCGTTCTTCAAGTAATCGGTTTAAAACCTTTACAAAAAAATAGGCGTATTTATTTTACATTGCGATAAATCTATTTAGTTTATGTTTTTTATGTACTATACATATTAATTTACATCTTAAATAACGAAAAATTAAATTTTTTATTAAAACTATGTAAAACATTATCAATATATCCGACTATCCGGATGAGTAATACTCGTTTGTTTTGCATCGTTAACTATAAAGAGACAAGAGAGAATGATGGTGTTGCCAGTATCAACATGTAAAATTTATTAAAGCAAACACTAGCTAAACTACTGTTTTTGAATAGGAATTTTTAACATAGGTTTGTTAGCCTTAAAGTCTTTGGTAACTAATGTGAACTTCAAGCCTCAATTAAGTTTTTTTTTTGAATAAGGCTATAAATTTACAAAGTTAACTTAAGACTAAAGGAGAGCTTAATAATGAATGCAATGTGAAAAATGAGTGAGAGAGAAATGATAGTGTAACGGAATGTAACTCGCGTTGTGTCAAAGTTTTTATTGTGTCATACACCTTTTGCGTTACGCTTTCTCTCAAAGTTAAAAACATCACGCAACGCTACAAAGTTTTATCTGACACGGCCTTTAGAGTACACGGCATGTAAAAAGCCACATACGAATGTGGCTCTGACGTCACGAGAATTTTCGCCATTTTGCCCACATTTTTTAATCGCCGTGAAGAAAACAAACTTATTTGCAAACTTTTTTTGTCTTGACAAACCCTTCCGTTGTTTATGTAAACAAAGAATGAAAAAAAATTGCTGAATTTAATGCAAAGATTTTATAGGTATAAATCAATTAATTTAAAACAGAAGTATTAATATTTGTAGCATGCAGGGTCCTAAATCAAAATTTGCAGTTGTCACTAAAATCATTTGAGGAATTCAGAATATATTTAAGATTTACTTAGACTACTTTTATATCGGGTTTTTCATCAATAATAGGAGAACAAAACTTCCAATTCATATGGTGCTACCTTCGAGCGATAGCAAATGATAGTGCACGCAAATCGTAGTAACAGTTTTTGCACGTGGACCTTTAGAATAAAATTTTTGGACCAAGAAATTATGAAAAACGTTGTCGAAAAGTACACATTTAGTTTTACGCCCATAACAGGTAAGAACTTCGGTGGCCACACATCAGGCTACTTGCAATCGAAAGCTGACATAAATACGCGTCGATTGATGTATAGCGTATATCTCGGGAGACTTTCGGAAAAATGTTATAGATCTAGCAAACTTTCAAAAAATAAAAAATCGCTGAAAATACTTTTTTTAGTATTTTACATATTACACACAAACGGTTCGGTGGCCACAAATCGCGCTACCTGCTATCAAAAGCTGACAATAATGCACGTCGATTGGTATATAGGTTATACCCCGGGAGACTTTCAGAAAAAAATTATAGATCTAGCAAACTTTTAAAAGATTAAAAACCCAAAAGTTTTTGTGTAGTTCTCTGGGAATGTACGTAATAGTTAGTATTTTAATAAAGAATAAAAGATTAGCTCAAGATTTGAAAAGAATGAAAAGATATGCAAAACTTAAATCTTATCTGTATTCGGGCCACTCAACCACTTATTGTAGGGCGACATATGTCCAAGCCATAAATATTCTTCCATAAACTCGACGTACATTAATTTAAGAGTTGCATCACGTTCCAATCGTCTTCCGAGCGACAGAAAACGTCTACGAGCCATTTCAAATGAGTCCCTAATATTTCAGGAGACCTTTTAAAAGGCAAACGAACTTCAATTCTGCAATTTTGATCTATGCGCACGTTTTCCATAAAGTGACGTTCGCATTCTTCTTCTTCCGGTGAATATTTTGCTAGAGAATTAGCGTACTCTTCAATTTCCCAAAACTTGGCCAAAATGGACACAATGTTTGAGGAACTCGTGGCGAGATTGCATGTGGGCAATGAAGATCTAGCTCCCGCGCTAAAAGTTCCACCAACTATACATACAAAAACTGTGTTTTGTGAGACTTGGCATAGTTTCTCCCAATTAAATTCGGTTATCGAGCAACAAATCGAAAAATATTTCAATACTAATTAATAGATCAATAAGTTGTGGTTTGTAAAACAAAGGATCTGTTAGTTCTATAGCCTGTGGTATTTTCCAATGAGATGTTTGAATGTACTCACCAGGCTGCCGGGCTGATATTGATTTAGTCACTGCAAAAGTACAGGATCACTGGAATGAACTCAAAGGAGACTTTACTGTAGCGCAAACCGATGATTTAATGTTTTTGCGCTTTTTTTTATTAGTATTAAAAATACTTTGAAAAATATACTAAATAATTATCTATTACAAAATATAAAAAAAAGTTCTACAAAATTTCAGTAAATCGAACAAAACTTGCACATTTATTTCTAAATAATTTACTATCTGTTTCAATTCTCATGTTATTTGGTAAAGTATTAAATAATTGAAACCCTTTGTAAAAGCGAGATCTCTGCATTTGAGTTGTTGTAACCCGCTGGATATGGAAATCTTCTGCATTTCTCAGCTCATATGGTTGTACATCTCTGACAAAGTTAATATATTCATTTAGATATTCGGGCGATTCTCCTTCTTTCAGAGTCGAACCTGAACCTTCGGACTACCAGTCTAGTACACTAGCTACTAGTCTACGAAGGCACTACTTTATGTGTTCAACTTTTTCGAATTTTTCGTTATTTATTTTAAATGTTCTTTCTGAATTCATATTTATTTCAATTATTTTTGTTTTATTTTCATTAAGCTTTAGTTTGTTCATCTTTAACCAAATAATTATGTTATTTATATTGTGGTTTATTTATTCTCGACAACTGTCATCGTCATCCCCTTCTGCAAATACTAACGTGTCGTCTGCATATAACACCATTTCACATTTTTCTAATATATTTGGCATATCATTTATGTATAAATAAAAAGCAGAGAACCCAAAATTGAGCCCTGTGGTACCCCAAAATCATTTTCTATATCAGTTGATACATTATAATTTACTTTGGTGAATTGTTTTCTGTTTTTTAGATAAGACTCGAACCATTTTAATTCTGTGTCCCGAATTTCATATGAAGAAAATTTCTTCAGCATAATTTCTCGGTCAATAGTTTCAAAAGCCCTTTTAAAGTCGAGAAATATTGGCATTATTTTTTTTTTTTTGGTTTTTTTCAATATTTTTCCATTTGCTAATTACGTAATTTACTGTTGTTTCACACGAGTGTTTTTTTCGAAATCCTGATTGATATTTTGACAATATTTAATTTTTTTTTCAATATATTCTTCCAGTTGTTCCTTAACTACTTTTTCTAGTATTTTCTCACATTAATTGGCCTATACTCTTCAATTTTCATAGTATTTGCAACTTTTTCTACAGGTGTTATCATGGTTTCTGTCCAATTTTGTGGAAAAATACCAGTTACCAAATATTTACTTATAATTTTTAAAAGTATTTCTCCCACTATATTCCAGTTGTGAAGGATAATTTTACTTGAAATTTTTTCATAATCGACTTTATTTTTTAATTTTTTAATAATGCTCTTAAGTTCTAGGATATTTATTGCACGGAATTTAAAATTATTTTCAATATTGTACGTTATTCGGTTTGTATATTGCACATTTTCGATTGAGTTCCTTATTATTTTAATACTGTGTACAAAATAATTATTAAATTGATTAGATATATTGCTGTTATCACCATATTCTACTTGGTTATATATTATAGATTTTATCACATTGTTTTTCTTCTTAAGTACTTGATTCTTTATCTCTCTCCACATTTGCTTTTGATTTTCAGTATTATTTATTTTATCATTAACATATCTACTTTTTTTCGTTTTCAATTTTTACTTTATATAGATTTCTTATTGTTTTATATTCTGTCCAAGCATCAATTGTATTTTGTAATTTTGCTATATGATATTTTATTTTTTTTTTCTTTCAATAACCGCAATTCTTCATTAAGTCATTTATTTACATTGTTACTATATTTAAATTTTTGTTTTTGTATTTTTCTTAATATTTTCTTTAAAAGAATTATCAAATATTATAACATTTTCATTTATTTCCATGTTTTCATTATAATTTAGGACTTTTCTTAGTTCTTCATTAAAACTATATTTATTGTATTTAAATACTTGTAATTGTTTGTTGTCTTCTTGATCTTGATTTTCAGTATTTATCAAAATATCAATAATTTCGTGGTCTGATATTTTATTGTTTTTGTTGTTTTTAACCCGCTTCAATCATTTTTGTATAAGCTTCATTATCTGCTGTCAGTTTTACCCCATATATAGTTTTAGTATTTCTCTTAATTTGATATTTTTCTATTATTTTTAAATTAGCGTTATACATACTTGGATTCTCTTTTTTTTTAATTTTTCAATTATTTTATTTTTATCATAATCGAATATCATATCTGTTATTTTTAATTTAAGTTCTATGGGATTGGGTACGTTTATTTCATATCCATCAGTTAATTTATTTTGAACTGCATTTTTAATTTTTTCTCTTTCTTCACTGTTCTCACTTTAAATAAATATCGTTCCATTTCTTCTATTTTCTACACTAGTAATTTTTAAATTAATTGGATCTACTTTATTTAGTTCTTCTTTTGTTTTATCTACCGTTTGTTTTTCTTTTGGCTTTATAATTAGGGGAACTTGTTTGCTTGCATCTGGTATCATCGTTTTCGTTTTTACTGATTCCGCATATGACACTTTTCTTTGATTTTTAGTCGCTTCTTTGAGTATTTTCTTTATCTCATTGCACATACATATCTAAATTTTTTTCCTCTAATGATTTGCATAGTTGTTTGTTATTGTTTTCAAACTCATTTACATTTTAAAATAATTTTTTTAATTTCTTCAATATTATTTTCTGAGGATTTGTTTTTCATATTTTTTCAATCGCTTCCAACAATTGTTTTATTTCACTTTCATTTTGTTGTAACGAACTCTTAAATTCATGTTTATAATCTACTAATGATTGTTTGTTTTTATTAACATTGTCTTGTATTTCTTTTAATACCATATCCACACTGTATATGTACTGCATGCAATCATCACAAAGAAAACGTATACAATTATTTGCTTCTAATATTTTTGATGAATATTGATCAATACCAGAACACTTGTTTGCATTATGAAACACTTTGTTACATACACCCATACATTGAATCCCTGTTTCACCACGGATTGATGATCTGCATGTATTGCATTCAGCCATTATTAGGTTTTATTTTCCTTTTTGTCCACTACAAAAACCTTTATTTTAGTAAACTTTATATTCACTAAAAAGATTTTTTCACTTTTTTTTCGGTCCTATCTATTATTTTTAACCGATTAATATTTAATTTTTAGAAATTTTCTAGAGAAAAAAAAACTTTTTTTGTTCACTTCGCCAATTCCAGAAACTTCTTGATAATACGGCTGAGACTTCAATCGGAATCTTTTTGCAGTTTCCTCTGAAATGAAATTAATTTCGGAACACGAATCAAGCAAAGCCATTACCGGATGAAAGGTGCCACTGGAATCCTTCAAAAGAACAACAGCAGTGGGGATGATCGCTCGTTGTTTTGATTTCCAAAAGATGTTTGAGGTTGATCTTGTGATGTTGAATTACCAGCATGTGCAGAACCAGAATATTTGTGCAACAGAGTATGATGCAGAGAGTGGCATACACGACAACGGGATTTCGATAAGCATTTCGACATCATATGACCTTTACGGGGACAATTGATGCAGCAATTATTACTTTTTATAAAATTAAATGCTTCAGGAACAGCAAGCGATGAAAACGATGAACATGTTGATATATTGTGGTCCGAAGAGTTACAGTATGCATAATTTGAGTTTGAGTTTACAAAGGTATGACGCGACTTGTAGGTGTTTGGCTTTGGGGTTGCACCTTTCGATTTGTCATGTACTTCAACCTTTTTTCCATGACTTTCCAAAAACTGACAGCGATGGCTTAAAATATTATAGCAGGTATCCCAGGAGGGCAACGATTTGAAATCTTGTTTTTCATCATAGCTTATTTTAGAATCAGCAACCAGTTTTGATAAAACAATATGGGTCAAAAGTCCATTAAGAACATCCATCTCTGAACCGAGCGATAGAAGCGAACCACGAATTGCTGCAATAGTATCAATGATGTTTCGTAGTGAATTACTGTCACTTTTGGACATCGAAGTAATATTGAACAACGTAGAAATATGTTCTAGAAATATGAGCACCTTGTTATCGTATCGATCCTCCAGCCTCTTTAGCGCCTTTGTGTAATTCTCCTCTGTTACCTGGAATGGTTTTACAACTGCTAAAGCTGGACCCGACAAACAATTTAATAAATAATTGAGTGAAGGCAAACGAGTATGATGTTGGGTACAAGAAACTGAAGCGTTGAATAACGTTTGATCCATTTGCATAGAGGCACGTTGTTTGTTCAGTAAACCCATTATTTTTGCCTTAGCAACAATAAAAATTTCTTCCAAATCACTCCTTGCAGCATCGGTAGCGCTAAGTTTTTCAATTTGCCCTTGAATGTGACATAACTGTTTAAAATATGACTCCAAACTTTGAAGCCTACATTCCAAAATGGTGGAGTCAGCATTGTCGCTATCTTTTTCTACCTTTTTTGAATATTGGTGATGTTTCTCTGCATGTTACTGCGTTGTTGTTTTAGCATTAGCAACTCTGAGCTCGCAGCAGCAGCCTCCGTCACACCATCAGCGTTGTTGTTGGCCATTGTTTTTCACGAATTGAACGACAATATATACGAACAGTTATATGACAACTAACGGATCACGATTGTATATAACGCTTTAAAGATATGTACAACTTTCGAAACAAAAGTGTAAAAATTTTGAAAATACTGTGAACCACTAATGACCATAAAAGTTTCCGCTTAAAAAATTACCAATTGTAACTTTCTTCCACAAATATTCGGTCGGCTGTAATAAGTAGTAGCCCAAATTCTCCGTAATAACAGCAATTAATAAGCGTACTGATAGAGTAACAAATTTGAAATTACGATGAACCAAAATTATAAGGCTCCAATAAAATTTGTTACTTTCTCGTAGCCCGAAAAAGAATTACTGCTTACGGCTCACGGATTAACTGGTAATCTATGTACATATGTATGTATATCACTTCTTATTACAGACCGTCCTGTCGTCACAGAAACTTTGTTTATGTGGTTCACTTTATGTTTAAAGAAGAAAACCGATTTAAGTTTCAAGTATGAATTACTTGAACAACTTTATTATTTTATTTCTTCTTATCAACTGATTATGATTTACAAAATATTTATTATTGGACCACAAAATATAAAACAAAATCTAAAGGCATTAACTTTAAGCAAAAGGAATGTCAACAACAATGCAGTGGCTGAATGGAAGGTTGGAGTAAACAACTCCTTTTACTTGCTTTTACTGAAGATCAGAAATAAAAATACCAACAACTACACACAAGCATATTGATCCAACGAAACTAATAAGAGTATGCATGTATTTTGTTGTTGCTTCGGCAAAAATGTAACAAGTCTATATTAGGGTGGCCCGTAACAAATGACTTAAAACAAATTAACATTAAATAAATTCAAATATATAAAAATAAAATAAAATTGATGGCGATCTTATCCGACAGTCTTCACAAATGTTCTCAAGGATATAGTGCTTGATTCTTGACTTTATTAGAATTGCTGATCCTCTGCATGCTTTTCCTTTCGGGTCCTTTGAATCATATAAGTTGTAGCCATTCATTTTAAAAAGTCAGATGAGTCTCAGGTACCAACATTATATCAATATTTTTTACCGTGAGGAAGTGCTCAAGTTCGTTTTTATGTTGGCGAATGCCGCGTGCATTCCAGAGACATAATTTTAACGTGTTCATGGCTTGTTAACTAATGCTAGAAGCAGTGTGTTCCGCATTCGCAGCATTTCTTGCACCATGCTAGTTATATTTGTTGTAAAGTTGTTTATATTTTGCACCAGATTATCAATAGTAGCATCGAGGCGAAGGAAATTAAAGCTTGTGTTTGCATTTATTGTATTATTTGGTGCTGAAACTTTTTGAACGGGAATAGAGTTGATCTTCACAGCGTCAGCATACGATACTTGTGTAATGATTGCTTGGGCCATTAGAGGATGAGTAGAGCAGTAGGTATTTCCTGTTTGCGCTGGGCTTTTGACTCATAGTCTGTTTAACGAAAGAGTATACAGGACATCCTCTGTAGTTAGCAGTGTGATTACCTCCACAATTACTGCACTTTTTTTCCTTCTGGTCTTTCGACTTATTGCAAATAGCAGTATCGTGTAATTCACCACACACAACACAAACAGTAGGTAATTTGCAATAAGCTTTTGTATGGCCATATTCTTGACTGTTATGGCACTGTACGGGTCCCGAAATCCTGTGTGGTTGTTCAACTGTGATTTTCTGGTATAAGAGATATTTTAAATTATAAATGGGATGGGTTCCATTTTTCTTCAATAATATATCATTCGGCTCCAGTTCAACGCGAAATAAAGGTTGGGGGATCGTCTCCCTGTTTATTATGTTGTATACATTTTTTACCTTGAATCCTTTCAGGGTGAGAGCATCTTTTATTTCATCAGGAACAACGTGAGAATCTATGCCCTTCAGTATGATCTGTAGGCCTTTAGCACTCTTAAGCTGGAATGTGTAGAAACTTGCTTTATTTTTTTCAAATTCAATAACCATTTTGCGGAAATCTTTTTCCTCATATATTTAAATCTTTGTTTCATCAATATTACCACATTTTATTGGAACAATGTGAAATGCCTTTTCACCAATGACCGAGATTAATTTCTTAATAAGGGTGTTTGAATTCTTTTCCCTCAAATAGATTGGTGGTGGTTTGGAGTTTTTTTTCGAGGATGCTTCGGGGTTTTCGTTGTCATCTTGCAATATTTTAAAACGATATTGTCTGTTAGCTGAGGCGGCGTCGTTATCCCAAGATATCTTGGGAACCGATGGGATTTTTGATTAATTGCGGCTTAGCCCGCGCTTTACTACTGTTATATATCTGTCCATTCCGACAGGCACCTTAGGTTTGTGACTACTGTTGTCTATTGTGATAACTTGATTAAGTGATGATTATCCGCCCGGGGCGGATAATGGCGCTGACTTAAGTAAAGAAGTACTAGGCGACGGTATCGGAGTAAGCGATGTTGATCACTCGCGTAAAATTGGCTTTGCCGTTAGAAAAATATTATCGTCAGATAGAATAGGCATTTCTGCCGTTAGAACTCACTTCACAATTTTTTGTTTTTGAGGTAGTCATGCAGAGTATTCCTCAGTCACTTTGTTTGCAATTTTTTTGTTTTTGTTGTTTCAGATTATATGAAAAAAAAAAATTATTAATGCATTATTACGAATCAATAATTATTACGAATATTTTGATTGTTGTATTATTGTTTGTTTAGTATGTAAAAAAAAACTCCGCTAAGACGTCTGTTCACTACGAAGGTTCATCAATGATGATGGTGGACACCGACGAGCAGTTATTCGTTAACTTCTTAGTGTGCAGCTTGAGCTGCTTGTGCTATGGAATTCGTCCATGCATGTTTGTCTCTACGAGCACCTCACAGTCAAGGGTAGCAAGTTGGTTTTTAAGTGTTGACTTTATGTTTTCCATTGTAGCATCTTTAATTTTTTTCACAAACGTTTCACATTACCAGTAGAATATCACCATGATTTGATGATGTTATTGCATAATCTATAGAATTCATCTTTCAGTTCAACCTCGAAGACATCGATAGGCATAGCATTAAATGCATGTGAGGTTTCTGGCGCGTGTACATAGTCTTACTGCTATTATGCGGTCACAGTAAGGTTTCCAGCTAATAAGAGCTTAATGTGCTTCCTTGGAGAGAAGAAAACCAATTCCAGATGCTCTATTTTCGTTGGCTGCCTTACCATAGTATAATATAATATAACTATGAGTTTTTCGAAGTGTATACTTCTCTTCTTCCTACTACTTCCCGAGACGCTGGTCAAGCCATTCAGGGCACTCTGTTGCTAAACAAATTTTAGTTTCAGAGATAGTTATCTTCTACCGACTTGAGACGTTATTTTAACCATCAGGTTACTTAGCCACCTTCTCACATTCGCTAGCTTTGAACGGGTGTTCAATAGCTATTACCAGGGAATATCTGGCTAAAGCCGGAGGTCGTGAGCTGCATAGACAATGCAACAAAGGAATCATTACTGGACGATTGAAAAATAAAATGATATTGCGTAAAGAGTTTAATAAGTTGTTAACACAAACAAGAATTCTATACCAGAATCATAAAATTAAACTATGAAAATTCGACAATCTGATCGTGAACATTAGTTAAGTTTGGCTAATAGGGAGAACAAAATATCTCGAAACATGGCAATTAACAAAGTTACCAGAAGAAAAAAAAGTAAGCAGTTATATGCAAGTGGGTCTTTCCACTTAAAAGCCGCAATTTTAAGCTCGGAAAGCCCTCAAAAATACGAAGTTGCAAAGAAAGCTATTCGATACCTTCAAGCAACAATAAATACGTGTACTAAATTAATTTCAAAGGCGAACCGTAATATAAATATTGAATGTTTTACAGATGCTAATTGGGCTGCAAAGAGAGATCGTAAATCAACATGTGGATATATATTAACAAGCCACTGTTAATTTCAGGTTCTTTTATTTTTTAATTTATTTCAATACAATACAACAAGTTTATTTCTTTTTCTACAGCATGGACACTTCATCAGCTTATGGGAAACAGTGATGGAATATTGCTTGTTACAGTTTCTTTGACATTTCTTTGTCTTTGTCTTTTGCTTGTCAAGCATGTACATTTTTTGACATTTCTTTTTACTCATATCTGTCAACATGTACACATGTCACATATATACAGTGGAATCCCGATAATTCGTAATCGCAAGGGACCAGCCATTTCTTACGAATTATAGGGGTTTTCGATTTAGCGGGGGTTCGATTTAACGGGGTTAAAATAAAATTAATACGAATTAACAGGGTTTTCCAATTTATTTACTAAAATGATAAAAAACAAAAAACAATTATTAAAAATAAAATACAAAATAAATAAAATAAATACATAAAATACGTGTAATTTTAATAGCGTTGAAATTTTAATCTGCGTTGAAAATGTCTTTTGCATCATAATCTTTTGTCAAATGATTAAGTTTTTCTTTCCATTCTGAACATATATTTTCATTAACTGCCGAACTTTCACCGCAGATTTTTTTAAATGTTATGTTATTCCGTTTTTCAAAGCGATCGAGCCAACCACTGCTTGCTTTAAAATCATTTAGATTTAACTTTTTTGCAAAACATACTGCTTTTTCGGATAGTAATGGACCACTAATCGGAATGTTAGGCACTGTGTAAGCCATAAAACTAAAGACTTTTCAAGCTCTGGATATTCAGGTAGTTTTTCGCGCTTTAGCTTACTGCCTGAAGATTTTTGCATAATAAATTCTCTTTTTTGAAGGATTGAAGTAAAAGTTGATGGAGCATTTTCAAATCGCTTAGCAACGTCTATTTTTTTCTCTCCATTGTCAATGGCTGCAAAAATTTTTTGTTTTTCTAACACCTATAGAGTTTTATGCGTGCCCTTTGGCATTTTTCTTTTTTATTCATGTAACAAACTGATCTTAAGAAAATGAACACACACACAAGCAAAAGCAAAACCCACAAAAAAATGGCGGAAAAAATCATTCTTTCCATGTTTCTGTTGTTTTTATTACGAATTATAAGTGGTAGTTAGCATACAATTACGATTTATAAGAGGTAAAGATTTTATTTGTAAAAAAATTACGAATTATCGAGGGGACCAAAATGTATAGAAATTTTACGAATTAACGAGATTTTTTCAAGGGACCGGAAGTTTATTACGAATTATCGGGAATTACGATTTATCGGGGTACGAATTATCGGGATTTGACTGTATTTCTATTAGGTAGCAACATCATATTATGGCGATCAAGGAAACCGAATTTGTTGCTGCATCAAATGCCAGTGAAGATTTACAACACTTCGAAGTCTTATCACCAACTATTTATTAAAAATTGTAATTAAAACAAAGTAAGTGGAAGCAAAATTTGCAAATATTGATTCCGTTGCTGGGGTATCTTTTCGTTGTTACGGTATCATCTCTACAATGGCGGTATTTGCCATATCATTCATTCCGCAATGTAGATATTTTTATCATTTTGCTTAAGTTCAAATTTTATAACGAAAAGAACAAACATGTAAGAAAAATTATAAAATTTCGACGAAATAAATTTGTTTTAGATAGTTTATTTGTTTTATTATTGAAAAATATTTTTATAGGAATATAAGAGAAAAATATACAAACAAATTACAAAGAGAAGCAATGGTTAATTTGATGAGAGGAAACCATGACACTGCTTGTGGTTTCAGTTTCAAACCATCCAGAAAAAGATTTGTCGGTTGAAGCAAATGCAACTATAGTGGAAACTGATTTTACGGTTGAAAACCCCATAGCAGCGCGGGAAACAGGGCGTATGGAAATTAGTTCAGGGAGCAGCTCTTCCTCAAATGTGAAGTTATGACCTTTGAAAAGAAATCGAACATAACAAGCAGAATAACATAACAATTTGCTGTGGACGTCGCAGCTTCTCTGTAGTCGATAAAAGATGATAACAAGGAGCAATATAAAGCTATGAAGGACATTAAGAGGGCCACATATTCACTTAGCGATGAAAAAAGAAACAGACAAAACTCAATGAACGGCACCTGGAAGAACAAAAGAGACACAACGAAAAAAATTTGAAAAAATTTGCTATCAAAGAATAAATTTTAAAGCTTTAAACTGATAAATTAAACAATCAGTTACACTAAAATTAGATATACAAAATTGATATGTGATACACTTTCTATGAAAACGATAAGTGCATATACTGTAAATATTCACATATATGTTTGTATCTGCACATAAACTCCAATATTCCATAGACATTCGAACTGCGATGAATTTTAAAAATTTTTATTTATCCTAAGAACTAAATAAAATAAAATTGAAGTACAAATTAAAGATATTGCAGCATTTAATTTCTTATTTCCTTAGTTTCGCCGCTAATATCATCTTCAATGGGACTGTTTATTGTATCCTCTTCCTCAGAAAATGGAATATCAAATTATTCGTCTGTAATTTTATAATGAAGTCTTAAACACCTAAAAAATGATTTAAGCTACGAATGGTTCTTGCTACTGTAATTCGTTCTTTAAAATGTGTGGTATTAAACCTAATTTTCTTCGGAGAAGTATGAAGGATGTTAATAGCCATGGTTGCAAACGAGGAATTTCTCCTATTTTGATTGTAGGAAATTTTTTCAGGCCTCATTTCCCATATGTGGGAATCATGACAACTTCCAGTATATTGTGATGATACATATCTTATTTGCTGGTCATGATCGCATATCTCTACCATTTCAAATATTAGGACAATGTTATGCAGAACTACTTAGAGGTTTGCTTAAAATCATTACATTTATGCTATAGTATCATTTATGATTGAAAAAAGTGCTTATTGCTATTAACGTGAGCACTATCCACAGCCATTACCACATTTGGAATACATTTTTCATAGAAAGCCATTTCCGCCATTCTTTTCTCATTTGCGTTCATGTTTATGGATATTCTTTTGCTGCACAACAAATTCTCTAACTTGTTTAGTAGTTCAGGCAACATTTTGCAAAACGTTGGTCACTTCCTGAACTTGTAGACTCTAACTCAGACAAAATGCATTTAAATGCTGCCTTATTAAAGCGAAAATTTTCTTGAAATCTGTAAAACTAAACATTAAATATTTCACGCCTTAAAATTACCTTTATTCTAACTTACTCTATATTATTCATCTGTAACACGTCTTCAGATTTATAGCGCAAAGCCGTTCTTTTTTTCATATGCCGACACATCATTGGTCGCTAAACGAAATCGTCAGTGAAGTTTAAGCAGTTTGAAAAACTTCAACCTCGGATGTTTATGTCATACAATAATAAATTTCAATATTAAGTATTGAAAATTAAGATTTTATTTTTAATTTTTCCCTGAATGAATACAATCATTAACGACCAACGGGCGTTTAATTGTATATGTATATGTTGCAAGAAGAAAAAAATATACTCACGTTGAGTATAATTGTTTGTTGTGTTGTTTGTATAAAAGCATTCTAAACCTACTATGATTATGTACATACATACATATATTGTTATGATTTATATACAATACTGAATTCTCATATTGTATTTGATTTGTATGGCATAAACGTCCGAGGTTGAATGTTTTCAAACTGCTTAAACTTAGCGACTAATGTTATGTCGGCATATGAAGAGCTAAATCCACAACAAACAATGCATTTTGCAAAAACTACACAATATCAACTCGGCTTTAATCAAAGCAGCGATGGTTAATCGATTTCACGGAAAGTTCAACTTTCCGTCCCGTGCTGAACCATTATTTTCACCAATTATTTTATTATAAATTTGTATAATAATTCCTTGCAATCAGGGCTCAGAATGCAATTGTAAAACCCCTTACAAAAAAAGTTGGCGGAAAAATCTGGGCATAAACATTTTTGTTGCTCGCACCTTTAAATCTATCAAGGAAAAAAATTTTTTCCACTGCCATAGTATCCCTCTTTTATAAGCGGATGTGTCCAGCAAAGTTCAAGATATTACGAGCAAGGGGATTAGGATGGCACTCGAGTTTTGTTAAGAAAATTCGGGGAACAAGTGTCTCTTCGTAGAGTAAATGTGACATGAACACACTTTTGTACATTTACTTTTATTCTCCATAAGTTCAACCACAGCTCCAACAGGTTAATATGTTCCTGAAGATATCGGGATGCATCGTAAGGGTTTTCATGCATACGAAGGCAGGCTGTATCATCGGCAAAAGTAGAAGTGAGGATATTACTGCTTAAAGGCATATTGCAGGTATAAATCAAATACAAAACTGGCCCCAGTATGCTCCCCTGTGGCACACCGGATGAGATAGTTTCGGGCACACCATGAAGTCTCCTTCCATAACAGTGAACTTCCGGGCAAGAATATAGCTTTCCAAAAGATTTACAATGTTTATTGGCAGATATGTCTTCAATTTTAAAATTAGGCCTTCATGCCACACTTTATCAAATGCCTGAGAGACATCAATAAAGAGGGAAGAACAATACTTTTTTCTTCAAATGTTCTTCTTATGAAATGAACCAATATATGACATTGTTCAACGGTACTATGCTGACTTCTAAAACCAAATTGATGGTCCGGTATGCACCCATTATCAGTTAGAATTAGGGACAATTTTGTCATGAGCAGCTTTTCGAAGAGCTTTGAAATTGTTGACAGTAAACTTATTGGCCTATAAGACTCAGCCTTGGTAAGATCTTTGCCAGCCTTTGGAATCATTTTGACCATGGCAAGTTTCCAGCTGTGTGGATAATACTCCAGTCGTAAAATGCCATTAAAAATAAATAACAGGATTCTAGTAGCAATACGAGGCAACTGCATCAGCATCTTGTTACTAATTCCATCAATACCCGGGGCCTTTTTTGGGTTGGTTTCAGCAATTAGTTTTTGTACATCACGCATCTTAAAATTCATGGGCCGAGTGGGTAGAGCAACTACACTCGGTAAATCAACAGCACCAGTACATGCGTTTGGGGTAAATACGTATTTTAAATGCCCAGCAAATATGTTGCCTTTTTCAGTATTGGTTCTTGCCCAACCTCCGGTAGAAGTGCGCAGAGGTGGTTTGGACTCAACGGGTGTTTTAAGTTTTCTAGCAGCGCGCCACAAGGTGTAGTTAGATGCTGCTGTGGCATCGAGACCTTCCAGGTAGTTTTCAAGAGAAGCGGATTTTTCAGATGCAAGCAACTCTTGGAGTCGTTTAGTGCATTCTCTAAGTCTGATTTTATGTTGGGGCGATCTGTGCTATTGCCATTCCCTTCTAGCTCTTCTTTTTTTACATACGAGACGTTCAATATCCGCAGAATAAATTCTATTAAACCCAGTCTGCGGATGGGAGATAGTGGCATGTTTAGCAGCCTGTTTAATATTCTCGGTAAGATTGGCAATGTTAAATTCAATATCATCCGGAGTTCTTAGCTCGATTGTCCTCCGTACAATGACTACTGAGATATTTTTTGAACCCCAGCCAATTAACATTGTTTATCATCTTCGCATATGGGTGAGGTAAGTCACTTCTTAGTGGGCTACAAATTGTAACAATCATGGGAGAGTGATCAGAGGAGAGATCATGAGAAGCTTCAACATGAATTAAATCCCTAGATATATTTTTCATGACGCCAAAGTCTATACCATCCGGAATTTTTTGTATGTCAGTAGGCCAGTAAGTGGGCTCCCCGCTAGAAATGAGATCCAAACCCATTTTTGAAATTGTGTTGAACAATGCTCTACCTCTAGGTGTAATAAGACGCGATCCCCAGAACGTATGTTTTGCATTGTAGTCCCCAGTTGCTACGAAACAAGGTCCAAGAGTTTTGTAAAAATCCTCGTATTGATCCTCAGTGATTGAAAATCTGGGAGGGGAGTAAACTGATGATATTACGAGATTTGAACAAAAATTTTCGATGCAAATATTTGTTGCTTGTAGATGGTCTTCACAAGTGTTCTCAAGAATATAGTGCTTTAGTCTTGACTTTATTAGAATTGCTGATCCTCCGCATGCTCTTCCTCTCGGGTCCTTTGTATCATATAAGGTGTAGCCACTCATTTTAAATAGGGTTCTCGAAGTCAAATGAGTCTCAGATACCAACATTATATCAATATTCTTCACCGTGAGGAAGTGCTCAAGTTCGTTTCTATGTTGGCGAATGCCGTTTGCGTTCCAGAAACATACTTTTAACGTGTTCACGGCTTGTTAACTAATGCTTGAAGCAGTGTGTTCTGCATTCGCAGCATTTCTTGCATCATGCTAGTCATATTTGTTGTAAATTTGTTTATAGTTTGCACCAAATTGTCAATAGTAGCTTCAAGGCGACTGAAATTAAAGCCTGAGTTTGCATTTGTTGTATTAATTGGTGGTGACACTTTTTGAACGGGAATAGAGTTGATCTTCACAGCGTCAGCATACGATACATGTGAAGTGATTGGTTGGGCCATTAGGGGATGAGTAGCGGAGTACGTATTTCTTGCTTGAGCTGGAGTTACTTTAGGCTTTTGGTTCAAAGTTGTTTAACAAAAGAGAATACAGGACATCCTCTGTAGTTAGCAGTGTGATTACCTCCACAATTACTGCACTTTTTTCCTTTTGATCCTTTGATTTATTGCAAATAGCAGTATCGTGTAATTCACCACACACAACACAAACAGTAGGTAATTTGCAATAAGTTTTCGTATGGCCACATTCTTGACAATTATGGCACTGTACGGGTCCTGAACGCTTGTGTGGTTCTTTTTTTTAATTTAATTTAATTTAATAATTACAACTGTGATTTTCCCGTATAACAGATATTTTAAATTATAAATTGGGTGGGTCTCATTTTTCGTCAATTTCATATCATTTGGTTCCAGTTAAACACGAAATAAAAGTTGGGGGATCTTCTCCCTGTTTATAGTGTTAGAGACATTTTTTACCTTAAAGCCTTGGAGGGTGAGAGCATCTTTTATTTCCTCAGGAACAACATAAGAATCTATGCCCTTCAATACGATCTGTAGGCCTTTAGCACTCTTTAGCTGGAAAGTGTAGAAACTTGTTTTATTTTTCTCAAATTCTGTAACCATTTTGCGGAAATCTTTTTCATCATATACTTATTTGAACTTTTGTTTCATCAATGTTACCACGTTTTATTGGAACAATGTGAAATGACTTTTCACCAATGGCCGGGATTAGTTTTTTAATAAGTGTGTTTGAGTTTTTTTTTGTCTCAGATAGATTGGTGGTGGTTTAAATTTTTTTTCGAAGATTCTTCGGGTTTGTCGCTGTCATCTTGCAATATTTTAAACCGGTTTTGACGATTAGCTGAGGCGGCGTCGTTGTCCCTTGATATTTTCGGAACAGATGAGATTTTGGATGTATTTGGGCTTCGCCCGCGCTTTACCACCGTTACATATCTGTCCATTCCGACAGGCACTTTAGGTTTCTGAATATTATCGTCCACTTTGATAACTGGGTTAAGTGATGAACACGATCCCGGAGCGTATAATAACGCTGACTTAAATAAAGAAGAAGTAGGCAACGGTAATGTTAAGCAATCACTACTTGGCATTGGAGTCACTTTGTTTGTGTTTTTTGTTTGTTTTTCTTGTTGAGATTATATGAAAAATATTATTAGTGAAATAAAGCAAATTTCACAAAAACCCGTACTTATTACGAATCAGTACTTATTACGAATATTTTTTTTTGTATTGTTGTTTGTTTAGTATGTAAAAAAAAACTCCGCTAATACGTCTGTCCACTACGAAGGTTCAACAAACATTGAAGGAAAATATCGTAAATTTCCAATAAAATACGGAAAAAAATTTTATGCATGTATCTTCAATTTGATATATTCGTTAGACTCTTATTAAGAGGAAGTAAACATCACTACAATGCTAAGTTTAATAAATATGTATATAAGTGTATGTTTATATATGTACATATGTATGTAAATATACACAGATTTTGACTATTTCTATTTTTTATTAAAAATTATATGATTAAAAGTTTATGTGTGTGCACGGGTATGTACACGTACAAAATTATAAAGAGCTTATGATTAATAAAGATATAAGTATATGTAAATATATGTATGTATAAATTAATAAGGGAATGTTGTTTTCCAGGGGAAGTGAAACACCTTTTATTTTAAATTTCTGTATTTTACTTCACATGTTTTAATTTCATTTATTATTTTTGAAATGTGTCCATATTTCTTAAAATTATATTCTACTATGTAGAATTTTAAATATTCAAAAATTTTGTTTCAAAATTTTTCCATTTAAATTGTTTAAATTACAAATTTTTCTTACATTTAAATATTTATTAACTTTAAACAAAATTATTCAAAATGTTTCAATAATTTTTAAAGTTATTTTCCACTATGTAGAATTCTTTTCAATTTTGGGTTTAAAGAATATTTTTAACAAAATTATTCAAAACAATAACTTCTTTTAAATTTTTCCCTTTAACTTTTTAATTTTTGGTTTAAGGAATATTTTTTATTATTTAAAAAATGAAGCAGCTCAATTAACGTCAGAATTATTAATGAAACAGTATTCTATTTTTATAAATGAGTTAGGCTAAGAAAGAAAATACGAAAAAGTAGAAAAATCAATTAGAGAGTACATTGAAGTTTCAACTTAAAAAAGAGTACCTTAACGGTTAATTACTCATAATATTAATAATTCAATAAGAAATCAACATAGCAACGTATCAAAACTAAAATATTAAAGATCACGTACAGTTAACGAAAAAAGTATATCAACAGATTCGTTAACTTCTCTCGCTATTCAAAACAGTCGTCCTCGACTGTCAAAAATAAATAAATTTCAATAATAATAATAAAAAAATACTTTTTCCGATTTAATTAAGAATTCAGTTAATTCAGTTTTGTTTATACAAATTTAATAGTTAAGGTATATGTAAAGAAATACAAAAATTCTCTAATCAAAAATTGTTGCTGATTATGACTGTAAATACTTAATTTAGATAATCTTTTATAATAAAATTAAAAGCTGAATCGAAGGTTTAAGTTACTTTGAGTTTATATTAAAAATGTAGCTTACAATTTAACGGATATTGTCCTTGTGAACAATCCGGTTCTCAATTTGATCTGTGGAACCCAAGTCCTTTTGTATTTCCTTCCCAAGGTACACTTTACTTAATTTGTTACATAGCATTTTATTAGTTTTGACAAAAACTTTCTGCCCTGGTTGAAAAGTTCGATTGCATCTAGATTTATTATGGAATTCTAAATCTTTCTTTTGTTTACTTATTAACTGATTCTTAACAAATATTTTCAGTTGGTCTGGTATTGAGTGAAGTAAATCTATTGGTTTGTGCTTGACCACGGAGTGAATAGTTTGGTTATATTTGTAAACAGCCAGAAGTAAAAGATCTGTAATATCTTGAATTTGGGACGATTTTCCGTCATCCCACGTCAAATTTGGTTTGTAACCAGACCGGTTTGAATTGAGTATTCAAGAGAACACTGAAGATGGCACAAAGCCGAAACCGGTCTGGTTACAAACCAAATTTGACGTGGGATGACGGAAAATCGTCCCAAATTCAAACAAACCCCGTCGGAAGAAAAACACAAAAATCTGTAATATCATCTATAGAATATTCTAATTTTATGCATCTAGATATTTCCGAAAGTGTGCTGTGAAATTTCTCAATCTGGCCGTTTGATGTACTGTGTAAAGGAGCAACGGCAACAACCTCTGCTCCATAGAAATTTCTCAACAAACTTTTGATTGATTCGTAGTTTAAAGACTTTTCGTTATCGCAAACTAAAGTTTTGGTATTATTAAATATATTTAAAATTCCCTGCAAAGCAGGTTTAACGTCAACTATAGATCTTGAAGATATAGGCATTACTATGGCAAATTTTGAAAACTTATCCACGCATGTTAAAAAAAATTTCCCATCCATGGAATAAATGTCTACATGTAATATTTCGCCTGCATAAGAAGGTATAGGGGTTTCCATTATTTCTTGTTTCCTAGGATGCCGATTGTATTTAGCCTGATTGCAAATTTTACAATTTCGAATAATGTCTTTCAGTTTTTTTCGGATATTTGGGAAAAAATAATCTTGTAATATATGTTTATTATTCTCAGTTAGTCCGCGATGGGTTCTATTGTGTTCGTTGTTTAGAATTTCCAATTGGTCAATTGGAAAAAGTTATGGTATGACGTATCCGATCTTTAAAAATTATTTTAGTTTGTTCCCTATTTTCTAATCCTGGTGTTAAAATTATTTGGTTTCGAAAACAGTTTAGTGGATTTTCGACTGTCGGTATTACCTCAGTATAGGACATCTCACTATTTTGAGTTTCAAGAGACGAACTAGAAGAAATATGAAAAATCATGTTGTTGTACTGCCTGGAAAGCGCATCAGCAACCATGTTATCTTTACCAGGCTTATAATGGTACGTTGGTGCATATTCTTCAATAAATGCTTTCCATCTTTTAATTTTTGAATTGGGGTTCCTTTCCGACACTGCAAATATAAGCGGCTGATGGTCGGTAAATATATTAAGCTTATTGGCACCGTAAAGGTAGTTGCGATAAAACGGCTCCAATTGCATGTGAAGACGCATCTGTGGTAAGGTCAAATGGCATCGAGAAATCTGGATAGAGCAGCAAAACTTCCTCTGATGCAAGTATTCTCTTTATTTTGTTAAAAGATTCCAATGCTTCATCATCCAATGTGATTTTAAAATTGCTTGACTGTCGGGCACCAATATGACTGTTTTCGCCTCTAAGATATTTCGTCAATGGCTTCGCTATAGTAGCGTAATCCTTTACGAATCTTCTGTAATATCCAGAAAGGCCAAGAAAGGATCGCAAGCTTCTCAGAGTTGATGGTACTGGGAAATCGACTATCGCTTTTATTTTCTCAGGGCAAGTTCTAATCCCACTGGCTGAAATTGCAAAACCTAAAAATTCGACCGATGTTTTAAAAAAATTTGATTTCTCCATCGAAACTCTCATGTTAGCATGAAATAACTTCTGTGGTATTTTGCCAATATCATCAATATGCTTCTGCTCAGAATCAAAAAATATGATGATGTCATCAATGTAGACGTGGCAGCACTTACCGATTTCCTCACGTAATATATCGTCTATAGCACGTTGGAAAATGCTAGGTGCGTTTTTCAAGCCAAATTAATCTGATGAAACCCCGATTTTAAGTCCAAAGTTGTGAAATATTTGGCCTTACCAAGGTTTGCCAATATGACCGAACTTTCTGGTATTGGGTACTTATCACTAACTGTTTTTAAATTCAATTTTCGAAAATCAATAACCAAACGCTTTTTCGGTCTTCCATTCTCATCGAAACCCTTTTTATCTACGACCCAAAGGGGATTATTATATGGCGATCGAGATGGTCTAATGATTCCGTTTGCTAACAAGTCAGCTATTTCTTTGTTTACAAAGTCCACCATTGCCATGGAATAAGAATAATAACGTGAATAGACCGGTTCTTCATCTCTTGTTCTTATGCTGGCTATAACATTGGTATTACACGGTAGCGATTCGTCTGGGCTCGCAAAAACTCCTTTGAAGTTTTCTAGTAGCTCTATAAATTGCTTTCGAACTGCTTTTGGAACATCTGCTGAATCGACAGAAATATGATTCGTCCCATTATAATAAAAAAACAACAACTTTTCTACGCCATCTTCATAGCTTAAAACTCCGTTTTCCATATCAAAATGTGCTTTTATTTCATTAAGATGATTGAAACCTACTATTCCGTCAAATGTAATGAGGCAAGGAAATATAAAAAAATCGGAAACTTTGTGGAATAGTGTTATTGGCGTCTTACGACAGACGAAATTTTCTCCATGAATGGACCTGACTAAAATTGGATTCTTAACGTTGGTAATATCAAATAAGAAAACTAGGTCTTTAACATAGTTGTTTGAAGAACCAGTATCTATCAGAAATTTTAGTTTTCTTCCATTGTATTCCCTCTCAACATAGGGTAAGAGGGACCTAAATCTAAAAAATTAATCTGGTCCTCAAAAAATTCGGGATTCTGTTTTTCGGATGAAGGAAACTATCACCCTGGTCTTCTGTTAAGTGGTTAACCTGTTGTGAAATACTCTGACCTCTTTCGTTACCAAATGTTTTCCTTTGTCTAAAAGAATTATTCTGAGCAGTACCTACTGTTCTCATACTTACATCCATATCTAGCGGCTGTGCCTCAAAATTATTGCTCTATAAAAAAGTTCGCGAGGGTCTCACATAACCGTAAGATTGGGGTTGAAAGCCTGTGGAGGCTGGCCAACGAGAACCACTTCGATTTACCTTGTCATTTTGAAAATTTGATGAAAATGGCACTTGTTGAGGTTGAGATCCGAATATAGCAGAATTATTCCGAATTGACTGACTAGGAAAGGGATATCTTGAAACAGCATGATTCGCTGCAGGCAGGCGCGTAGCCAGAAAAAAATTTCGGGGGGGGGGGGGGGGGTTTCATTTAAAATAAGACATTTATTTTTTAATATTAAAAATTTAATCTTCTATTGCTTTTTGACATAATTTCTACTATTTCTAGCTCTGTTACTGCTATATCTCTATGTACGTTAAGCAATGCTAATCCGTTCAATCTGTCTTGCCCAGTTTTATTTCTTAAATAAGTTTTCAATCGACGCAGGGTTGAAAAAGAACGCTCGCTTGACGCGACTGAAACTGGTAACGTAGCTCCAATTTGCAGGAAGCGATGTATTGTCGGAAATATCATATTGTCGCACAAATTTAAACAATCAATAAATGTCCCAGGATCTTTTGTTTGATTTAGGTTGTGTCTATTTATATAAGATTTGAATTAAAATGCGATCAAATGATTATAAAATTTTAATTGTTACCTTCGCCATAATTTAAATTCTGCAATAAAATTGTCCCTGGATTCTGTGTCTCTTGGCCACTGTTTTTCCAAAGTACGGACTGTATCCTCCATTTGCGTTTCATTGAGCTGTTTAGATTTGCTAGGTAATATGTTTTGTATTTTTAAAAGCAAGTCACGGTGCCTTAAAAATCGTTCGTTTAGCTCCTCCATAAAGTGGTCCAGAAGGGTATAAAAATTGGCCGACGATAGTACGCTTCTGGACATCCTTCGTAATTTTCCCTATTGACCTGTCGGGCTACAACTCGGGGCACTTTAATTTCTATTCCAATTTCCGTCGCTATAGTCTTAGCTGAATTAAATATTATTAAAAGAGAAGACATATTGCATATCTCCTTAAAAGGAAGAGAAAAAAAGGAAGAGAAAAAAAACATACATACAAATACGGCAACTCTCTTTATGCTGTACTCATTATGCCAATAATAGAAATATCAAAGCCGTGTCGTTCTTTGCTTTGTTAAGAGTACACATAAAAATAGGGCAATTCTACGTTAAAAATTCCAAGCTTCATATACAGAGCATGTCGAAAATTATCTGTCTGTACTTAGCATTGTTGTTGTTTGTGTGCACGCGCCACGACAATTGTCTTTCGAATGGCACCAAAGTGATAAACAACAAAAAACTTATTGGGCGATTCTGCTATTCTTGGTTCCTCGTGCTACTTGTTAATGTTTGCTTTTAATATTCATATAAAAACTCTTCCTAAGTATATGTCTGTAGATTATATAAATTAAAAAAAAATCTTTGGATTTCGGGGGGTTTCAACCCCCAAAACCCCCCCTGAATACGCGCCTGGCTGCAGGTCTAGGAAAATTACTGTGTACTTGTCTACCCAAATTTTCATTGAAGTTCCTTGCGAAATTATACCTACTCTGATTTGCTGCCATTTCTTGTGCCAGAGCCAATGCCGATGGCATATTAGGAGGATTACAGGAAAAGATAACATCGCACAAAGGCTTCCGTAAGCCTGATATAAATACTCGGAGAGCATCGTGTCTATATTTCTTGTTTAAAGATTCTATCAAATTTGAATCTCCACCATAGCTCATAATGGTTTTATTAATAATTGGATTAAGTTTTTCCTCTACAGCATTATAGAAATCAACTCTAGTTCTAGATCCCTGAGTAAGAGTAGAAAGCTCTTGCTCGAGAGTAAACGCTGATCTTTTGTCCGCATAAGCAGAATCGAGACGGTCCAAAATAGCGTAAAAATTTAAAACGGTATTGTAAGTACTCAACACTGTGTCCGCCTTACCTGTTATTTTGTTTCGTAGAATGGCCACCGCCTGATAATATTTGGAACTACCGTTATATTTTTCGTAAATTTCGTGAGCAGTCAATGCTGCCTGGCGCCAAGAAACGTATCTAGACGCATCGCCATTAAATTCTGGTATAGATTTAACAACGTCCAAGGTCTCGCTGCATTCAATTCCTTCAACTATCTCAATTTCCTTATAATCCTCTACAGCTGAGGGTGTCTCTAATATCGCTAACCTACGTTTTAAGTCAATAACAGAAGTCTGAAATTGTTGACGAGTGCTTTCGGTCGCCTCCCTAATAGCAGCCGTTATCAAAGCTTGTATGGTTTGGGAATCCATATTCCTTCTTTGGTCGCGTTCAAAACTCAAACTATCCAAACTTTCGATTAAACTTTCTAAGCTCATAACTACATTCGCATTTCAAATATTTTTTAACTTACTTATAGTAATATCTTAATTTCAATACTAGATTTTGAATAAATTATACAGATATTTTTAAATACTTGTTAATATGTATGACAAAAAATTTTAAATTATATAAATTGTATCTTTATCTTTCTTTGGCATAAATTTTCTGTTTAAGCTGGTTTAAAGTTAATGACGGAAATCCCGTTGTTTCAAATGCTCATTCTTTGGTCGTTTTTGTTTTTTACTTACATAGCTCGAAATTTCTATCCCGCATCAGCATTTTACCGTTGTAAGACTCTCAAAAATCCGAAGAATGGGTTACCTTGTTGGGCGCCAATTAATAAGGGAATGTTGTTTTCCAGGGGAAGTGAAACACCTTTTTTATTAAATTTCTGTATTTTACTTCACATGTTTTAATTTCATTTATTATTTTTGAAATGTGTCCATATTTCTTAAAATTATATTCTACTATGTAGAATTTTAAATATTCAAAAATTTTGTTTCAAAATTTTTCCATTTAAATTGTTTAAATTACAAATTTTTCTTACATTTAAATACTTATTAACTTTAAACAAAATTATTCAAAATGTTTCAATATTTTTTAAAATTATTTTCCACTATGTAGAATTATAAATATTCAAAAACTTTGTTTTAAAAATTTTACATTTAACTGTTCAAATTTTTACTACATTTAAATATATAATTTTAGTCTCCAAATGTTTTTGTTTAAGAGTTCCGACTTTAAACAAAATTATTCAAAATGTTTCAATAATTTTTAAAGTTATTTTTCACTATGTAGAATTCTTTTCAATTTTGGGTTTAAAGAATATTTTTAACAAAATTATTCAAAACAATAACTTCTTTTAAATTTTTCCCTTTAACTTTTTAATTTTTGGCTTAAGGAATATTTTTTATTATTTAAAAAATGAAGCAGCTCAATTAACGTCAGAATTATTAATGAAACAGTATTCTATTTTTATAAATGAGTTAGGCTAAGAAAGAGAATACGAAAAAGTAGAAAAATCAATTAGAGAGTACATTAAAGTTTCAACTTAAAAAATAGTACCTTAACGGTTAATTACTCATAATATTAATAATTCAATAAAAAATCAACATAGCAATGTATCAAAACTAAAATATTAAAGATCACGTACAGTTAACGAAAAAAGTATATCAACAGATTCGTTAACTTATATAAGGGGTGCCAAGTGAAACAAGTCTTTGCAAAAGGAACACGGGATTCTGAAAAATACACGAATTCAATATTTTGAGACCTTGGAATATATCTGAACTTTGAGATTTTATTGCAATAATAAATTGAAGATATTTTTAATTTAAGTGAAACAAAAAATAGTTCATATGACTAATATATATATATATATATATATATATATATATATATATATATATATATATATATATATATATATATATATATATATATATATATATATATATATAAAATAGGATGTGTGTATGTATGTATGTATGTAACGTAATGGCTCCAAAACGGTTGGGCCGATTTTGACGAAATATTCAGGGAACCTTCTGAATACTCGGCCGGGTGACACTGTGAAGTCCGGTTTTTGGTCTGTGGGCGGAAGGGCGTTGCAAAATCCAATTTTCATATTGCATCACCAATGACATATACATATATTTATTTTTTGTGCTTTTTTATTTTATTTTACTTTTTTTTGAGAGCCGTTGTCATGTTCCTCAACACGAGATATCAAACTCTTAAATCGGTTATGTAGTTCCGAAGATATTTACAAAAAATCTATGTTAATTATGATTCAATATCAAAATTTTAAAACTTTCGAAATGTTGCATTAAAAAATCCGAGTTTTCGGTTTATTTAAAAAATATTTACATCATTCGATAACACAAGATATTCCGCGCTTACTAAGGTGCAACATTGTACAATAAGTTAAAGATATATACATATAAAACAGGATATATATATATATATATATATATATATATATATATATATATATATATATATATATATATATATATATATATATATATATATATATATATATATATATATATATATATCCTGTAACGTATGGACTCCAAAACTTTAAGATATGTATTCCATTTATTTTTATTTAAAAGCCGTAAATTTCGTTAAACACTCAATTTAAATCGTATGGTAATATAACTTTTGAGCTGTTTGCTTATGGCCAGCAACGCCGACGGGGTCAGCTATATGTACATAAATATTACCTGTATGTTCGTGACCGCTAAACTCAAAAACTACTGGACCGATTTTGACCAAGTTTTATATGCATGCTCTTTGGACCGTGAGGAGTGTTTCTGTGTAGTTTGAAGTTCGCCGACAAATGGCCCAATATTTTGTGTTTTGCCCAATAAAGATTAGCGCGATAAGCCTATGCTGCGTTTTGCTGAAGTCGTTGGGTCCTTAATCAGCATGTAGTGGGGTTAATTAGCCCGATACCTTTATTTGAACAATAATTGCTATGTCGATTTAGTGCAAATTTGAAGGCAAAACAAGGTTTGCCCGGGTCAGCTAGTAAGTACATA
This sequence comes from Germaria angustata, assembly GCA_963681545.1. NCBI lineage: Eukaryota > Metazoa > Arthropoda > Insecta > Diptera > Tachinidae > Germaria > Germaria angustata. The sequence continues at coordinate 76,502,558 of OY812998.1, read as the reverse complement.
TTTTGTGAAATTTGCTTTATTTGCATTAATAATTTTTCATATAATCTGAAACAAGAAAAACAAACAAAAAAAAAAAACAACAGCAAACAAAGTGACTGAGGAATACTCTGCATGAGTACCTCAAAAACAAACAATTGTGAAGTGAGTTCTAACGGCAGAAATGCCTATTTTACTGTGAGTTCTGATATTAATGCACACAATAAAAATAAAAAATCCGATGATAGTCTAACGGCAAAGCCAATTTTTCGCGAGCGATCAACTTCGCTTACTCCAATGCCAAGTAGTGATTCGGTAGCATTACCATTGCCTAGTTCATCTCTATTTAAGTCAGCGCCATTATCCGCTCCGGGCTCGTGTTCATCACTTAACCAAGTTATCACTACAGACAACAGTAATCTGAAACCTAAGGTGCCTGCCGCAATGGACAGATACAATATCACAGTGGTAAAGCGCGGGCGAAGCCCAAATTCTTCAAAGATCTCATCGGTTCCCAAGATATCCAGGGATATCGACGCCGCCTCAGCTAACCGTCAAAACCGGTTTAAAATATTGCAAGATGACAGCGACAAACCCGAAGAGTCTTCGAAAAAAATCTTCAAAACCACCACCAATATATCTGAGAACAAAAAAATTCAAACACGCTTATTAAAAAACTAATATCGGTCATTGGAGAAAAGGCATTTCACATTGTCCGAATAAAACGTGGTAATATTGACGAAACAAAGATCCAAATATATGAAGAAAAAGATTTCCGCAAAATGGTTAACGAATTTGAAAAAAGTAAAACAAGTTTCTACACATTCCAGCTTAAGAGTGCTAAAGGCCTACAGATCGTATTGAAGGGCATAGATTCTTATGTTGTTCCTGAGGAAATAAAAGATGCTCTCACCCTCCAAGGATTTAAGGTTAAAAATGTCTCTAACATAATAAACAGGGAGAAGATCCCCCAACCCTTATTTCGCGTTGAACTGGAACCAAATGATATTAAACTGAAGAAAAATGGGACACATCCTATTTATAATTTAAAATATCTGTTATACCGGAAAATCACAGTTGAAGAACCACACAAGCGTTCAGGACCCGTACAGTGCCATAATTGTCAAGAATATGGCCACACAAAAACTTATTGCAAATTACCTACTGTTTGTGTTGTGTGCGGTGAATTATACAATACTGTTATTTGCAATACGTCGAAAAACCAGAAGGAAAAAAAGTGCAGCAATTGTGAAGGTAATCACACTGCTAACTACAGAGGATGTCCTGTATACTACTTCGTTAAACAGGCTATGAGTCAAAAGCCTAAAGTAAGCCCAGCGCAAACAGGAAATACGTACTCCGCCACTTATCCTTTAATGACCCAACCAATCACTCCACAAGTATCGTATGCTGACGCTGTGAAGATCAACTCTGTTCCAGTGCAAAAAGTGTCACCACCAAATAATACAACAAATGCTAACCCAAGCTTTAATTTCAGTCGCCTTGAAACTACTATTGATAATCTGGTGCAAACTATAAACAACTTTACAACAAATATGACTAGCATGATGCAAGAAATGCTGCGAATGCAGAACACAGTGCTTCTAGCATTAGTTAACAAGCCATGAACACGTTAAAAGTATGTTTCTGGAAGGCAAACGGCATTCGCCAACATAAAAATGAACTTGAGCACTTCCTCACGACAAAAAATATTGATATAATGTTGGTTTCTGAGACTCATTTGACTTCGAGAAGCCTTTTTAAAATTAGTGGCTACACCTCATATATGATACAAAGGACCCGAGAGGAAGAGCATGCGGAGGATCAGCAGTTCTAATAAAGTCAAGACTCAAGCACTATATTCTTGAGAACATTTGTGAAGACCATCTACAAGCAACGAATATTTGCATCGAAAATTTTTGTTCAAATCTCGTAATATCATCAGTTTACTCCCCTCCCCAATTTTCAATCAGTGAGGATCAATACGAGGATTTTTACAAAACTCTTGGCCCTTGTTTCGTAGCAGCTGGAGACTACAATGCAAAACATTCCTTCTGGGGATCGCGTCTTATTACACCTAGAGGTCGAGCATTGTTCAACGCAATTTCAAAAATGGGTTTGGATGTCATTTCTAGCGGGGAGCCCACTTACTGGCCTACTGACATACAAAAAATTCCGGATGTTATAGATTTTGGGGTCATGAAAAATATCCCTAGGGATTTAATTCATATTGAAGCTTCACATGATCTCTCCTCCGATCACTCTCCCACGATCGTTACAATTTGTAGCCCACTAAGAAGTGGCTTACCTCACCCATATGTGAAGATGATAAATCGTGTTAACTGGCTGGGGTTCAAAAAATATCTCAGTAGTCATTGTACGGAAAACATCAGGCTTAGAATTCCCGATGATATTGAACTTAACATTGCCAATCTTACCGAGAATATTAAATAGGCTGCTAAACATGCCACTATCTCCCATCCGCAGACTGGGTTTAATAGAATTTGTTCTGCAGATACTGAACGTCTCGTATGTGAAAAAAGAAGAGCTAGAAGGGAATGGCAACAGCACAGATCGCCCCCACATAAAATCAGACTTAGAGAATGCACTAAACGACTCCAAGAGTTGCTTGCATCTGAAAAACCTGCTTCTCTTAAAAACTACCTGGAAGGTCTCGATGTCACAGCAGCATCTAACTACTCCTTGTGGCGCGCTGCTAAAAAACTTAAAACACCCGTTGAGTCTAAACCAACCCTGCGCACTTCTACCGGAGGTTGAGCAAGAACCAATATTGAAAAAGGCAACATATTTGTTGGGCATTTAAAATACGTATTTACCCCAAACACATGTACTGGTGCTGTTGATTTGCCGAGTGTAGTTGCTCTACCCCCTCTACCCATAAAGTTTAAGATGCGTGATGTACAAAAACTTATTGCTGAAACCAACCCGAAGAAGGCTCCGGGTATTGATGGAATTAGTAACAATATGCTGATGAAGTTGCCTCGTATTGCTATTAGAATCCTGTTATTTATTTTCAATGGCATTTTACGACTGGAGTATTATCCACACAGCTGGAAACTTGCCATGGTCAAAATGATTCCAAAGGCGGGCAAAGATCTTACCAAGGCTGAGTTATATAGGCCAATAAGTTTGCTGTCAACAATTTCAAAACTCTTCGAAAAACTGCTCATGACAAAATTGTCCCAAATTCTAGCTGACAATGGGTGCATTCCGGACCATCAATTTGGTTTTAGAAGTCAGCATAGCACCATTGAGCAAACTCATAGATTGGTTCATTTCAAAAGAAGAACATTTGAAGAAAAAAGTATTGTTCTTCCCTCTTTATTGATGTCTCTCAGGCATTTGATAGTGTGGCATGTAGGCCTAATTTTAAAATTGAAGACATATCTGCCAATAAACATTGTAAATCTTTTGAAAAGTTATATTCTTGCCCGGAAGTTCACTGTTGTGGAAGGAGACTTCATGAGTGTGCCCGAAACTATCTCATCCGGTGTGCCACAGGGGAGTATACTGCGGCCAGTTTTTTTATTTGATTTATACCTGTGATATGCCTTTAAGCAATAATATCCTCACTTCTACTTTTGCCGATGATACAGCCTGCCTTCGTATGCATGAAAACCCTCACGAGGCATCCCGATATCTTCAGGAACATATGGTTGAACTTATGGAGAATAAAATTAAATGAACAAAAGTGTGTTCATGTCAAATTTACTCTACGAAAAGACACTTGTTCCCCCATTCGAATCCACAGTCAAGTTGTTTCTCAACATTCACAGGTAAAAAACCTTGGTATACACCTTGACCGACGGCTTACATTGAAAATCCACATTGATGCTAAGCTAACACAAATAAAACTTAAATTAACTCAGATACACTGATTGGTAGAAATTCAACCCTCAGTCTAGATTGTAAACCTTTAATATACAAGTCGCTTTTCAAACCCATATGGTGTTACGGAATTCAGCTATGGGCCACTGCTTCAGCTTCCAATGTAGAGAGAATACAACGAATGCAAAACAAAATTTTAAGGTTAATAACATCGGCTCCTTGGTACATGAAAAATTCAATTTTACATCGTGATTTAAATATGCCACTTGTGACTGCAGAAATTGCAAAATATGCAGGCAAATATTTAACAAAACTCAAGTCCCCTTGCTCGTAATATCTTGAACTTTAATGGACACATCCGCTTGAAAAAGAGGGACACTACGGCTTTAATACTCCAGAAGGAACTTTTTGTAAATATTTTTGTGCTTAACACGACATTTATGTATTATTAATTACTATCACTAAGTTTATGTCCGACACTGGTTGGGCCTAATTATTATATATGTATTTAAGATTTGAATACTTATTGTTAGTTCAGTTCTGAAGATACAATAAATAAAAATTAGTGGGAAAAAAACTCTAAAATATATTTACCTTTTCATTAACTTAATTAGGCACAACCCATGAGTTGGCTATAATCTGATGCATATGTGAGCCAGATGATTATGTTTCCATACACAGAAAAAAACATTGTTGTCACAAATACTTTTTGCTGCTAAACGATTTCTGTTTGTCCAAAATTGGAGTTGGCAAAAATCAAGACCAATATTATTTAATCCAAATTGGTAAAATCAAATGTAAATGCATGTCAACAGCAATTTACTAATAACAAATAATTTTTATTTGAGATTAAATGCCAATAGTTATTTACGCCAAATGCGGATTGTTTTTGACTTAACATTAGGCTTGTCTTTTCAAATGCAATTCGCAGTTAATTTTACATTGTTGTTTAAATATGAACGAAAGTTCAGTTGATTTTAGTTTGTGATAACAAAAACCCGTGCAAAAAAAATTGAAGACCACTCCAGTGAAGTGCAAATTTTTCAAGCCAACATCTTGGAACTAGAAATTGAAGGCGTGAGGTCTAAGTGATGAAACGATATTGATTTTAGTGGAATGTGGTATAAACACGTACGAAAAATTAAAAATTATTTTTGTGTTTTTCTTCCGACGGGGTTTGTTTGAATTTGGGACGATTTTCCGTCATCCCACGTCAAATTTGGTTTGTAAACAGACCGGTTTCGGCTTTGTGCCATCTTCAGTGTTCTCTTGAGTATTCAAAATTAAAAATTATGGAACTTAATGACATCAGTGAAGTTTTTAATACAAGAAGTCTTATTGGAGAGAAAATTATTTTTCGGGACAATCTGCATAAGTGGCGTTTGGAAAATAAAGTATGTAATTCATAAAGTATTTTTAAACATACATATGTACATACATATGTACATGTATGTAAGAAATTTATTTTGTAATAATTAAAAGAACTTCATTACATAGAGTTTATTTTCTAAAAATATAGTTTGCGTTTTACAATTAAAAGTTAACAACAACAATAAAATATATAGGCATACGCAAAAAAATGCAGTTATAACAAATACTTTTGCAGTTGTCAAATTTGTAAAAAGTTTTTGTTTCAAATAATGTTGTATTTACGACGGAAAGTTTTAACGAATGTGTTGTGTTTGAAAACAACTAAAAAGGAAAGATTTTAATTTAGAATTGAATTTATTTCAGTATGAACCATTATTATGCGTATGATCGAACTTTTATAAGTTTAACCAGCACCCAAGATTGTGTTTACTCGCCTGCATCAAACAACTCGGACTTCAATGTGAAGGAAATGTTGGAAAAAACAGTAGATGGAAAGGATATTATTTCAAAGTATTTTGCTACAAACAGATTAAGAGAGGTGGATCAAACTTCGATATTTGGAATAATTGTATTTTCCAAAACATTAAATTAGATGCAAAATCTCTGCAAAATATAGCAATCTCCATAACAAAACTTTTCCCAACTGAATGTGAAACAATATATTATGTACCACGAGCTAAAAAGAAGAACGCTTCTGGTAAATTGTATGACCGGTACTACAACCAAAGAAATAAAAGGAAAATTTTTGAAAATCCAGCTTCAGCAAAATTATATAAAGTGCGAAATATTGTCGATGATAATTCCTTAGAAATGAGTGAATTTGAGGCGAAAAAAATCGTTGTCATATAATTTCCCCAATGATAACAAACCCATTGGAAGGCTACATCAGTCCTACGAATGAATGAGAATAAAGATTCAATTGCAACTTTCCTGAACGATTGGCCTAGATACAAAGATCCTAGTGGTTACACCTTGATTGACATCGACTTCGATACCTTGCATACAGCAAAGGAAATCTAATGTTTGAGCTAATATCAGTTCCGGAAAATGTGATGACTGCACAAATTTTACCAATTGATGTAAAAGACAAAATCGATATGCAATACCTGGAAAAAATTAAAAAACAGCAACAGACACAAGTAAGATATATATACATATGTATATACATTAAAAAGCTACATTTATTACCTAGTTCTATAGTAATATAATGTTTGGCCAATATTTTTGGTATTTTGTATTTTTGTATTTTTTGACTTCGTCAGAAAAATAATTGACGAAACGTTGGGAATAAAATGTAAAAAAACGTTGTTTTTATTACATTATATAATACAGGCCCAATTAGCTTAAATAAATAGCTTAACAAAAAATATATTTATTACATAATTTGTTTTTTTTAGATGCTAAGCATTTTTACTTTTTCTACTTGTTGAATTCGATAATTCTTCCGCTTTGAGAATATAAATTCAATAACTTCATCAAATAAATTCAACCACTTCATAAAAGGAGAATTGTGGCAGCCAAAGGCTCAAAATTTTGGTGAAAAGATGGGTTCCCCTTGTTCCTCTACATTGATGATTTTCAAATAAATGATCCTCTGGGTACACGTCAACACTCCACATGTGGTATTTATTTCTCAGCTCCAGTTATTCCGCAGCATCAATTGTCCTTATTAAGTAATACATTCGTAGCTGGCTTTATTAACGCTAAGGACATCAGTTACTTTGGAAACCATGCCACTTTGCATAAGCTCATTGATATACTTGAAGATCTCTACGGCATCACAATTTGTTGCATTGGTATATTTAAAAAAGTTTATTTTCACGTTGGCCAAATATTGGGCGACAACTTGGGTCTCAATGAAATTTTGGGTTTCCAAAAATCCTTTAATAGCAATTATTTTTGTACAATTTGTACTTCCTCTAAAGAAGAAAGCAAAAGCAGTTATGTGGAAGATGAATAAGAATTAAGAAATAAAATTAAATATGTTCAAGAGTAATATAAAAATGAATGCGGCACAGATGCAACTCTTTTTAGATACGATTTTGCTATTAATAGGGGATTTAGTTGATGAATCTGATCCTGTATACAAATTTTTGATTGTTTTTATACAAATAGTTGATATCGTTTTGTTAAAATATTTTGACGCATCAATTTTAACAGAATTACAATTATGAATTTCTAAACACAATAAATTCTTCAAGGAGTTTTTTCATGAACCATTAAAGCCAAAATATCATTTTATGACACACTATCCCACGATCATTCGGAAATTAGGTCCTCTGAAGAATTTATGTTGTTTTAGATTTGAAAGTAAACATGCCATTTCCTAGAAGTATGCTCATATTACAACCCCTCGGAAAAACATATTGTACACTTTATCCATTAAACAAAGCCTCATCTTTTCACAAAACCTAATTATGAATACTTTTTTTGAAATAATTTGTATAATTAAAAAAAAAAAACATTGATATTTCAGATTTGGAATAGTATACCAATTTATGCTGTAAATTCACTACTGGTCGTGAAGTATCCAGTTTGTCTTTTAAAGGTATTTGTTACGAAAAACAAGATATGTATTATAAAATTACAAAATGCCTTACTAACCATATTACATATATTTTATAAATCTACAGATCAAATATATTTAATCGGCCAAGAAATGAAAACGAATTTTTCAGAAAAATTTCAATCGCATATTATTTTAAAACCATTTAATTGTTATCATATTGAAAAAATTGAAAAGTTTTCATTGTAAAACAGTTCTTTTAAATAAGGGTAGCACAGTCGTACGAATAAAATAAAAAAAATTTGGGTTTTCAGAACTAATATGTACAAATTTGTATGTGATATTTTATTATTGTTGCTTAGGAAATTCAAAGGGAGCTGCATATTTTATATATTACATTACATTTTTCAACTTGTATTGAATAACAAAAACATTTATATAAATAAAATATGGAAAAACGGATTTTTATCACACTACTTTGAATTCCCCAAATACGTATATATATATATATATATATATATATATATATATATATATATATATATATATATATATATATATATATATATATATATATATATATATATATATATATACTAGCTGACCCGGCAAACGTTGTTTTGCCTAAAAATGTCCCATGATCTGTACTATAGATGTACGTATATGTATGTATTTAGGACTAAAACATACATTGATCATACCCCTTCACCAATGAATCTGAAATGAAAAATGCAGATATAATTTGATATCTCTCTGCGTCAGTACTATACATATATCTCAGCTTTCTTTCTCTTAACAACTCATTTGCCACGAACCTAAAATAATAATAAAATCCGGCTTTAAACTGATACTTCTCGTCGCCAGTACTTTATGTGTACTTACTCGTATGAAATTATTTTTTCATTTATTGAATTGTATTTCCCCTCATTGAAGCACTGTGATAAACGATATTTTTCGTTTTTTTTTTTGTCAGGTGCGAAAACCATCAATGCAGAATGTTTTCCGACACCTGAACATGCGACATACCGTTGTTCTTGTGAAAAACAGTCATTTTCCAGATTTAGGCCACAAACACTCAATGATTGGCCTTGTGATTTATTAATTGTCTTGGCGAATGCGAAACGAATTGGAAATTGTATTCGCTTAAACTCGAATGGCATATCGGTTGGGATCATTGGAATTCTCGAAATGAGAACTTCCTCACCTTTGAATCACATTGCTCATGAATTTTGTGACCGCTAAACGCGTTCCGTTGCATAATTTTGGTTGGTTGAGATTGCGAAGACGACTGAACCAACCTTCAATTGTAAATTGTGCGGCGGCAAGCCAGGCACATCCAATGAATTGAAGAACTCAGTTGGGTAGTTGGTTGCTTCGTCTTCGTTTGTTACACAGTCGATAGATTTGAACGAATGCAGTAACCCAACGATTTGATTTTGAATTATGAAGTTTAAGTGATCCACATCCTTGTTCTTTGCCACTAAAATTGCTCTTTTACTCAAGCAATTATAGTTTTAGTGGTTAGCAATGATGTTCGGAAACACTTTGTTGATAAGCTTCTCTTTCGTTAAGACGAAATTGCAAAAATTTGACGGAAATGAAATCAATTCATTCGATGAGTCGACAGGAACACGACCATTACCGATAGTTAGCAGTTGATTGGAGAACACTTCGGCAGATGGATCTTTTAGCAATGCAACTCGCATGTTTGTCGTCAGCTGAAGTTTCTTCACATAACGCCACAATGGTGATGATTTGAGGCAATCATTGATCTCATCGGCTGCGGTCGATCGTGGTATTACTGGTAGTAGTTACCGGAAATCGCCTGAGAGTAAAATCAACCCACCCCCAAAACATATTGCGTCATTACGCAGATCTTTCATAGTGCGATTCAGAGCTTCTAACGCACGATTATGCGACATTGTGCATTCGAACCAGATAAAAATTTTGCTTGCTACCAAAACTTTGACCATTGCTGAATGTTTCGCTATGTTACATGTGGGTTCTTCAATCGTTTGAAGGTTTAATCGCAATTTTAATGCAGAATGAGCGGTTCGGCAACCTTCCAGCAGCGTAGCTCCTATTCTGGAAGAAGCCACTGCTACAGCAATTTCCGGTCTTGTACGAACTGTACAAGTATGTAATTCATAAAGTATTTTTAAACATACATATGTACATACATATGTACATGTATGTAAGAAATTTATTTTGTAATAATTAAAAGAACTTCATTACATAGAGTTTATTTTCTAAAAATATAGTTTGCGTTTTACAATTAAAAGTTAACAACAACAATAAAATATATAGGCATACGCAAAAAAATGCAGTTATAACAAATACTTTTGCAGTTGTCAAATTTGTAAAAAGTTTTTGTTTCAAATAATGTTGTATTTACGACGGAAAGTTTTAACGAATGTGTTGTGTTTGAAAACAACTAAAAAGGAAAGATTTTAATTTAGAATTGAATTTATTTCAGTATGAACCATTATTATGCGTATGATCGAACTTTTATAAGTTTAACCAGCACCCAAGATTGGGTTTACTCGCCTGCATCAAACAACTCGGACTTCAATGTGAAGGAAATGTTGGAAAAAACAGTAGATGGAAAGGATGTTATTTCAAAGTATTTTGCTACAAACAGATTAAGAGAGGTGGATCAAACTTCGATATTTGGAATAATTGTATTTTCCAAAACATTAAATTAGATGCAAAATCTCTGCAAAATATAGCAATCTCCATAACAAAACTTTTCCCAACTGAATGTGAAACAATATATTATGTACCACGAGCTAAAAAGAAGAACGCTTCTGGTAAATTGTATGACCGGTACTACAACCAAAGAAATAAAAGGAAAATTTTTGAAAATCCAGCTTCAGCAAAATTATATAAAGTGCGAAATATTGTCGATGATAATTCCTTAGAAATGAGTGAATTTGAGGCGAAAAAAATCGTTGTCATATAATTTCCCCAATGATAACAAACCCATTGGAAGGCTACATCAGTCCTACGAATGAATGAGAATAAAGATTCAATTGCAACTTTCCTGAACGATTGGCCTAGATACAAAGATCCTAGTGGTTACACCTTGATTGACATCGACTTCGATACCTTGCATACAGCAAAGGAAATCTAATGTTTGAGCTAATATCAGTTCCGGAAAATGTGATGACTGCACAAATTTTACCAATTGATGTAAAAGACAAAATCGATATGCAATACCTGGAAAAAATTAAAAAACAGCAACAGACACAAGTAAGATATATATACATATGTATATACATTAAAAAGCTACATTTATTACCTAGTTCTATAGTAATATAATGTTTGGCCAATATTTTTGGTATTTTGTATTTTTGTATTTTTTGACTTCGTCAGAAAAATAATTGACGAAACGTTGGGAATAAAATGTAAAAAAAACGTTGTTTTTATTACATTATATAATACAGGCCCAATTAGCTTAAATAAATAGCTTAACAAAAAATATATTTATTACATAATTTGTTTTTTTTAGATGCTAAGCATTTTTACTTTTTCTACTTGTTGAATTCGATAATTCTTCCGCTTTGAGAATATAAATTCAATAACTTCATCAAATAAATTCAACCACTTCATAAAAGGAGAATTGTGGCAGCCAAAGGCTCAAAATTTTGGTGAAAAGATGGGTTCCCCTTGTTCCTCTACATTGATGATTTTCAAATAAATGATCCTCTGGGTACACGTCAACACTCCACATGTGGTATTTATTTCTCAGCTCCAGTTATTCCGCAGCATCAATTGTCCTTATTAAGTAATACATTTGTAGCTGGCTTTATTAACGCTAAGGACATCAGTTACTTTGGAAACCATGCCACTTTGCATAAGCTCATTGATATACTTGAAGATCTCTACGGCATCACAATTTGTTGCATTGGTATATTTAAAAAAGTTTATTTTCACGTTGGCCAAATATTGGGCGACAACTTGGGTCTCAATGAAATTTTGGGTTTCCAAAAATCCTTTAATAGCAATTATTTTTGTACAATTTGTACTTCCTCTAAAGAAGAAAGCAAAAGCAGTTATGTGGAAGATGAATAAGAATTAAGAAATAAAATTAAATATGTTCAAGAGTAATATAAAAATGAATGCGGCACAGATGCAACTCTTTTTAGATACGATTTTGCTATTAATAGGGGATTTAGTTGATGAATCTGATCCTGTATACAAATTTTTGATTGTTTTTATACAAATAGTTGATATCGTTTTGTTAAAATATTTTGACGCATCAATTTTAACAGAATTACAATTATGAATTTCTAAACACAATAAATTCTTCAAGGAGTTTTTTCATGAACCATTAAAGCCAAAATATCATTTTATGACACACTATCCCACGATCATTCGGAAATTAGGTCCTCTGAAGAATTTATGTTGTTTTAGATTTGAAAGTAAACATGCCATTTCCTAGAAGTATGCTCATATTACAACCCCTCGGAAAAACATATTGTACACTTTATCCATTAAACAAAGCCTCATCTTTTCACAAAACCTAATTATGAATACTTTTTTTGAAATAATTTGTATAATTAAAAAAAAAAAACATTGATATTTCAGATTTGGAATAGTATACCAATTTATGCTGTAAATTCACTACTGGTCGTGAAGTATCCAGTTTGTCTTTTAAAGGTATTTGTTACGAAAAACAAGATATGTATTATAAAATTACAAAATGCCTTACTAACCATATTACATATATTTTATAAATCTACAGATCAAATATATTTAATCGGCCAAGAAATGAAAACGAATTTTTCAGAAAAATTTCAATCGCATATTATTTTAAAACCATTTAATTGTTATCATATTGAAAAAATTGAAAAGTTTTCATTGTAAAACAGTTCTTTTAAATAAGGGTAGCACAGTCGTACGAATAAAATAAAAAAAATTTGGGTTTTCAGAACTAATATGTACAAATTTGTATGTGATATTTTATTATTGTTGCTTAGGAAATTCAAAGGGAGCTGCATATTTTATATATTACATTACATTTTTCAACTTGTATTGAATAACAAAAACATTTATATAAATAAAATATGGAAAAACGGATTTTTATCACACTACTTTGAATTCCCCAAATACGTATATATATATATATATATATATATATATATATATATATATATATATATATATATATATATATATATATATATATATATATATATATATATATATATATATATATATATATATATATATATATATATATATATATATATATATATATATATATATATATATATATATATATATATATATATACTAGCTGACCCGGCAAACGTTGTTTTGCCTAAAAATGTCCCATGATCTGTACTATAGATGTACGTATATGTATGTATTTAGGACTAAAACATACATTGATCATACCCCTTCACCAATGAATCTGAAATGAAAAATGCAGATATAATTTGATATCTCTCTGCGTCAGTACTATACATATATCTTAGCTTTCTTTCTCTTAACAACTCATTTGCCACGAACCTAAAATAATAATAAAATCCGGCTTTAAACTGATACTTCTCGTCGCCAGTACTTTATGTGTACTTACTCGTATGAAATTATTTTTTCATTTATTGAATTGTATTTCCCCTCATTGAAGCACTGTGATAAACGATATTTTTCGTTTTTTTTTTGTCAGGTGCGAAAACCATCAATGCAGAATGTTTTCCGACACCTGAACATGCGACATACCGTTGTTCTTGTGAAAAACAGTCATTTTCCAGATTTAGGCCACAAACACTCAATGATTGGCCTTGTGATTTATTAATTGTCTTGGCGAATGCGAAACGAATTGGAAATTGTATTCGCTTAAACTCGAATGGCATATCGGTTGGGATCATTGGAATTCTCGAAATGAGAACTTCCTCACCTTTGAATCACATTGCTCATGAATTTTGTGACCGCTAAACGCGTTCCGTTGCATAATTTTGGTTGGTTGAGATTGCGAAGACGACTGAACCAACCTTCAATTGTAAATTGTGCGGCGGCAAGCCAGGCACATCCAATGAATTGAAGAACTCAGTTGGGTAGTTGGTTGCTTCGTCTTCGTTTGTTACACAGTCGATAGATTTGAACGAATGCAGTAACCCAACGATTTGATTTTGAATTATGAAGTTTAAGTGATCCACATCCTTGTTCTTTGCCACTAAAATTGCTCTTTTACTCAAGCAATCATAGTTTTAGTGGTTAGCAATGATGTTCGGAAACACTTTGTTGATAAGCTTCTCTTTCGTTAAGACGAAATTGCAAAAATTTGACGGAAATGAAATCAATTCATTCGATGAGTCGACAGGAACACGACCATTACCGATAGTTAGCAGTTGATTGGAGAACACTTCGGCAGATGGATCTTTTAGCAATGCAACTCGCATGTTTGTCGTCAGCTGAAGTTTCTTCACATAACGCCACAATGGTGATGATTTGAGGCAATCATTGATCTCATCGGCTGCGGTCGATCGTGGTATTACTGGTAGTAGTTACCGGAAATCGCCTGAGAGTAAAATCAACCCACCCCCAAAACATATTGCGTCATTACGCAGATCTTTCATAGTGCGATTCAGAGCTTCTAACGCACGATTATGCGACATTGTGCATTCGAACCAGATAAAAATTTTGCTTGCTACCAAAACTTTGACCATTGCTGAATGTTTCGCTATGTTACATGTGGGTTCTTCAATCGTTTGAAGGTTTAATCGCAATTTTAATGCAGAATGAGCGGTTCGGCAACCTTCCAGCAGCGTAGCTCCTATTCTGGAAGAAGCCACTGCTACAGCAATTTCCGGTCTTGTACGAACTGTAGCCAAAATCAATGACATGAGAAATGTTTTGCCGTTGCTACCAGGCGCATCAAGGAAAATCATGCCGCCATTTCCATCATCAATTGCCTTAATCACCGTATCGTATACTTCTGTTTGTTGGGGATTCAACAAAGGTACATTCATTCGAACAAATTGGCTTAATGCATTTGTGTCGTATTCATGCTCATGCTGCAATTCTCGTTCGAATGCGTCGTTTATTCCACGATCAGGCGATGTCATTCCTAACCTGACTAACAAACTGCCGCACATTAGGTAACAGATGTCTTCTATCAAAACCAAAGCCTGGTTGTGCATCTCTTCATTCATCTCAAAATGGGGATTCCCTGAATGGACAGATTTCATGTGGATTCGATGGAAAACATGTAGAAATAATGATTGAAAACAATGTGCGTATCTGACATGGAGATGCGGAAACAGTTGCTTCAGCGATTGTCGTGTCCCAATGCTTATCGTTTTCTAGCAAATTAAGCTCCTGACATACTGCACGAAATATTGGCAACACTACACCATTAATAGTTCAAAGAGATTCAAATGATGTCGGGCCACGAACATTCTTGAGTTATGTTCGTTTTAATGGGTTCTTGAGTTAAGATGGCGTTGTAAAATCGCTCTATACAAAATGTATGGGAAAATTAATTTTCTTCATATTTTTTTCGGAAAAATTTCCGGAATTTTCTTGGGTATTCTCCTTGTTTGGGTGGAGACCTAACCGAATTGGTACTCATCATCGAACTCGGTCCAGGCGTTCTTGAGTTATAAGCGTAGTAACTAACATCACTTTCTTTTATATATATATATATATATAATATATATATATATATATATATATATATATATATATATATATATATATATATATATATATATATATATATATATATATATATATATATATGTGTGTGTGTGTGTTTGTGTGTGTGTCTGTGTGTGTGTGTGTGTGTGTGTGTGTGTGTGTGCGTGTGTGTGTGTGTGTGTGTGTGTGTGTGTGTGTATGTGTGTGTGTGTGACAGCGCATAGAGAAAGGGACCTAAGGGTAAAAAAAAATAAATTTTCACTTTTTTTTGATGTGGACAACATCTGAGCATCGAATGAGACCGATCCCTTGCCCCAAAAGTGTTCCCTCCCAGCGATATGTTTTATGAAAGTGATGGTACACCAAAGATACACGTATTTAAATCATTTAAAAGGCTCTCCTGAACAAAACCGGTTTTTACCCTTAGGTCCCTTTCTATTTTGCGCGTCATATATATATATATATATATATATATATATATATATATATATATATATATATATATATATATATATATATATATATATATATGCAGTTGAAAGTTGAGTTATCAATTCATTCTATTCATGAAAAACTTCTATTTTTGTTGTTCTCTTTGTGTTTTTTATAAATGAAATCTATTTTGAAAAATAAAAAAAAACGGTTTTTGCGTTTGATGAATTGTATTTGGGGCAAAGACAATTGCATTTGGTAAGACATTTTTGTGTTTGCGGAATTGTATTTGGGACGAAGGCAATTGCATTTGGTAATACATTTTTTGTTTTTGCCGAATTGTATTTGGGGTAAAGACAATTGACTTTGCAAAACGGTTTCTGCATTTGGTAAATTGTATTTAATTTAACAGCACTTTAGTAGTTGCAACAAATATCAACTGCTAGTGGGAACGATCCGAATGCAAATTCTATTTGTGGTAAGGTTAAAATCATTTGCCATTACTACGTTTTTTTTCTGTGTACATATGTATGTACAGCTTAATTTAAAACCTTTAAGATAGACAAGAAAGAAATAACACAAGAGCAAATTTTCCACAGCAAAATAGAGGTCAATTTTGAAGTTAAATAAAACCAAATTGTTTAATTTATATATTTTACAATGTGCAGGTTATATTTTCTTTTAATAATATTGTGTAGTCTATGGGTACCTTTAAGCTTAAGCGTTTTATGACTGTTCCTATTAATGTACCCCCTCCGTCTCTGAGAGTCTAAAGATTGTCCTGAAAAGCAAATTTGCGGAGGTCGGGTTGGAGGTTTCTGTGAGTGACAGGCTAGGTCTGAAGATCTCGGTGCAGCATGTACATCAGCAGATCTCGCCCGATGTGTTCATGGAAGGACTGTATTCCATGAACCTGAAGCATATGATGTCGAGCGAGAATTTCCGACGCGCTGTCAGGCTGAATAGCGCGCCGTGGGGTCCGATGATGGTGAGGTCAATGTCACGCTGGAATACACACCACAGGTGGCGGAACATCTGCGCTCCACAGGTGTTTATATAAAGTGGTTCCGGTTTTTGGTGCGCGTACTTGACGTTATAACCCTTGCCACAGCTGCTTAAGTTTTGATCATCGCATCAGGGAGTGCAGAATGACCGAGAATGTTTGCAGAAGGTGTGGTCATTCTGGCAATGAGGCTCTTCGCTGTCAAAATGATGTCAGATGCCGGAATTGTGTTTTCAAGGGACTTCCCTCGGATCACCTTATGATGTCTGCTGCATGTCCGGTGTATGCGGCGAGGATAGCTAGGGCGAATGCTAGACATTAAATATGGAGGGACTTATTATTCTACAACAGAATCTCCAGAGGGCTTATGTGGCAACATGCAAGTTTGGACAGGCGATGCAGCGTCGGGGTGCTCTCTTTTGCATTATTGCAGGAGCCTTATTTCACAGATGGCCATGTTAGGGGTCTTCCAGGGGAATGCTCATCAGAACTATGAACGAGGAGTTATGCTAAGTGAGTGGCTGGTCGGCGGCTTCGCGGTGTGGACTGAGACAACTATGTGGACTGTTTTTGGGGGGCCGCTCAGGCGCTGCCATTGGCTGATTTTAGGGCAATGTCTTTGGATGAGCAGGTTGACCAGATGGATCAGTGGATGCGCATGGTTAATGATGCACTGCTTAGTCGGTACCAGGAGGTCACTCCAGAGGGCAAGGCGCTGCAATGCTGATGATCTAGCTCAGTGTATAACTGACTATCTGGCTGGCCTGCGTTCATACAAGGACTTGATTGTTAGGGTTAAAGAGAACGAATGGAGGCGTTTTTTGCGGGACAATAGGGATGACCCCTGAGATATTGTTTACCGTATCTGCAGGGGTAGGTCTAGGAAGCTCGATGTGGAGTGTCTTCAAGTTGAAGGTGTTGATTTGTCAACTTAGGCTGTACGGAGGCTTTATTGGGGGTTTTCTTTCCGGTGGCGGAGTCGGTTGGTTACTCTCCTCTAATTAGGGAGGGGCTGGTCCTCCGAACTTGGAGAGCTTTGAAATAGGTGACAATATCTGCCGGATCAGATGTAGAAAATATCCTGGTATTGACGGTATGACTGGAGAGATGTGTAAAAGTATCTGGAAGACTGTGCCGGAAATCATTCGGAATTAAATCCAAAATAAGTAACACTAATATACCGAACAAACAAATTGTAAAATATTTAGGTATTTATCTAGATAAATTTTTATACTTTAACACACATGTAAATCAAACGCTCAAAAAGGCAACGAAAGCATTTTTTATGTACAAACGAATGTTTTATTCCAAATATATTAACACAAAAGTAAAACTCACTATGTATCAAACATTAATTAGACCAATTATTACTTATGGATGCCAGATTTGGTTCAACATATCACCTTCTTATATGGAAAAAATTAGAGTCTTCGAGCGAAAATGTTTAAGATCTTGTACATTATTATTTAGATCAAAAACAAGCAATTATAAAAAATATGTCTCAAATAAAATTTTGTACAATACATCAGACATAATACGAATTGACAATTTTATCATAAATTTAATAAGAAATCACATACTAAGATGTATGTCATGTATAGAAAATAACATCATTATGGCATCATACTACGCAAATGAAGAATATATAATAAATACTCTGAAAATCGGGTTTGTACCACCAGAGGCATTTTTGTACCTCGATAAAAGTAAATTCATCCAAAACGAAAGTGCAGTCCCAATATTCTATCATAATTTTAGAAGGGCAAATATTATAGCTGTAGATTGCAGTAGGGAACAAAATAACTTAAGATATGAAAAAAGTATTTCTAATACTGATAAACATATTTGCCAAAGGCAAAATACCAACAAATTTTGGTGGTTAAATGAATAAGCAATATTCTATTGCTTTCACTTCCTTGTTTTTACTTTTATTGACCATTTTTTTTTATTTAAATTTTAAAGAAATGTTTTTAAGAAAATTTTTCATTACAGAAAATTAAATATATTCTTCATTTGAAGTAAAAAAAAATCTAAAACAAAAATCTATTTAAAACTTAAAATTATTGTACATATATTATACTTGAGAGCTCTGAAAAGGGACTATGTGTATTTGTAAATATTTATAATTATTAACTATTGTTTGTTATAGTTTTGTTAAATTTTTCTTTTCTTTGCAAATTAATAAACAAAAAAAAAAACTGTGCCGGAATACTTGGAGTCGGTTTTTGGAAAGTGTCTGTGCACGTGTTGTCGTACTGCTGAAGTCGCCTAATAGAGTTAGGAGTAATCCTCGCTCGTATCGGGGCATCAGCCTTCTCCCAGTGCTTGTAAAAGTACTTGAGAGAATAATGATGTCAAGACTGAAGAAGTTGGACAGTATGGGTACTTCTGAGTATCAGTTTAGATTTCGGGAGGGGAGGTGTGTCGAGGATGCGTGGCTGCATGTTAGGCGTAGTGTTGGTGACTCATCTGGTAAATATGTCCTTGGCATATTTGTGGACTTTAAGGGTGCGTTTGACTATCTCTGATGGGGTGCGGTTCTGGACAGACTTCGAGAGAAGGGCTGTCGGGAGTTGGCCTTATGGAGAAGTTACTTCAGTGACAGGAAAGCTTGTGTGGTTGGTGCCAGCGATACGGTTTGGAGGGATGTTACCCGTGGCTGTCCTCAGGGGTGTATCTGTGGTCCATTTATATGGAACCTCATGATGGATTCTCTGCTGCAACGGCTGGGGCACTCTTTTAAGCTGTGTGCGTATGCGGATGACTTGCTTATCTTGATTGAAAGTCAGTCTCGTGCTGAACTGGAGAGAAAGGGTGGGCAGGCCGTGCGAGACGTAAATGAGTGGGATAATCTGGTTGGGGTTACTGTGGCTTTGGACAAAACTGTGATGATGCTGCTGAAAGGCAGGTTGTCGCAGGCTTGTCCACCGCTCATTCGATCTGACAACGCTAGTCTCAGATACGTGACACAGGTCAAGTATCTGGGTATAATGATGGGTGAGAGGATGAACTTTTTAGTTCATCCTGCTTACATTAGGGACACGCTGAGTGCCGTTGTGTGTAAAGTCAGACGCATTCTTATAAGTGACTGGGGCCTAAGCAGGCGTGCCACTCGTAGCATTTATAGTGGACTATTTGTTGCTTGCGCAACTTATGGTTCTGCTGTGTGATACCAAGTGGTTCTGTCTGCCACTGGCAGGAAAAAATCTTGTCCTATTAGAGGGTCGGTAAGCTCGCCTGCATGCCAGTTTGTCGGACGGTCTCGACGGATGCTCTTCAGGTCTTGCTGGGTGTAGTCCCGCTGGACGTGGAGATGATGCGCCGAGCTATTGCCTTCAAGGTCAAGCGTGGACTACCACTTTCCTCGCATGACTGGCTTTCTGCGGATGATCTGGTGGACGTGGACGTTAGGAGAATTAAGATACTCTTAGATGAGCATCTTGTTTCTATTTGGAGAGCGAGATGGGTGAGTAGTTGGAACGGCAGCGCGACGTATGAATTCATACGTGACGCTGACTTTGTGCGTGAACGCCCCGAATTTGGCTTCGGCCTTAGCCTAGGGGTTTTGCTTAAGGAGCACGGCTCTCTCAATGCATTTTTGCATCGGAGGGCCCTGTTGGGTACTCCGGACTGTGGGTGTGGGGAAGGGCCTGAGGACTGCAGGCACGTGCTGACGGAGTGCCGACTTTACTCGGACACTAGGGACTTGGGCGCTATGGGGATTTCCCGCATTGGGGCGGGGTGGGATTTTGGTGGTGTATTGGCGGGCAAAGGCGAGGTTGGGCGAGTTTTCCCGTGAGGTGTTTAGGAGGAGACAGGGACAGGGTAAGTTTGGAAGGGTCTTGCTTGGCCACCCGTGATCTCGATGCGTGCGGATATCGCAGTGTGCTGTTCGCTCAGCATCGTTGTTGCTCTAGCTTGATGTTGGTTGTTGTCTGTGGGTGGTGATCCTCTCTGTGGATAGTGTCTGGAGTTGTTCTTGCTCTCCTTGTCGTGCTACGGTGACCCTACTCTTGGTCTCTAGTGACTTTGGGAGGGGTTGCCGTGGCAATACGCTTGGCCTGTAGCGACTGCTTCCGGCGGACTTTGGCTGTGTCAATGGAATTTGATTTGAGTACTGTTTTGTTTTGAGTTATTTTGATGACCTGAGTTCATCCGTGAGGAGAACTGTGTTCAATGTTGTCCTAACTTGTGTGCGTGTTGTCCTTTGCTGGTCTCACTTGTGTGAGCAAAGTGTCCCCCGTGGGGGTGTCTGTTAACTGTTTTTTGTGTGTGCTGTCTTGTATCCCTGCTTTGGATGTATGTTTTATTGTTGATGGTTGTGGGCCACCATTCCGGAGCCATTTGGGGTTCAACTGGCAGTAGCTTCGGCTACGAGGTTTGACCGGAGACTTAGTTCTGGTACCACGGGAGTCAGGTTGCCCTCCGGGGAGCAAGGTGGTGGCTATGGTTTAAACCCAAATCGCGGGAAGAGCATATGCTCGGTGTGGAGTTGCATTGCAACCGGGTGCCGTGACCCATAGAACGGAAGGAGTGTTAGATAGGCTCCGCTCCTGACCAAGTGGGAGGTCATGTCGAAATGCATGGTTTCGAATTATTACTCATGTATAATTTATTATGCATGGGGGCGTTGGTGGACGCATTGTATTCATCCAGTGCGAAGAGCACCGTCAGGTTGGGTCTCATGACAGGTACTGACATCAATCTTGGACATATCTGTTCCTATTAATATGTCTTCTAGTTTTAGATGGTTAATATATTAGACAGATCAACACAAATTTTGCAGCACATGGGGATTTTATTAGTTTGGATGCATGTGGTGACGACGTTTAATGCATATACAGTGTGGATCAAAAGTAATGTCATAACTCGATAATGTAAAAACAACAGAAAAAAATTTTTAAATAAGCAGTAACAATAATCCTGTGCTCTTGAGGTGTGTATCACTCAATGTTTTATTGACAACTAATTCTCTATGTACCTACACCTTAAATATCAAAGCACAGGAGCACTTGGCGTCATCTGCAAAAATTAAACATAATTCAAATTATGTTTCTCGATATACACCGTTATATGAAAAATGTAGGAGGTTGCAGCAATTAATTTGCCATAAATCGAGAGCTCATGATACTAAAATTAAAATTATCTTGAAACTATATTCTATTAAATACTTTTCTCCTTCTTACGGTTTACGAGATATTTTAAAGAGTTTGGCAAAAAAATTAATTTCAAACATAATGTAAAAATCCTGGTTAATAAAATATTCATATGAAATTCAAATTGAATAAAATATTTGTATAGTTGGATTCTAAATTAATAAAATGAGCCATACCTGATTAAGATTCATTTATAAAATATGATTTTATTCACAATTGACTGAATTTACGTACCCCTTTGCCTAGAAACTTTTTACTGAAAAAAAATTATTGAAAAAAAATTCGTAATAATAATGCAAAACTTGACAACACACTGAGAGCTTTTTTTCTTATTTGAACATAAAAATAAATATGGGTTATTACGCAAGCTTTTTAAAAATAAGTCCAAAAATTTCGGATATATTTATAGTAAATTTTGTCAAGAAAAGCATCGGGCTAATATAACTGATTTCGTAAAACAAGCTTATTATTCTCACAAAGTAAAACTTTTGTGGATTCGCCTCAACGTTGGAGTCAAGGAGACACTGGAATACCAACGACATGGGCAGAGCCAAGAAACCATATTAATGAATTCAACTTTTGTGCTATGAAAGTGAATGATGTGAACCGATACAAAAAGCGATCTTAGGCTTGTGCTTACGTACTATCCGTTGAGCCTCCAATGTCACGTCGTAAAAATTTACTAATACAAATATTCACTTCTTAATTCGACAATTACGACGATGATTTCAAGGTAGTGAAACTGAAAGTAACTTGGAAAAACGCACTGCTACACTTATAGTCTTTTCTCAGGATAAAATAAATGATGTAGTTCCTGATTTAAGCTTATGGAAGGAACTATCCGAGGTTCTCGCGTTAAGACTAAAATAAAAAAGTTGGCTTTAGCCACACTTCCGCAGTTTTTACGGCGACTTTTTAATGACAGCTTTGATATTTTGTTTGTATTACGTGTGTTACTACATAAGGGAAAAAAATTAGTTTCGATGCTGATTTTTCACTCAACTAAACATAAGGAAGAATATAATAAAACCAAACTCATTTTAGACAAAGTTTTATTTCATCAAGATCAGTGATCGGTAGGTTTGTTTATTAGGTCAGCATATATCACTGTTTCCTATCTGTGGGACAGTCGTGAAAAATGAACACTGGAATAGAAAAGACTGACCGTCGAGAACAAATGAGTGTCGGAAAAAAACACCAACCACTACTACACATTAACCTTTGAGTACACACATGTGTACCTTAACTTATTATAACTTTTAAACACTAGTGACATAGTGTGATCGCTAGCACCAGTGAAGTTGTAGACATTGATTTTGTATTTGAATTTGAAAAAGTAGGCCTTGGTAAAATTAAAAAAAATAATAATAATAATGAACTCGATGCTGAAGATGAAGTTCACAACCCGGATTTTGGAGAAACAAAGAAACGGCTAAATCTGGACCAGACATAGAAGGTGATATCCTGACTTAAAGGGTAGCTTTGACATAAACATCCTTTACTCTTTTTTTTTTGGGAATAAAAATTTTCTCAGCCTGGCAATGATAAACCTTGGACAATACAACCTCTTTTGAAACCCGTTTCAAGGAAATGTCAAAGTTTGCCGCGTTCCAAGCATATGTCAATTGATGAACAAACGATAACGTTTTCAGGACGTTATGAGTATCGCCAATATATGCTAAAAAGCTTTGAAATGGCTGCTTGGGAAGGATATATCACCTCAAGACGTTATGAAACATTTTGGACATTTTGGAATTGTGTGAAAAGCTTTGTCATATAATCACGGACAGCGGCATTTTATACACAGACAGATTTCTTAGTCTAAAGCTGGCTGATCAATTATATGAAAAACGAAGCGGTTTTTTTCTGCCTATAACTCGACCAGCTGCTTTAAAAAATTATAACACCTGCATGGGTGGCTTAGATTTATGCGATAGATTGATAGAAAGTTCAAAAAATAGCACGTGAGAGCTTTCTGTCATTTTTCGGACCTGGTTGTCGTTAATTGCTGGGTCATGTACACGCTTTGTTGTGTACATGAAAATATCAAACGAAAGGATAAGCTAAGTGCGCTACAATACAGGCTGAACCTGGCCATGATGATGTATGACGGAGGCAGAGTTGAACCCAATTTTTTGCCTTATAGCGCTATATCTCGTCCCAATATCAGCGCATTTGCAAGATCCAGCTTGGATGCCATAGACGAAGATCGAGATTGTTTAAGCGAGCTTCCCTCAAAGAAGCACCAAGCGGTTGTGTCACACTCACTCAACATAAGACTTGACAATATTGGCCACCTACCGCGCTTTGTAGAGAGCAATTCTGTGTCGAAATGTCGCCACCCAACATGCTTTTCACGCTGCCGTAAATAACTGCTTTGAAAACTATCATATGTTGCGATTTTTTAATAAAAGGCTTATTTATTTGATATACAAGAAAATAGAGGTTTTATTAACGTGGTAAAAAAGAGAATGTGTAAGCACCAAAAGAACAAGAAAGAAGGATGTACAAAACAAGAGAAGATTTAAAAGTATTAATTGTTGTACTAAAGTGCATTAGAATAGCAGTAAGTAAGATGCCAGATTTTTCTATACCAACACCTTCACTAAAAGCTGGCTAGAAATTTTTAAGTTCCACCATCCTTGAACATTTCAAATGTTTCTCTTTGGTTACTGGCTTTGTGAGAAAATCAGCAGCCATATCCTCAGAGCTCTTATATTGCAACACTATGTTTGCTTTGTTGACTTTATCACGTAAAAAATGATGACGCACATCTATGTGCTTAGATCGGCTGTGATATGCATCCGTTTTTGCTAAATTCAACGCACTTTTGTTGTCACCGAAAATAATTATTTTTGCTTCAGAGTTTTCCCATAAATCGTTGTGTAGTTGTCGCAGCCATTCTGCCTCTTGCACCGCTGAAGACATTGCCATGTATTCGGTTTCTGTTGTTGAAAGAGCGACGGTTGTCTGCCGCTTACTACACTAGCTGATAGCACCTTGCTGCATAAACACATATCCTGTACACGAACGCCTATCAGTTACATCGCCTGCATAGTCCGCATCACAAAATCCAAAAAGACTTGGATCCACAGTTTTAGAAAAACAAAGTTTCACATTTATTGTACCCGTTTTACCGCTACCCAATGAGATTTATCGAAATTGTTGTTAAATTTACTTAGATAGTTTACAGCAAAAGCGATGTCTGGTCGGGTTCCCTGTACCAAGTAAAGCAAACTGCCAATAGCCTCTTGGTATGGAATATTATCAAAATTCTGTGTCTTGAGTGTTGGAGTTGTTAACTTTGTGTTTACATTAGCATCTAACATATTAAATCGCTTTAAAATTTCTTTTATATATACAGCTTGATCTAAGTAAATTTCATTTTGCTTTCGATTTCTGGTAATACGCAGGCCAACGCAGCATTTAGCATCACCTAAATCCTTCATCAAAAACATCTGTTGAAGACCAGTTTTAACTTTCAATTTTAATTCGTTGTTATTGGAAAAAATAAGTAAATCGTCAACGTATACAGCTATGATGAATATTTTGGAGTTACTCATGTTGAAATATATACAAGGATCAACTTTTGACTGCTGTAGTTTCATTCTTTTTAGGGCTTGATCAAATTTTTGATTCCACTGCCGGCTTGCTTGTTTTAAGCCGTAAATTGCTTTGTTAAGGTTGCAGACTTTGCCATTACAATCTTCTCCAATGCCTTCTGTGTGCTCCATATATATATCGTCGGAAAGATCACCTTGAAGAAATGCGGTCACTGCATCCATTTGCTCAATATCAAGGTCATACTGTGCTGAAATTGATATTAAGTATCTGATTGACGAATACCTTACGACAGGTGAATATGTTTCGCTATAGTCAATTCCTGGTTTTTGGGAGCAGCCTTTTATAACCAATCGTGCCTTATGTCTTTGAACATCGCCATTTTCATCACTTTTTTTCTTGAAGACCCATTTGCATTTGATTGGTTTTACACCCATAGGTAAATTAACTATTGTCCATGTGTTGTTGTCTAATAAAGATTTGTATTCTGTTTCCATGGCACTTTTCCGTAGCAACGCATCATCACTACTCATGGCCTCTTGTACTGTAAAAGGATCTACTGATTTATTTGTCTCCACTGTGTACAAATAATATTCTGGCATTTGTATTAGTTTCCTAGTACGATTAGAGCGTCGAATTTCATTGCCATCCCCTGGGCTGAGAATAGTGGTGTCGCCTTCACTTACTGATTCATCTGCTTCATAGTATTCACTGGAGCCATCACTTTCAAGTCCATTGGAATCATTATCATCATCATTGTCTAAATCTGTGTCCGCCTCCACTACAGCTGAATTTTCTTCTGTTTTGTTTGTAAAACTGTACATCTGTTCATCAGCATGTTTTTTTAGGTTTTGTTTGAACCCGCCAACCATCAGGATTTAATAAACAATATCCTTTCGTTTCTTCGCAATATCCAACAAACATCAACTCTTGTGATTTAGGATCCCACTTCTGTCTTTTTTCTTTGGGGACATACGAAATAGCACGACAACCAAAAACTCTCAGATGAGCTATATCTGCTTTAATACCAGTCCACATTTCTTGTGGCGTACATTTTTCAATTGAACTACAAACGGAACGATTTATTACGTAAACGGCAGTTTGCACAGCCTCAGCCCAAAATTTCTTTCCCAAACCAGCGTGAAATAACATGCAACGGGCTCGTTCAACGATAGAACGATTCATACGTTCAGCAACCCCGTTTTGCTGTGGACTGTACGGCACTGTAGTCTGATGCCTTATACCATTTTTGTTCATTAATTTTGACATCTGTTGATTGCAAAATTCAGTGCCATTGTCAGTACGTAAGTATATTATTTTATGGCCAGATTCAATCTCAACTTTAGCCAAAAAATTTTCAAAACATACTGGTACTTCCATTTTTTGCTGCAATACATAAACAAATACCTTCCGTGAAAAGTCATCAATAAATGTTAAAAAATACTTAGCTCCACCAATCGAATTTTCTTCCATCGGCCCGCAAAGGTCCGAGTGTACGAGCTGTAATAATTTTGTAGTACGGATTCTGAAATTTTAAATGGCTTTCTTGCCATTTTTGCTTTAATACATGGAACACAATTTTGCTTCGTATTTTGTTGAAATTCCACTCCGGATACCAACTTCTTAGTTTTAATTAAATCTGCGTAATTTAAGTGACCCATGCGTGCATGCCATATTTTGGAATTAGTTGCAGTAGAAACCATACACATTTGATCTGCTTCGTGATGTAATTTAAACATGTTATCATGAAGGCGAGCCGTAGCAATAATGTTGCTGTTTTCAGATATTATACATTTATCATTCTGAAATTTAAATGTGTAACCCTTTTTCATTATCTGGCTTACAGACAAAAGATTCACTGTAAGGCCGGGTACATAGAGTACGTCGTGAATATTTTTTTTTTGCGGAAAGGAAGGAAAAATGCATTACTGCATACACGGGTCGTCTCTGACCGTGTTATGTCGGGCTCTCCAAGAAAAAACTGGTATACCGACTAAAAAACCTCCTTATTTCCTCTTCTTGGAAAGTGATTCCACCCCGGGACCGCTGTGATGCATTACCTCAGGGTGGTTTCCTCTTGGCTGCGATTTCAGCCCTCATCTCGAATTTGGCCTGCGTCCAGGTCCCCGCCTTGCTAGTTCTTGTCTAGTCTGCTACTTCTAGGTCAGGTTTCTTCTCCATGAGAATGTGTTTGCAGTACTTAGCTACTGCTTGACAGCTAGTCCTATTTTGTTTCATACGGTACACAATGGATTCAACACTTATTTCTCCTATTTGGTTCTCAAGTTCCTGGCGTTTGTCGGCCCATTTATGACACTTAAAAAATGTGTGTTCAGCATCATCGACCATATCTCCTTCTTTATATGAGCGGTACGGCGTGCTGCACTTGCCGATATTGTGCAGATATTTCTGAAGTACCCGTGGCCGGTCATCATTTGAGTAAGGTAATAGTTTACCTCTCCGTCACTCCTTTCTAGCCAGCTATTTATGTTTGGAATAAGTCTCTTCGTCCATCTGGCAGTATCTTCCTCGTTCCATCTTGCCTGCCATCTTTGAAGGGTCTCTTGTCTTAAAATCTCCTTGTCCCTTTGTTCGAAGCCGTCTGTCTGTTTCTTTATCCATAGCTTCTCCCTTTCTCGTATTTGCAAATCTATTGGGATTGTACCCGCTATAACAAGAATGGCTGCTGTTGAGACAGTGCGGTAAGCGGAAGCAATCCTTATAGCAGATGTTCTCTGTACAGACAGTAGGGCTTTCGTTCGCTTTCCATTTAGTTCCCTGCCCCAGATTTCACTACCGTAGAGAAGAATGCTATTGTTTGTCTCCATCAGCAGCTTCCTCTTATTTTGTCGCGGGCCTCCTATATTTGCCATTAAGCGGCCTAGATGCGTCGTACCCTTTGCCGCTTTGTTTGTTGCATGTTGAAATTGATTTGAAAATGTCATCTTAGGGTCAGTCGGATGCCGAGGTAGTTCACGCATCTCTTTGTACGTATCGGTATGTCTCCGATGTTGATGTCTATTTCGAGAGGTATGTTCTTTCTGGTTAAAAGAACTAGTTCCGTCTTCTGGATCGCCAGCTGCAGGTTATGTGTATCAAGCCATGCTTTCGTCCTAATCATAACCTGCTTGAGTTTACGTGTTGCCTCCTCTGTATCTCTGGCCTTTATTACAGCTGCTATGTCGTCGGCGTAGCCAACTAAAAGGTGTCCTGCGGCATTTCAATCTTCAGTATCTCATCATAACTAATGTTCCACAAGTCTGGGCCCAAGATTGATCCTTGCGCGGCCCCGGATGTAAGTGGGATTTTCCTCTGTCCCTCCTTCGTATTATATATGAGCTCTCTGTCTTTGAAGTAGCTTCTTATCACTCGCGGGAGATATGTCGGTATACGGAAGTAAGTCTCTAAGGCCTGGATAACGTCGGGCCACCTTAGGCTATTAAAAGCGTTTTTCACATCCAGTGTTGCCAGAAAAACGACTTGTCTGCTGTAATGGTTTTTCTGCTGGGCGGCGTAGAAAGCATCGACGACATCTTTTAATGCTCCGATGGTAGATCTTCCTGCTCTGAAGCCATGTTGCCTTTCTGAGAGTCCTCCTCCGGTAGATATGGCGTTCAGTAGCCTAGGTTTTAGGAGTCTTTCGAAAAGTTTGCCTGCTATGTCGAGCATACATAGTGGTCGGTAAGCTGATGGCGATTTCGGGTCACCCTTCCCCTTGCTGATAAGCACCAGTTGCTGTAGCTTCCAAGCTTTTGGGAAAAGACCTTCTATGAGGCACTTGTTGTACATATCTAAAAGTATTTGTGGCCGCTTTTCGGCTATGTACTTGATCACCTCCGCCGGTATACCGTCTGGTCCAGGCGCCTTCTTAGGTTTTAGTTTTCCAGCAGCTGTTTTCAGTTCTTGCGCGGTGAACAACGGGATGTCTATCATCTCTGCCGTGTAACTTCTATCAACCGGAATCTCGTTTGTCGGGAAAAGGGACATTACAATGTTTTCCATCTCTTCTGAGTCCATCAGGGGTGTCGGCGTTCTGATCCCCATCTTCTCCTTGACTATTTTGTAACCCGTACCCCATGGATTTGTGTTTATATCTTCCCGCAGCTGTTCCCAAAGCCTTCTTTTGCTTTCAAAAATTTCCCTTTGCAGTTTCCTTTTCGCAAGTTTGTATGCGTTTTTTTCACCTACAGCCTCGCCTCTCCGTTTAGCTCTGGTGTACTTCCTTCTGTATCTGCAGCAGTCGCTTCTCGCTCTTGCAATGTCCTCGTTCCACCAGTAAACTTCTTTTCTCCCTCGGTTGTTTCGTTCAATCCTGGGCATCGATTTGTCACATCCTTCCTTAATTTGCATGACTTTCTCCACGGTCGTGGAGGCGTTTGCAATACCTGGTATCCTTTCGATTTTGTCATCGATTTCTGTCATTAGTGCTGCTGTGTACAGTTTTTTGCCATTCCATCTCTGCGCGCTTGTGATCTGTCGCCCGATGTTTGCGCTGTTAACGTTTCCAGTTAGAGCTGAGTACGAAATGTATTGGTGATCGCTGCCTGTGTAGGTTTCGAGGACCTTCCAGTCTGTTATTCTGTGTGTGATTTTTTCTGTAACCAGTGTGATGTCTGGTATTGTGCCCCTGCAGCCAGGCCGTCTAAATGTGGGTACATCTCCTACGTTCGCTGCCAGAATTCCCAGTTTGGCCATCATTTGAATAACATCTCTTCCTCTGGAGTTTGTTGTTTGCATGCCCCATTCAGCTGCTCTGGCGTTGAAATCGCCTGCCACTATAAGATTTCCTCCGATCTCTCGGCCAAAGTGATCCATATCATCCAGTTTTTTCAGGAAATCTTCTATGTGGTCACTGGGCGTTAGGTAGCAGCTAATGACTGTTACGTGTTCAAAATGAGTCCATATGAAACAGCTTCCCTTTCCGTACTTCTTTGGTGTAAATTTTCCCGGTTGTGGTATCCATATTGCGGATGTTTTAGCGTCGTCTTCGATCCATAGACCGGTTTGCTTCCTGCTGTGCTGCTCACTAATAACAGCTATGTCCGCACCTTGTTCCATCATCACCTGTGGCAGGAGTGCATCTGCCACTTTTCCCCTGTGCATATTTGCTTGTAGGATCTTCACTGTGCCCTTCTGTTTGCTGAGCAGCCTTTCGATCCCGGTAGGTGGTCCAAAAGGGTTCTACCTTCTGCCAAGCATATACAGCATTTCGCAGGGTTATTGCACTGCTTCAAAAAGTGGCCACTTTCGCCACATTTTATACATAACCCCGCCCCTTTTCTGTCGGGTCCGGTGCATTTCCATTGAGTGTGCCCAACTCCGAAGCATTTAAAGCAACGTTTCAGCTCTTCTCTGTACTTGATTCTGCAGTTCGTCCATCCTATTTTTATACGTACTGTCTTTAATAACCTGTTTGCTCCAGACGTGGGAAGCGAGACAAAAGCTCTTTTTTGGTCACGGAGGTTAGGGTTTGTAATGCGTACCGAAACGTCTTCTTCTGCTGTGTCGGTTGCCTTTGTTATGGCAGTAACAACTTCTACTATTGTAGAGAAACCATCTATATCTCCTATTTCTACTGTGACTTTAGGCTTTAGGTCTCTGACGTCCGCCGCTTCCTTCAGTGTGTTCCTTATGACATCGCAAAATTGCCCAGTCTTTCCCCCTTTAGCTACCTCGAGGAGGATCGAACCTGTTTTCGTCTTCCGGACTGATCGTACCGCGATATTAGCTTCATCTGGCTTCACATTTTACTTTTACTTCCAGCAAATCTCCATTATTGTTTTGATTCTAATTTTTACATCACCAACACCTTGCACTTTCAGTCTTTCTTTATTTGCCACAAAAATTTCTGATACATTGGGCTCTCTAATATTGATAAACCACTCCTTTCTCATAGACATGTGCATACTTGCACCAGAATCAATATACCAATCTTCACCATTCATGGCGCCTGTTGCAAAAACTGTGCAAAAACCAACTTCTTTTTTGTTTTCTCTTTGTTTGTGTTTACACGACAATCAGCTGTTATATGTCCATAACGATTGCAGTTGAAACAACGAAAACCTTTTTTTGTTTCAAACTTCTTTTTTGTTTTGGAAAAATATGCAGTACTATCACTTTCTGGCTTTTTTACATCTTGTAAAAGTTTGGTTTTTATGGAATCACATATTATTTTTATGCCGGAACTTTCGATTCCCATTATCATCGGGGCATACTTTTCAGGTAAACCTGCCAATAAAAGAGTACCGATCCACTCGTCACTTACTGGCATGTCGACTTCCTTTAGCTTATGTGCTGTTGAAACTATTTTACTCACATATTCCTCAATATTATTGAATGTTGAAAGACTTAATGTTATTAGCTGACGTAAGAGCCCAACTCTGCGAGTAAGTCCCGAGTCCTGGAATGCTGCTTTTAATTTATCCCAGACTTCTTTTGACGTTTCAGCATCCTCAATGTGCACGTAGTTGATCTTGTCAACAAGAAGTATTATTTTAGTTTTTGCTTTTGTGTCATCCTTCGCATTCATTCCATCTGTTGGATATTTGCCCTGAACTGTGTCCCATAGCTCCTCATGTTGAAGTAAATTCCTCGTAGCAAAGGACCACGATGCGTAATTTTCTCTACCTACCAGCTTTTCCAAGTTAAAATTCGTAGCAATCGACATCTTACCAAAATACTTTAATTTTCTCTAAAATCGGTTCTTGTATATATCAGCAAACACTCTCTGGGCCCATAACCTGTTGCGATGTTCGAATAAAAGGCTTATTTATTTGATATACAAGAAAATAGAGGTTTTATTAACGTGGTAAAAAAGAGAGTGTGTAAGCATCAAAAGAACAAGAAAGAAGGAAGTACAAAACAAGAGAAGATTAAAAAGTATTAATTGTTGTACCAAAGGGCATCAGGTTAGCAGTAAGTAAGATGCCAGATTTTTCTATACCAACATCATACCGTTAAGTCTATCTCCTCAATAACTAATTATTTAAACCTGAAGTACATATATGCGAACATCCTTTTTTCTACCACTTTAAATAAAAATTATGATAAGAACAAGAACGAGTACAAGTACATCGCCGAACAAGCAAAACGCATCTAGCTGTTATCCCTTTTACAAACAAACTAAACTAAACACCAACAAACTCAACTAAGAACATAAGTACATTCGAGAGAATTGTGCAAACATAAAAAATCACAAATCGCATACACGTAGGCCGGGAAATTTCAAAATTCAACTTTTCTATTGTACAGACGTCGTATTTTAATTACAGCTTTTACTTAATCGGTCCACATTCAAGTCTTAAAAATTTAAGCTTGGATTTATGAAACCACATGTGAAAGCTTTAAACACGAATTATTTCTAGTCTGAATTGATAAGTAATTTTGTTGTCAAAAACAAAGTTTGAACATTATTGCATTTAACTTGCGCCCAACGTAAATTTTTAATTTTTTAATTAATTTTCTCCAGAAATGTTTTAGAAAGTACGGCGCGCCGTACTGTACATGTTGATACATACATAAGTAAATGATTTTGTGTTTGTTAAGTATTAAAAATCCATTCCATTAATTTCACTTTCATCTGAGTTTGGAAATACGTACTTATGTATGTACATATAAATTTTAATAACAGGAAGAAATTAAAAAACACATATACACACATGTATATTTATGTACATACATACATATGTGCATATTCATTTCAATCACTTTCTTTAATTCAAAATTGTATAACAGGTAAAAAACTGAGGTGTTTGTAGGTGTTCGTTTCAAATTGTCATGTTTTCACCAAAAAAAAAAAAAAAATTAAGCAATGAGTAAAAGTAAAACTTAGTTTTTTTTAAATAATTTTTTTTGCTAGATATGAAAATTGTTTAAAGCGGGCTCGATCACATATTTATATACGCTTTACATAAACACATTAATCCATACAAAACATTCATATACACTTGAGACAACGACCACAAACTTATACCCGGCAAACATGGAAGTTTCAATTTCAATAGTTTCAACTACAAAGTGACTTCTTTGACACACATAAATGTGTTTTGGCAAATTTTATAAAAACATTTCATAAATTTAAATATTACTGGAAAAATCGCATGAGTTACAAAAAAGTTAATTTCAAAATAGTACTATGAATTTTTTTTTCCCACTAATTTTTATTTTTGTATCTTCAGAACTGAACTAACAAAAAGTGTTCAAATCTTAAATATAGATAGAATAATTAGGCCCAACCAGTGTCGGACATAAACTTAGTGATAATAATTAAAAATACATAAATGTCGTGTTAAGCACAAAATTATTTTCAAAAAGTTTCAGTACTATGAATAGCTAAAAAAAATTACACGATTTTTTCTATTATTTTTATGATAGTTTTTGTTACTAAGTCAAATTACTAAATAAAGAAATTCTTCCCAAGACATGTAAAGAAGTGAGTTTTTAGTCAACACACTATATTACGAAAAGAAAGTATTATGCACTTCTATAAATATGTAAATTACTTTTTCAATTTAGATTTTTCGAAAATGTGAAAAATTTCATTTCAATGAGTTATGATGAGATTGTCGCAGCAAAAGGTTTAAAAATAAAAAAAATTATTATAAGTTAAAATTTAAGAAAACTGGAAATATTAATATGTGCCAATAATTCCAGTTCAATATTAGAAACTGTGATAGTTTTAGTTTCTTCAACCTTTTTCTTGTTATTATTTTCAGTAAATTATTGGAGCTCAAGGTCGGAGTGTTTTTTTTACTGTTAAAATAATTTTAAAAATATTCGTGAATAATGCAAGTTCGGGCGCCAGAATTTGTTTTACCAATATATGAAGAATCGGAGTAAGCAATATGAAGATATCCATTACATTATTTTGTTGTACCTAACAACAATTTCATAAATATCCTTACTTATTCAATTTGTTATCGTTAAACCCCGTTAAGCAAACCGATCGATCTATGAGGGGAGCAACATATAGTTATTCAACGTGCAAGAAGTAAGGCGATCTAATGTATGCTATCAATTCGCTACGTAGGTATGGGCTCCATTTTTGCAAAGGCTAACAAGCATCAGGCTGCAGAAATGCATTGACTATTGTGAAACTTCCAAAAGACACTCCATTCGAACTTCTAGGTGATAACATTCCATCACCTCAAAAAAAAAACTACTAAAACCTGTTTGTATGACACTAAATCGATTCATTTGCAAGTATTATCCACATTACTCGTTTTTCCCCGAAGGTTGTCACTGTAATAAAAAGCGATTGTGATATATGATAGATATGCACGTCCTGGAGTCACATCTTAGTATCACTTGTTAAGAAATGTTTGCATGGTGATTTATACATACACAGACATGTACATCTTGTTGACATGTTCGAAAGCTCAAACAGAACAAGTCTTCAACTTCAGGCAAAGCTCGTAATTAATTCGACGGCAGTAGCTGCAAGTACTCTCTCATTTTATTGTTTATATTATTTGTTTGATAAAAAATTTACGAAAATAGTGTAAAATTTTATGAAAATATGGCAGCATTTGTTGAAAGAATGAGTGTCTAAATGGGAGATCATAAGTTCAAACAAACACTGCCCTCGGCAAATTATAAAAAATTGTGGTGTCCACAGTTCTGTTTGAACATTAAAGAGCACAATAATAGCTGCTATATTCGACGTTTTATGGCTATTTAGACGATTTTGTCCCAAAAATGGCATATTGCCGATTTTGCAATTTTTCCTCCATATATGACCATTTTTAACTATTAAAAATGGATTCTTTTTTATTATTTAAAGCTGAGATTGCCAACTGAAAGTTATTATTTGATAGACTCGTTAATATGAAACAAATTTGTAGGCCTTGAAGAAATGTATCTGGGAGTTTGTGTGGGAGATATATTGCCAGAAAAAAAATTAATACATATCGATGCCTTACTTTCTCAACCTCGTATCTTAAAAAATACAACTTTTCAGGAGATAAAAAAAAAACGGTTCATCCTTTTATACTTCGGTGTTTGAGTAAAACTTCAAATGCAATTATTAAGGAATTGGTTACATCTATGTACATATATTAGTAGAAATAATATACTAATCTTTTTTAGTTTAAACATGAAACGCATTTATTGAGATACGAGTTTGCTGCACTAACAGTAATTTTAATTCTTGATACTTGATGAATAAGTTACTCGTTTGTTGCACTTATAGCTATAGAAACAAATAACGCCATTATACCAAAATTATGCAATGAAAACAATATTTAATATAGAATGAATGTTTTATTTTCAAGAAAGGAAAAAAAATAAAAAAATAAAAAAAGAATTCATATTAAATTAAATTCACAGAATTAATAATATCATTGGTGTGGCAAATTATCGTAAAATGAATTATAGTCGGCTGGAATCATAAGTCTTGCAAGTCGTCATATTTTCTTTTTGAAATAGGTAGTTCTTGATTGTAGAGACCCGGTAGTAAAATATTATCACTGTGCTGCACTTGTGGTCGCAATTTACGATGAGGTAATAGTTGCCAATCTTCATCAAAACATAATTTGTATTGAACTCCGTCATTAAAGGTATATTTGAGAGCTCGCAAATTTATAACGCATGGGTCACCTTTTTGGTGCCTGGTCGAATTGATTTTAAGTAATCGAGTGAAGAAAAATCTCGGAAAAATGTATGATTTAAATAATGTACTTG
Organism: Germaria angustata; assembly: GCA_963681545.1. Classification (NCBI taxonomy): domain Eukaryota; kingdom Metazoa; phylum Arthropoda; class Insecta; order Diptera; family Tachinidae; genus Germaria; species Germaria angustata. The sequence continues at coordinate 76,466,377 of OY812998.1, read as the reverse complement.
ATACGATTTCAACAATCTGGATTGTTTTATAACCATATTGAAATCAGCTGGCACATATGATTCTCTTCCTTTCTTCTTTCGCTCTATGGAGGCATGCACAGAATCGTACTCCATTTGAGTGTGTCCAGCTACCAGGTATTTTTGCTGAATTTCTGCTTGGTGGGTAATTGCATAATGTTGCAAGGCATTCGCAAGTGTCGTATTACGATTTTGGGCACAGCACCCGTCGCTGTAAATTATTATAGGGTTTGATTTGTCTTTCAAATCCTGTAAATAGCCCAGCAAGCAAGAGGTAAATACATTCGAGTGCATGCCATACGTAACAAGCAACATTTTTGTCAAATTCATTATAAATTGTGAATTGGTGCACATACAGTTTTGTTTTAAAGTCGTTTGCTCCAGTTGAAAGTAGAGGAATTGTTTGCACTGCTTGCAAGTCCACCGTTAACATCTGAATATCACCTCTTGAACAACGTTCCTTGTCTTCGGTTTTTTCATTCCTGGCGCGCTCCTTACTTGTTATGTGAAGTTTATATTCATCTTCTGGGACTTTTTTATTTTTATAACTAAAGCAGATATCACATTGACCTTTCTTGGGTCTGTATATAAGTTAACACACTTGTTAGTTGTGTGAATATTTTTTTATATTTTATTTTTTATTTTACTGTAATGTATTTTTATCAGCGCATTTTTATTTATTTGTTATTATTAATAACAGTTAATTAAAAATCAGAAACAGTCGAATAAAAGCAAGATGAGCATATTTCATGCTCTCACTGTCGTTTTTTATATTTTGTTGTCAAGCCAATTAATATTTAACTAAACCATATAGCAATAATAATTAATTTTGCCTATTCTTCTTTTAACTTCTCACTCTCTTCTAAATTAAACTAACAGTTAAACCAAAATGTAAAATGTAATTTACTCTCTTTTTAGTTTGTCTTATTTTTCAATTTGCAATCCATAAATTTTTAAGAAATAAATTCAGTTGGTATTACAAGAGATATAGTCAGTGGGTTTTAGACAAGCGTTTAATGTACTTCAAGAAAATTTAAAGAACAAATAAAAATTTAAGTTAAAAAATAAAATTAAAAACTTAAAATAAATTAAAGTTGAAAAACTAATGTGTTTCAGAACATTTAAAAGAACAAATAAAAACTTAAGTTTAAAAAACAAAATTAAAAACAAGAACAGAACCAACATTTTAATTTAGAAACAAAATTATCAAGTGGAATTGAGAAAACAAAACTTTATTGAATTAAGTATTTTTGAATTAATTAATTTATGACTGAAAAATATTATAACTAAATATTGCTTGAAATAAAAAGATTAAAACCAAAACTTGCTCGAAGTATTTAATTGGAAAAACACCTAAAATTAATTTATACTAATATTGGCCTTGTGTACTGCGTCTAAGAAGCATTTGTACATTGCCTTCTCAGCCTTATCGATGTTGCGATCCATCAAATATTTTTCAAAATCTGTGTACACTTCTGCCCAAGTTTTGTACTGAACGTCTATATATTCTTTAGTTGTACTCTGTCGGCAATAATGTGATGGCATCTTAGGCAAATTTTGTAGAAAAAAGTTTACGTGATTTACTTTGGCGATGTTTGTTTTGCTTTGACGATTGACTGGTCCACTTTTCTTTAACATGCCAACGTCGCTTGCATTTATATTGCCAGTAACCCATTTGGACACGCTCCATTCACCCAGAGAGAGTGTACACAAAAACATTTTTTTTACAAACAACCTTGATCTCCCCAGAAATTTTCAATGTGTAGACTAATGTGTTTACTCACCGAGAAAAAGTACCAGTTGTTCTCAAAGTGACTGGTTTATGTGACACCATTGCAACGACATACGCTTTTTTCTCTCCCCAACACAGTGACCAAAATATTTTAAAAATATTCTTTCTATCTTCTTCTGTAATTTCGTTGCACTGCTTACCGATTTTTTTTTGCACATATTTGCGAACGGCAACGAGCCTTCAAAGTTCTTTCTCTTCTAATTTCCATTACTCCATTCCATTCTTTGCTCCGCTTTATCGATGAATACTCCTGGCCACGCATTCTCTTGAGTTTTTTACGGTTTCTATCCCAGTTTTGCTTATTTCCCTGGCCTTTACGTGCTCTTTTAATTGTAATTACCCCAGAGGATTCATCCAACAATACAGAAGGAGATACATTGCCAGACAAATGTGAATCAGTGCTGGGCTGGTACTAGCTTTCACTTGGAGATAAATCGGATTTGGAAGAAATGCTAGACTGATCAGAATTCACTGAGACAAAATGTCCTGTTTCTTCATCCAAAATTACGTTTCCAGTTTGTTGTGTTTTAGGTTTTTGGCAAAGATTCTTGAAAACAAAACAACCTGTATCAGCGTCAAAAACAGCTATTGTATCACTCATTTTACAATAAAACTAAAATTCCTCAGAATTAGATTTTCACCAAGCAAAGCGAAGATCATAACTAAAATGCAATTATAGTACTACAAAAAAAAATTTAAAAATAATACAAAAAAAAACTATAAATAACGGGAATCCCATGCATACGTCACTTACTTCCTAACTAATATATGTACTTACATACTCACTTCAATCCTATTGTGAAGAAGGATAGAATAAAGAGACGCAAAGAAGATTTTTTTTTAAATTCTTAACTGTTTAACGACTGCACATATTAAGATAAGAGTTTGACCCAGTTACATATGAAAATTGGAGTGATTGAGATACGAAAATATATTTTATTAATATTTACAGAATTGAGACAACGTATTGAGATAATAAGTTGTTGCATTAATAGAACACAAAAATAGCAACCGTTTGATATGAAAAATTGAAAACCGTATTTTTTAAGATACGAGGTTGAGGAAGTAAGGCATCGATATATAATAATAATTTACTTATTCATTTTGTTGAAGAATGTGAAAGACAAGATAAAGAACAAGAATTAATATTTGTTTTCCTATGAAAAATATGAAATAAGATAAAATCGAAATAAAAATAGCAGATTCTGGTCTCTTAATTCAAAAGAACAGCACTAGTGGGTAGTGCGCAGGTTGTGGGTTTGATTCCCACTTAAGACTAAGATTTTTGTTACTATGCTCGTTGGTCTGAAGTTATGACATAATGTACATAATGGATTACTTAACACGAAGGAATTGTAATTGTTTTGACCCCAAATTTGTACTCGATTTAATTAAAATGTCCCATTGTAATACATATCTTTGACTTATGAATTCTTGTACTTACATATGTACATACACTCCTATGCACATATTAATACATAAGATTACGATATTTCCAAGGGCGTAGCCAGGATATGAAATAGGGTGGTGCCACGAAAATTACGATTTTTTATGATTATGATTTTTTATGGTTATTACAATTTCGATCTATTTGAGGAGTAATCTGCATGGATCTTCTAAAAATTCTGCTAGAAGTTTTTCAAAAAATTCGTTCTTCTTCTCTTCTTCGGTGGACGCTTAGCATACATAGTCCTGCAATATACAATATACTTATTTTTTTGATAATAAGTAAAATTGCATATTATTTTACCGTTTAAACGAGCTTCAGTCATTGTGAAGCGCAACTATGTATGTTTTTACTCGCCTTAAAGTGCTAAATGACCACTCAACAGTTGCAGTAGTGCACGGCTGTGACAATGAAATTAATAACGCCTTCCTTATATTTGGATAAAATAATCCAGCGTCTTTCAAAATACTCGCCAGCTCTAAGTCGGCTTATTCGTCTTTTTTTGTTGCCAAAAATTATACCAAAGCTCAATTTCTCTTTCCAAATCATCCAACTTATATAAATGCTCAAACGTTTTTGTGGCATCTTTAAGCTCTTCCAGCTTCAAAAAAAGAATGTTTGACGGGTGCAAACAATGAATTGTAAACGCTAGCCGATTCTCTTCATTAAATCTTCTGTCCAGTGATAAAATTAAAGAATCTATATAAGGAATGTATATAGATCGCTTGCAGTATTCAGCAGGTGATGAAAATGGGGGATTTGAACGATGCGTTTGGCGAGAGACTATCCTTGAAACAGACATCTCTATTCCTAAATTGGCTGTGTTTTCTTGAATAGAATAAAGTAATCCGTCCACAATACCCTGTGTATTTTTTAATAATTTTATGTTGTATGCGTGTAAAAAAATTGTTAAAGAATTAGGTGGATGCCACGGCCCTCTTGGCCCATACCTAACTACGCCCATGGATATTTCCTAAATGATGACGATCACTGCTCCAGGTGATTATTTTTTGCTTTGCTTCGTTCCAGTTCACCTACTTGTCAAAAGCATATGAATTGGGGTACTTGTGATGTTTCGTGTTCAATAGTAATTTACTTGTTATGTGTGTATGCGTGTGTGAGTTTTTTTGCTACATTCGTTCTTGTTTTTTGACAGTTCCACACAGTTTACAAATTGTACTTTTGACCCTATTGATGTCACCTTGTAAAGGCATTTCCCCAAGGTTAAAACTAACCACAAGATGATGGTACAGTGAATGTCGATGGTGATGAGAAAGTAGTGAAGATGGCAAGTGCGCTTATTTAGAAATATACTCATATTCGGAGTGGAGAAGTCATAATTCAAATCCCAATTGATCCAATCAATAAGAAGTAAATTTAAATAAACAAATACAAGTAAGTAAAATGTGATATACAATTATAAAATTTAATATTTTACTGTTGTTGGCTTAGCTAGGTAATGCCCGCATTTCATTGGCGCTAAGCAAATCATCAGTACCCTTTTAGCCAAATCATGATTGAAAAGCATTCAAGCTCGTAGTCGTTGGTATAAGTATACTAGCTTGAATGCTTGATTTGGTTAGCGCCAATGAAATGTAGGCATATGCTCAGCTAAGCCAACAACAAACAATAAAATATTAAATAGTTATTTTGGAGAATATCTCGAATAAGAAATTCGATAAATAATTATAAAATTATTACATAAAGTTTGTTACTGAACTAAGTACATATTTACATAAATAAGCATTCAACATGAGAAGACAATTTTTTCAATAACCAACGATTGAGTGCGGGATGAAGTCTGTTGCAAAATCGTTCAAACTTACTTGCATAGTACAAATGTAGAGATGACTGGCGTTGCCTTTATTGCTGCCTTGTACGATTTTCGTGACACTTGTGTTTGACGATATGTTCCGGCTGTCCTCTGTTTTTCAATGAGGATTAAACATTGTCATAAATTCATCTTCAGGAAGATCCTAAAGGTATTTCCTGGGAATTTTTATCCATTGTAGTGGTATTGGTTAAAATTTTGTATATATGCATCACACAGCTATGCTGGGTGGAAAATGAAAAATAATTTTTGATATCTGACATGCTCGATGACGACCTTCGACGCGTGTACTGTATTCCGTTTATCATTCACATACATATTTTAAGCGAGACCTCAAAGCAACCGGTTGCTGAGGATAGACGAATGCAACATAAAAGTTGCGCAGTACAAAATGATAATTAAAATTTACACAAAAAGAACTACATCCTGATATAAAAGTTACCTACAATTATTTTAAATAAATTTGCTATATTTGTTATCTAATTTACTACACTACTTTACAAAATTTAAGTTTTTCTGTTGCCGAAAAATTTTTAGCTGCTACTGACTACATACGAGTAAGTTATACAGATTTCAAATATATAAGTAGAATTTTTTTTATCAGTCCCAACCTTGGAAATATACCGTTATGTCAAAAATTTTGGAAGTTGTATGATATATGTTGGTATAAGTGGAGAACGATTTGTTCTATCTGGCCCAAAATAATATAACCTTGTTATTAAATTTGCTCAGAAGTTTGATTGATGTTGAGAAACTGACAAAGAAATAAATATTTATAAAAAATTTTTGGATTATTTTGTTAAATCATAAAGAGTAAAAATGTAAAAAAGATATCACTCTTCGTCCAGTATCTTAGAGTAAAATATATTTTAAGCGTAATGAGCTCTTTGTCGTTGTAAATGGTGTACAACGTAAAAGAAGAGCCTTTAAATTTGGAACACCAACTATCATGTCGATAACTGTAGCTTTTGTTGTGTGAACATAAACGGCATACGCGATAAAAATCGATCTAAATGGCAGTAGCCAAGCACTAATTATGTTCAGCGTCTAGTGTAACATTCATTTGGCTTTTCACTGCCTCAAAATTAAAAGGCTAAAGCGCTTTTCGCAAAACGAGTTAATTGATTTTCCGTCATCCTACGTCATATTTGGTATGTAACTAGGCCAATTTCGTTAATGTGCCTTTTTGTTAACTAAATCGTTTTACTGCTGCTCCTTTTCCTCATGTAGTTCCTTGGGCTGTGTGTCGGCTCGTGTGTCTCTGTATATCTTCCGAACTACTTCCTTCCACTTTTTTCTTGACCGCTTGATGTGTCTCTATACCTTTACTCTACCTTTCTCTATTCATCTTTATTGTCGTACTTCATATTTTTTTTTTAAGTGAAGTTACCTGTTTTGTGAAATGGATAGTATAGAGAGAACAGACAGTGAAATAAGAACACAAAGAGAGAGATTAAATTCTTTTTACTACTCAACTACTCCGCATTTTTTATAGCAGAGTTCCAGCCCCTCTGGTGTTAAGGAGAGTCACTAAGTTTTTTAAGCTGTACATGTACCGCTGTATATGGTTCACTGGTGTTTCTTCCCTACACGCGTAGTAATTTGTAATTGTTCTTTAATTATATACCCTCTGTTTTCCTTGAGGGTCTTTTTTTGGTCGTGCTATTCTGAAACACTCTATCCAAATTGTTTTCTTATTTGTTGTTTTTCCTGTATATGGATGTCAAAACAGCCCAAGTAATCTTAACCTGTTTCTTATTTCCTCCCTTGCTTGTCCTAACGACCATCCTAACCCTGTCCACTAGGTCCTTTATATATCAGTTATTGTACGCTGTGGTATATGTTGTTACCATTATGGAAGAACCTTGACTTGACCCTTTCTAAACGAGATTCAGAATTGTTGACAACAAGACGGAAAAAAGGTTTGCTCTCTCAAAGCACTAAAATAACTGTTTATCGTGAAAGAAAGAAAGAATGGCGTAGTTGTCTTTATGAATAGAACAATATTTTCTTTTGTTCAGACATTGAGAACTTGTTGATAAAAGTCTTTTTGAAGACTTATGAACGGGTCAAAATTCATTCTGCTACATAACGGAAATTAATACGTTGAAGCACCTATTGGCAGCAGAACAAATTAGAAGGAAGAATACTGTAGAGTAGTAGAAAATTTTTGAAAAATTTTCTCAGTTTTTGGACAGCAGAACTACTATAAACATGAGAACTGGGAAAGAAAAAACTAGCTTCTGAAAGAATATAAAATGCTCGTCAAATCGCTAAATAAAGACACCATTTGCTTTTTACATTTTTTTTTACATTTTGCCAAAAATTTCGTCAGTTTACTATTGAAAAAATAGCCGGTATTTCTGATGGCCTCTAAATTAGACAACTTACAAAAGATAATGAACCTAGAAGTTCTATGATTGAGCTTGAATTAAAGGCTTTCGTTTCTCGAAAATATAAAAATTACAAAATTGCATTGAACTTGTTGAAGAAATTATTTTAATAATAAAAAACATGGTGTACAATATGAGCATAAATATCGAATTCCTCCATAGTAATTTGCGGAGAAAAGCAAGAAGACTGTAATCATCAGGAAGAACATTACCACTTCAGTCTTTCTTGATTGCTCAAAGATACAAGACAAGTTTGTGCGCTTATTTAATTTACTTTTGTTTTTTTTTTGTTTCTGATATACAACAATTCCAAAAATTTATCACAACAGTTATTTTTTATCTTCTTTTTGTGATCTTTTGTATTTATTTGGATTTGCTCCGGAGAGACTTTTACTATTGAGAGTTTATTATAAAACTCTCCCATTCGAACATGGGTTCGAAAAGGAGACGAACAGCTGATGAAAGTATTTCCAGCACATCTAAACGTGCTGGCATTAATAATTATTACCATCCACTTCAAGCATTAACAGATAATGAGACAACAGATGATAATATAGGTGCTTCCGCTACGGTAACACCTAAAGTTAAGATACCACCGATAATTATTTTGAAAAGCAATACTGATGCATTGCATAAACTCTGTAAAGACAGCCTCGTTACCAATTATTAAATAAGAAAAATCTCAATTGGCCATAAACTGTTTTGTGAGGGTCAATTTGATTATGATTCTGCAGTTAAATATTTAACAAACAACAAAATGGAATACTTTACATATACTCCAAAGAACAACAGACCATACAAGGTTGTTTGAACGGGCCTAGATAAAATCGATCCCAATAAATTAAAACTATAACTAATTAAAATTGGCCTTCAGTGCTATACTTTATATAGTTTACCTGAAAAAAGGCACAGTAAGCCTTACGTCTAAAGTTCCCAACAAAATCACACAGTGCTATAACCGTCAAATGTTTGGCCATGGCTCCAATAATTGCAAAGTAAAAACATTTTGCTCTAATTGTGCTGGCCCGCATGATACCGCATCTTGCACATCGACTGCAGTGAAATGTGCAAACTGCAACGGCGAACATAAATCTACGGATAGTAGCTGTCGTATGAGATTATTGTATATCAGCATGAAGAATCGATATTCTAGTCAACAAAAAAACACCTTCTCGTTATGTATTTACAAGTACTAACAATGTTCGTAAAGTAAATATTCCTACTAATATTTCCAGAAATAATAATATCTCCGCTATAAGAAGTTGTGAAATTCTCATACTGTGATATTGTCGCAAAATAGGTTACATATGGGAAAATACAAGTTATTATATGCAAGTATCATATAATACTATGAGTATGATAGTAGTATATGTATATCTGGCTGGGTGCCAATTGATTACATTCCGTTTAGCGGCTTATGCGCGTTGCTGCTTGGTGCTATCACACAATAAAACAGAGAATACGAACATTCCTATGAAGATAGAGAGAAGGGTAAAGAGAGAGTCAGAGAGAGGGAGAGACACCGATAAGAGGAGAGACACAAAAAAACAAAAACGGTAGTGACACAAGCAAACGGAGAGGTCAGGAGATATGGAAACACGCAATCGGACACACACAACCCAAAAACCATATAAGGACGATAAACAACAGAAATTATTTTTCTGTATACCATTAAATAATATTGGTCTACTCTACAAAAGTACAAATTAGAAATGTGGTGTACAGCACTGCGCATAGAACTTGTACCAAATTTTGTAAATACATATGTATGTACTATTTTCCCACTAGTTATTTAATTTAAGAAAAACACGACAATAGGGGAGGCGATTTCCATTTTTTATGGAATATAAGACGAGTATGAAGAAGGAATAACAGGATATATTAATATAAGCTATAAATACGAGATAAGTCTTGAAAATACTTAGTATGTAAGTGTTATAATCAGAACAACCGTTTGGTTCAATGGTTTACTAGCGAGTGCATATTTTATTTGTTTTCTTTTATACATATTCATATTCATATTCTTAGTAAAGAGTGATACTAAATTAGCGATTTATATAACACTTCTCCCCCCTTAATTACATATTTTAAATTAATTTACAAAATGATACATGTCGATTCGAAGTTAAATATTTTAAATTAAATATTTAAAGTCGAGATCATTCTAATAGACGTTTAGGGATTTTACGCTGCCTCTGTGGTCGTCTAGAAGGTACATCATCTCCAGCTGTTTGCAGACTGGGATATGGCTGCGGGCTGACCTCCTCTTTGCCTGCGCTATAGTTATTTGCGTTATTGTTTGAAGTTGTTATTTCTGATTGTTCTTGGAGAATTGACTAAAGTATACCATAGGTTAATACTTCATTAGATGCTTCTATACGTGGGTCTAGGTCAGCTTGTTCACTTAGTGAGGTGTTTGGTCTTACATCTACTTTTCGTATTTGATCTGTGTGTCTTTTCCATCTGCGACCATCATCTAATAATATGTTATAATGCAACTCACCCACCTTTTTTCCACCACTCCAAATTGCCATTTGTTTTTAGACATATAATTTCGTGCAGATACTCGGTCTCCTACTGAGAATTTGTTGTTTGTGATGCAACGAACCGTCATTGCTGGGTAAGATTAGGTCAAGGCGTGAATGAATTTGCCGGCCTAGTATCAACATTGCTGGTGATTTACCAGTTGCGGGATGAACTGCGCGTCTACACGCTAGTAAAATTTGGCTAATTTTGCACCCATGGTATTTGAAGTACATTGTGAAGCCAACAATTTATTTTTTATGGTCTGCACATATCTTTCGGCTTGACCGTTAGTTGCAGGATGGTATGGTGCTCCGTGTTTATGTACAATGCCACTTATTTTAAGAAAATTTTGAAATTCACCTGCCTTAAATTGGGTACCATGGTCGCTGACAAATGTATTGGGAATGCCAAATTGTGCAAATATTTCGCGGCACTTCTGCATCGTTGTGTCCGTGGTCATGTTGGGAACAATATGGACCTCTGGCCATTTTGAAAAAGCATCCACCACTATAAATAAATATTTTCCCATCAATGGTCCTGCATAATCAACGTGTACTCGCTCGAATGGTTTGTTGGGTCTTGTCCAGCAATGGCTTGGCGTTACTCTTTTTGGCTCAGGTCTTGTAGCTTGGCATAGTACACATCTGGATACTAAATTCTCAATATCCTTATCCATTTGGTTCTACCAAACATAAGCTCTGGCTAAACTCTTCATGCGAGATATACCAAAATGTGCGGAATGTAGCTCATCTAATATTTTCTTGCGTAATGGCTTAGGTATATACACTCGTATGCCTCGCAACAGGCATCCGTCATGTAGGCTGAATTCCGTCTTTAGACTTCTTACATTTGATCACATAATCGAATTGTTCTAAAAACAGCGCATAGTGCTGCATTCTAGTGGCTGAATGCAGAGGTAGTCCCTTGTTAGGTGAAAAAATTTGTGATACCGTTTTATCTTTAATTAAAGTAAATTTTTTACCGTAAATGTAATTGTAAAACTTACGAACGCCGTAAATGCTCGCATACGCCTCCCGATCAATTTGTGAGTACCGTTGTTGCACCTTACTAAGCGTCTGTGACGCAAATTGTATATACAAGTATATACAAGTGGCTAAGGACCGCACCAACGCCCGTAGGGCTCGCATCAACAGCGAGAACCAGGGATAATTTTATGTCAAAATGTGTTAACACCGTGTCAGTTTGCATTTGTTTTTTAATCTCCACAAAAGCTTTTTTGCATTTTGCATTAAAATCGAATTTCACATCATTTTGCATTAACCGATTTAGCGGGTATACAATGTCGCTTAAATTTTTAATGAATCTGCCGTAATAATTAATAAGTCCTAGAAAAGCTCGTACTTCATCTTTATTCTGTGGTTGTTTCATACTTTGAATTGCTTCGACTTTACTTTTAATTCGATGTATGCCTTCCTTGTTTACCATATAACCACAATATTCAATGGCATCCTTCATAAATTCCGATTTATCACCATTTATGCGCATGTTATATTTTGATAAACGTAGAAATACTTCTTCTAATCGGTTAATATGGGTCGCGTCATCAGGAGCTGTGATTTTAATGTCATCTAGAAATACAGAGACACCTGGAATGTCACCTAGTACCTGTTCCATAAGGCATTGCCATTTAGCGGGAGCGCTTGCTATGCCATACATCATACGTGTGGGTCGATAGGGACCCTTATGGGTGTTGAGGGTTAATAGGTGTCTATCCTCGGGATGGATTTCTAGCTGCAGGTAAGCCTTAGTCAAATCAATTTTCGAAAATTTTACTCCGCCTTTCATTTTGCTAAAAAGCTCCTCGATGGTAGGTAGTGGGTGCTCGTCCACAACCAACGCCGGGTTTAAAGTAATTTTATAATCACCACATATCCGTACTGCACCATTTTTCTTTGGTACTACGACGATGGGTGTAGCCCACTCGCTCTGATTCACTTTTTCTAAAAGTCCCTCAGACACGAGCTCTTGTAATTTTTCTTCTACAGCTTCCATTAGAGGAAATGGTGCTCGTCTGGCTTTTATAAATCGTGGAGTCGCATTGGGTTTAATGTATAGTCTGGCCTGTAGTTCCGCAATTTTCCCCATAGATTTATCAAATACTGTGGGATATTTTTTATTAAACTTTGTATTTGATGAGAGGGGTCCTATGTTTGTATAATGTTTACCACGTTGCCATTTTGCTTGTGTATTATTTCATTCCAATTTAATTTAATTTTGTACAACCACTCTCTTCCTATTAACGGCTTACGATCGGAACGCACTATATACAATTACAGTAACTAACCAGTTCCTTGACTTCTAATTTCGGAAAATAAGTTTTGGCGTCCTTCAAGTTTATTATTGAAACCGGCGCCCCAGTGTCCACTTCGAAATTTATCCAATTATTATTTACTTTTATTTTGTGCATTATCTTCTCACGGATACTTAACCTATTTTGTGGGCCGTTTATTTGCAATATTTCCTCTACCGTTTCCCCGGCTGATGTACTGTTTTGAATATAGTGTACTCGTTTCTTTTCTTTAAAACATACGTTTCTTAAGTGTCCCTTTTTGTTACAATAGTGGCATGTTGCGTCTTTAAATTAGTGTGTGTGTTTGGGGTCACCGCAACGAAAAAATTTTTTAGTATTTGATTTTTTAGTTTTTTTCCGCCATTTTGTGCACACTTATTGTTTCTTTACTATTATTACCTTGTAATTCACTGCCACCTATTACCGCCAACTCATTAGCAGTCGCCAATGTAATTGCGTCATTCAAATTTAGGGTCTTTTTCTCTATTAAACGGTTTTGCAATTTACCATCTAAAAGTCCAAATACAAATTGATTCCGCAACGCCTTTTCGAGATGAGTCCCAAAATCACAGTTTGCTGCTAATTTACGCAGTGCCACCAGAAAGTCTGCTGCTTTTTCACCTTCTTTTTGCTTCCTCATATTGAAGCGGAAATTTTCCAGTACCTCATTTGGCTTTGGGTCGAAATGGTTTTGTAAAATGTCTACAATTTCGCTGTATGTTTTGGTCTCTGGATCTGCTGGTGCCAACTTATCGCACAAAATGTTGTATGTGTCCGATCCAATGAAATGAAGCAGAAGAGGTTGTTGTCTAAGGCTATCTCAAAACGTTTAACCCACCTGGACCATGATGTCTTCTTTATGTCAAAAGGCTCGAAATTAAACAAACACACATTTTTAGCTGAACTTGTAGTTTCCGTAGTCATTTTGTATTTTTTGTTATGAATTCACCGTATTATAATTGGATGTATGTATGTACTTATGTACATATGTGTGTTAATTTTTTTAAGCCGTTAATTGCAGTTTACTGTAGAACATGCAAAAACAACTTTTCGAATGCACAAAAAAAAACTATCTTTTCTATGAGTTCTTTTTATAAACTAAATTTATAATTATTTTCTAGATTTAATTACAACTATTATTCTCTTAAAGGAAATTGCTTAGTTTAATATTTTTATTTATTTAGGTCAATAAATATTGCTTTAGTTACAATTATTATTTTCTTTAAGAATTTCGCAATATTGTTATTTAATTTTTTTGTTCTTTTGGATTTATAAAAGTGCTTTAAAAGCGGAAGTTAGTGAAAATAATAAAATCGCTTCTGTTTATTAAGTTGAACTGTATTTAGGTCAACATCATAATGCCATATCAACTGAATTTGAATCGAAATTGTAAATTCGCAATAAAAAATATTTGGTTCCTTAACTTACATATTCATATTGATTCCATGTACCGTATTCTTAGTAAAGAGTGGTACTAAATTAGTGATTTATATAACAGTAAGCACACTGAATTTTTTGGAAATAGAGATTAAATAAATTGTTTTGGGATAAATGAGTTAGAAAGAAATAACTCTAAAGATGGCACATATTTCAAAACTGTCTATTTATAAACTAATTTTGAAGTGAGATTTCGGAAAGATGTTCAAAACTCAAACCCCGTAGGAATAAAATTACATTGTTTCTATCAAAATATATTTTGTTGTTTACTTCAATGTAAACGTGCTATTTTATTGCTCCCCACTGTTTATCTCTTATAGATATAGATATTCACATACTTCCATACATATGAAAGACTGTAGATCAGAGACCTGCAACCGGTGATTAAAAAAAAATCAGATTAATCAAACACTCGAAAAACATGTCATTTTCGCTCAAACGTTCAAATATGCCTTTATCAACATTGTGTCTATTCTATTTTATGCTAAGCAAAATAAGGGTTGTTTGCGAACATGTAAATTTAATCTGTTGCCGCATGCTAGCTATTCAGTTTGAGTGTTTAAAAACTGTGTGTGCATGAATTTTTGGACAACTCTTCAAAGCACACATTTTTATTTAATCACATTCATGATCGAAATCAAAAACTTAGAGGCATTAATGCAAAAAGCATTAATGTGAAAAAGGCAAAAAATCAACAATTGTACATTTATGCACAAGGTGCTGTGTGTTTATAGAATGGTTAGGCAACACGGTTGCCAGACTTAACAGTTTAATAGCATTTTTACGACGATACGCTGAAACAGATAATTAATCAAGAAATATATTTTTAAAATTATCCCGATTTTTACAATTATCATTTTGTAATTATATAGACATGTGTGTATATGTGTATACATGAAGGAGGTTATATTATAAGCAATGCGTTTTGTATTCTTATTTTTTGTTAAATACAGTAAAGTATTTTAAGCACTTATATATTAAACACTCTCACTGTCGCTCACAAAAATATAAATTAGCCTAAATCTACCACAGCTACAACGGTGGTCGTGTAGCCATGTAGCCGTGTTGTCGTGAAAATAATCATTTTCATATAAACGTGTAAAAATTTTGCGCTGTTGAATAAAATAATGTTGAAACGGGTGTATTTTATTGTACAAAGATTTTTTTCTCACACTGAAACAAATAGATTTGTTGAATTTGCTTCGGTGCCGCCAAAAATTAAAAAAAGCACCGAAATTTAAAAAAAAGCGCACCGCGCTCAGAAAAATACACTTAAAGACCCTTCTTTTTAAGTAATCTATGTACCAAACCAATAAAGCGGTATTATTCTTGGGAGTTAAAAACGACTTTAATTTCAGTAAAATTCAATAAAACAAACAAATTTGGCAAGGTTGAAGTATTTCTTATAAAAATAACAAGTTTTTTTGAATGAGTAAAAAATAATCCGATCTTTAAACGATTTTAAACCGAAAATTGCGATTTTTAAAGTTTATTGTAAAACCGACGTTTTTTGGTAACTTCGTATGGCATCCTTATTTCTCAACCACAATGTTTAACAACCTACATACCTACACACTCAAGATTATGTGCCAGCATATATCATTGCATGATTTTTCTTAATATTCTTTGCAAAGAAAAGGCATGTTGAATAAATGCCATTCGTTTTTGTGTTTAATCAATGCAAACGCTCAAAATAGCTTCTGTGTTAAAATCTTGCTTGAAAAATTCATATAGGCATTTTTGTATTTGCCTTCCTAATGATTAACACAAATAAAGATTATGAGCGTACGCGCATGCTTGCTTATGTGTTTGTGAATAATTGGACACAAAAAAGTTATGCATGAGTGAAGGCATAAAAAACGTGATTTTTGCCGGTCTCTGCTGTAGATTATATATTATATTAAGGTGACCAACTACTTTTTGTTCAAAAAGAGTACACTTTGCAAGTATTTCATAGGTAGGGTAGCCAGTTTTGAAATTCGGAAAAACAGTACAACCAGCACAAAAAGCATTACAATTAAGGAAAAAACAGTACATTTTTTAACGAAAACATAAGTATTTATTCAAGTCTTAGCATGTTTTGAGCTATTAATTAAAAAGCAATAAATATACTATTAATTCAAAAGAAACAAAAATAATATTAAAAAAAAAACACTTAAAATATATGAGATCATAGCCAATATGCATTATAAAAATTTTTGTACAAAGAGCTTGAAAATTCATTTTAAATATATGTACACAATAAAAGGCATATAAGATTATATTTTGTTGTTTGGGCTGAGTTGTATTGCGTGTGTTACAAAATTTTTAAATTTTCAGATTGTGGCAATGTTTATATATTAAAATTAATGTCAATTCTACACATTTGGTATGCTTTGTTTTTAAACTTTTATTTTACTTTTTAATTAAATAAAAATATAAAATATTTTTTAATTCAGTAAGTATAAAATTATTTGCATATATGTACATATGAGCCCTTTATTTTGAAAGTGGCATGAGTCATTTTGTTTTTAAATCGATATATTAAAGGGTTTTCGCTTTAACACGTTTAAAAACATAGATAATTTTTTGTTATTAAATATTAAAAATGTTTATAAAAAATCATTGAACAACAAAAAGTACAAAAAACAGTACAACGTATAAAAAACAGTACATTTGCGTACTGTTTTGGATGTTATGCATAAAACAGTACAATTAAATAAAAACAGTACATGTACTGCTAAAAACAGTACGTTTGGCACCCCTATTCATAGGTGAAAAAAAGAAGAAAAACGATAAAAACTTTATTTTCTTTTAAAAACATATTTTTCTTCGGAGTGGATTTTTTTCGGTAAATGAGGATGTTCGTCTAATAATGTAGCCACATCCGAACAACTTTCATTTTGCATATTAAATTTGACTGTTAAGACGGCAGATAATGTTTTTACAGAAAGTTGGGACTTCTCACTGCTCCAATAATCACTCCCTAGTGAAAATACCCTTTTAACAGCAGCATTAGTGCCTAGACAACATAAGGAAATTTCTATTAAAACTTTTAAATTTTCATGTGGGATATCTTCTACTCTAAAATGCCGAAAGATTTCTACCCATCTTTTGTCAAGTTCTATTTTCTCATCGTTCCATTTCTTAAATTTTTCTTCATTTAAATATAAATTTACTCTTCGAATTTCTTCAAAAAGAAAATTGTCATTAATAACAATATCTTTTACTTCCTTCATTACAAATTCGACTGCTGAAGAAACTTCTTTCCATTCAATTTTACTATTTAGAAGGGTCCATTTGAAGCAATTTAATGCTCTAAAGTTCACTATCCATTCTTCGATATATTCATAGCAATTTTTATAAAAATTTTTAACTTCTTTGAAAAATTCATTTTTTATTCCGGGATTGGAATCTTCCAAAACGGTCAGTTTATTCTTTAGAATTAGTGGTAAAAATCCATCATTAAATATTGATTTACATTGCAGTATGAAATCGTTTAATATAATACAAACTTCTGCTGCTGAAATTTTATCTCCTTCAATTTTTAGAGTAATT
This sequence comes from Germaria angustata, assembly GCA_963681545.1. Lineage (NCBI taxonomy): Eukaryota > Metazoa > Arthropoda > Insecta > Diptera > Tachinidae > Germaria > Germaria angustata. The sequence goes on along the minus strand of OY812998.1, from coordinate 76,449,085 downwards.
TTATGAAACAACGACGCCTGACTGTGAATAAAATAAAGCATAGATTCTGATATATCGTTTTGAAAGAATTTCTTCAAAATTGTAGGACATTTGTCAAGGCTTAAAAAATATGAACGTAGTGGATCATATAACTGCAAAACGCGTTCTAATGCTATAGTTAAAGCAAGCCATCTGACTTTGGAATAACCAAGCAGTTTTTTGTACTATAAACCGATTGAAATATAGATATATATTTGTAATAATTACTTCCACATCTATTGACATTGAACTTGATGCTGCATTGATGGCATTTGATATAATGTGAGCATTACAACCAATTCCCAAAATATTTCGTTTCAGAAGATATTGTAATTTTGTGTACACATTATTGACACCTTTACGGGTGCGTTCTCCAAAATTGGTATTTGTGTTATCAGCCGAGAGTGCCAAAATTTTCTTATTCAAATTGTTGTCCATTATAACACGAAATAAGTGATTAGACAAAATGTCTGATGTTTCCCCATCCAATGATTCCAAATTTAAAATCTTAATTTGAATACCGTTCTTAATATCGAAATACCTTACTAAAATTGGATAAAGTTTTATTTCATTGTGATTCGATGCGTCTGATAGAATAGATATATGTGATACAGAATCCAGATTTTCTGATAGCATTTTCTTGCAGTATTCATTAAATACGCTGGTTACGAAAGACTCACATTTTGTTCGCGCACAAGAAAATTTTTCGTCACAAAATATTTTTAATAATTTAGTACTGCAGTCCATGCTGCGAAAACTTTGATTATGTATTATTGTGTGAAAAGCAAAAGTACCCTCCATAACTGCCAATTTTTTTTCATTAGTTCCAAAAGTATTCCCTTTATAAAATGTTGTCAGTTTGGATGTTGACGCTGCTGTGTCATGAGATGTTTTATGTACTTTAGTTTCAATGTGTGCCGTTATTGCACTACGTCCATGAATTGCAATTGAAAATTCCCTATTGCAGATTGTGCATTTAACCAAGGAGTCATCATTTTGATTTTTAACTACAATGAACGGAAACTCTTTTTTTAAATTTTCGTTTAAACGATTTTTCCTTCTTTTGTTATCGCTCATATTTGAATTAATAATCTAAAAAGTATATTAGTAATATATTTATTATTTTGATTTTAAATAAATATTATAATCTGATATTATTTAAGTAAAATGAAACTATAATATTAATACTTACATGCAACTTCACCTTCAATAGATAAATAAAATTTTATTTTATGTTGTACACCTCAAGTCTTGTAAATTTGAACAAAAAGTACGAAATTGTTGTTTTTTTTAAGCTCAAATTAATTAAACAGAAAGGGAATTCCCATAAAACTTTGCCGTACATGATACGCACAAAATAACCAGAAAGGTCAGAACACAGCAAATATAGAGAGATAGATATATCCATCTCTTTTCACAAATTTAAATTTGACGTTGTTAGAAAAAGAGGTCTGTAGTATCTATCTATCTCTGCAGGTACATAATACGGCCTCTCAATTGTGCCGGAAACGGCAGCCCTATGTGCGCGTAAATAAAATTCAAATAAAATAATCTAAAAAATCTTTTAGAAATACAAATGAGTATAAAATTATACAAATGAGTACTTTCAGAGTACAGGTTTTGAAAAGAGTACGGTTTGCGAAAAAAGAGAACAAAACTCAGTAAATGAGTGCAGTTGGTCACCTTAATTATATATTTATTGTCTTTGACTGAACAGTTTATATTGCTTTGCTACTGGCAATACAATATGATGTAACAGAAGTATTATGTATTTACGTCCCCATACATACATGCACATGCGCATGTGTGTGCACATGTGTTATTTATGTTTCGCAGATTTCATAACGTATTTACTGAGCAGTGAAAGATTTGTATCTCAGTATGCGTCATTCATGTTTGTCCATAAATACCTTTGCCAGTCTCTGATATGAATCATTCAACGATCATCGTTCAAGATACATCAGCTTAAAAGGAATGGATTGCTTTCTTTTACTAAACTTAATATTGACAGTGGTGGTTGCCGCACCGCCCCGTCATGAATATAAGAAATCGAAAGCACGTAATAGTTTTGAATCACTTGAACCGTTAAGAGATGGGCCATGTATTCATGCAAGTGTAAATTTGCAATCATTAGCTTCAGTACATTCACAATCAGAGGGTAGAATTGTAAATCGCAAAAAAGCAGACGGGAGTAATCATAATATTGCTGCAGATCATAGCGAGAGCAATCATTATGTACTTTCCAACAATTATCACAATAACGCCATCAGTGAACCTTATGATCGTTACGTTATTTCTACGCAATTACTTCCCCCTCACAAGGTTTCACCGCAATATTTTCAAGAAAACTGGCGACATAGTTCGATAATTCAAAGTAATGGACAAATTAATAATCAAAATACAGACCCAACTCCTACTATGAACGCAGTCCCACAATTCTTAGGCTCGGAAGCAACTAATATAGAACACACCTTTAAAACGCATCATTTACTAAATTCGAAAAATGCTGAGATTACCGTGTTTACAGGAAATGTTGACTCTTCTGTGCACACGTTCGATGATAGTGGAAGCGTAGCACATAAGCACAGTAGTGGTGCTTATGCGAATTTATTTGGTCAATCTAGTAATAGTCCAACTTTAATATATCATAGTTCCGTAAAAGAACCTAATTCTGATACGCTTACAAATCATCCACAAATGGATATGGGACTTCTAAGTGGTCAAATAGGAAAACTGATACATGAGACAGTCGCAAGCACCGCTATTGATGCCTCCATTGAAAGGCACATTTATGTTCATGTTCCTCCAGAAGATTTTGAAGATAGTAACGAGCAGAAACCCATTTACCAGCAACTGCCTCCTACCCCATATAAAAAACATTATAAAATAATTTTTATCAAGACTCCATCTTATCAAACGGCCACCTACAATCAATTGGCTGCACAAGTTGCTCCACAAGTAGAGGAAAAAACTTTGATTTACGTTTTAGTGGAAAAGCCTGATGACCCCTTGTCAAATCAAATTCAAAAAGTTCAACAATTTTTCCACAAGTCCAGTAAACCTGAAGTGTACTTTATCAAATACAAGACCAGCAAAGACGACTCAAAAAATTCAAAAAATACGAGTACTTCCGATATAGTGGAAGAGCAACCGGTACAAAACGTTCCCAGCGAAAGTGATAATAGTCAGATTGACATTAGTTCGGCGGCGAACGAAGCGATCAATTGCAAACAAAATCAAGAACTTTTTGGAGTTCCTTTGCAGTGAAAAGTTGCATGTTTTTTTATTTACGTATTTATTACTTCCAAGTATTTGAAACTTTAAATTTAAATTCCCACTTATTTATAATGCATGTCAAACCAAACCCAAAATTTGTTTGTACTTTTACATACTGTAATAGAATTGTTTGAAAGTGTTGACCACTCTACTTTTTCTGAAGACTTGGTCAAGATTAATTGTATTTAACACATACATATACATATACTTATATACATACATATATGCACACCAAGGTATCCGAATACCTTTGACGTTTTCAATTAAAATTTTGTTATAGAAGTTGATAAATCGCAATCTTGACGCTTTCTGAGAACTTGAAGCTTTAGAGCAAATTTTTACTTTGAATAAGAGCGTTAGAGTAAATTTTTTTACTTTGAATAAGCGCGAATGATCTATTAGCTCTTAACATTCTCATCAGTGTGGCAAGGTACCCGGATACGTTTGTGAGTATGAATTTTTATGAGTTTTTTTCAATTATTAGTATCGTTGAATAAGCAAATAAAATTAGTTAAAGCCGATATACAGGCATGTTCTGCAAATCACAAGATTTCAAAATCACTTGTGATTTTAAAATCACAAATGTGATTTTGTGGTGTTCTGAAAATCACAAAAAATTTAACTTTTCAGTGTGATTTTACCTTTTCGAAAACACAAGAAAACGGCTGATGTTTTGCTTTGATTTGATGACAATTTTTTATGTATTAAAAATTAATAAAGGTTTAGTTAAAATAATAAGTGAACGTAAACTAAAATTATTTTTTAAAATAAAAATTAAACACAAGTTGATATGCCTGGGGCTTTATTGTTGTCAGTAATATATTTGAAAACAAATTTATTAATTTAACACAAGAAAGTAGTTTCAAGAATACACACGAAGTTGCCACCACAGATATATTTAGTAATCTGTAGTTGCCACTGTTCTTAATATATAATTATTGTTGCCATTTGCTACTGCTTTATAAGTAATTATTTTTAAAATTAGTTAAACAATTGATAGCTAATAAATATTTTGAATATAACTTAATTTTTATTTTTTTTTTTTTTAATAAAATTTATTTATTGTATCTTCAGTTAACTGAACTAACAATAAGTATTAAAATCTTAAATATATATATATAATTGTTAGGCCCGACCAGTGTCAGACATAAACTTAGTGATAATAATTAATAATACATAAATGTCATGTTAAGCACAAAAAATATTTTTAAAGAATTTCATCTGCAGTGTTGCGTATTAATGCCGTAGTATCCCTCTTTTTTAAGCGGATGTGTCCAGGAAAGTTCAAGATATTTCGGGCAAGCGGATTCGGATGGGACTCGAGTTTTGTTAAATATTTGCCTGCATATTTTGCAATTTCAGCGGTCACAAGTGGCATATTTAAATCACGATGTAAAAATGAATTTTTCATGTACCATGGAGCTGATGTTATTAACCTTAAGATTTTGTTTTGCATTCGTTGTATTCTCTCTACATTGGAAGCTGAAGCAGTGCCCCATAGCTGAATACCGTAACACCATATGGGTTTCAAAAGTGACTTGTATATTAAAAGTTTACAATCCAGACTGAGAGTAGAATTTCTACCAATCAGCCAATGTATCTGCGTTAATTTAAGCTTCATTTGTGTCAGCTTAGAGTCAATGTGGAGTTTCCATGTAAGCCGTCGGTCAAGGTGTATACCAAGGTATTTCACCTGTGAATGTTGAGGCACAACTTGGTTGTTGATTCGAATGGGGGAACAAGTGTCTCTTCGTAGAGTAAATGTGACATGAACACACTTTTGTTCATTTACTTTTATTCTCCATAAGTTTAACCACAGTTCCAACAGCTTAATATGTTCTTGAAGATATCGGGATGCCTCGTGAGGGTTTTCATGCATACTAAGGCAGGCTGTATCATCGGCAAAAGTAGAAGTGAGGATATTACTGCTCAAAGGCATATCACAGGTATAAATCAAATACAAAAATGGGCCCAGTATACTCCCCTGAGGCACCCCAGATGCAATAGTTTCGGGCACACTCATGAAGAGTCCTTCCACGACAGTAAACTTCCGGGCAAGAATGTAACTTTCTAAAAGATTTACTATGTTTATTGGTAGATATGTCTTCAATTTTAAAATAAGGCCTTCATGCCACACTTTATCAAATGCCTGAGAGACATCAATAAAGAGGGAAGAACAATACTTTCTTTCTTCAAATGTTCTTCTTAGAAAATGAACCAATCTATGACATTGTTCAATGGTGCTGTGCTGACTTCTAAAACCAAATTGATGGTCCGGTATGCATCCATTATCAGCTAGAATTGGGGACAATTTTGTCATGAGAAGTTTTTCAAAGAGCTTTGAAATTGTTGACAGCAAACTTATTGGCCTATAAGACTCAGCCTTAGTAAGATCTTTACCCGCCTTTGCAATCATTTTGACCATGGCAAGTTTCCAGCTGTGTGGGTAATACTCCAGTCGTAAAATGCCATTAAAAATGAATAACAGGATTCTAATAGCAATACGAGGCAACTGCATCAGCATCTTGTTACTAATTCCATCAATACCCGGGGCCTTCTTTGGATTGGTTTCAGCAATTAGTTTTTGTACATCAAGCATCTTAAACTTTATGGGTCGAGGGGGTAGAGCAACTACGCTCGGCAAATCAACAGCACCAGTACATGTGTTTGGGGTAAATACTTGTTTTAAATGCTCAGCAAATATGTTACCTTTTTCAGTATTGTTTCTTGCCCAACCTCCGGTAGAAGTGCGCAGGGGAGGTTTAGACTCAACGGGTGTTTTAAGTTTTTTAGCAGCGCGCCACAAGGAGTAATTAGATGCTGCTGTGACATCGAGACTTTCCAGATAGTTTTTAAGAGAAGCAGATTTTTCAGATGCAAGCAACTCTTGGAGTCGTTTAGTGCATTCTCTAAGTCTAATTTTATGTTGGGGCGATCTGTGCTGTTGCCATTCCCTTCTAGCTCTCCTTTTTTCACATACGAGACGTTCAATATCCGCAGAATAAATTCTATTAAACCCAGTCTGCGGATGGGAGGTAGTGGCATGTTTAGCAGCCTGTTTAATATTCTCGGTAAGATTGGCAATGTTAAGTTCAATATCATCGGGAGTTCTAAGCCTGATGTTTTCCGTACAATGACTACTGAGATATTTTTTGAACCCCAGCCAGTTAACACGATATATCATCTTCACATATGGGTCAGGTAAGTCACTTCTTAGTGGGCTACAAATTGTAAAGATCGTGGGAGAGTGATCGGAGGAGAGATCATGTGAAGCTTCAACATGAATTAAATCTCTAGGGATATTTTTCATGACCCCAAAATCTATAACATCCGGAATTTTCTGTATGTCAGTAGGCCAGTAAGTAGGCTCCCCGCTAGAAATGACATCCAAACCCATTTTTGAAATTGTGTTGAACAATGCTCTACCTCTAGGTGTAATAAGCCGCGATCCCCAGAACGTATGTTTTGCATTGTAGTCTCCAGCTGCTATGAAACAAGGGCCAAGAGTTTTGTAAAAATCCTCGTATTTATCCTCACTGATTGAAAATCTGGGAGGGGAGTAAATCGATGATATCACAAGATTTGAACAAAAATTTTCGATGCAAATATTTGTTGCCTGCAGATGGTGCTCACAAATGTTCTCAAGAATGTAGTGCTTGAGTCTTGACTTTATTAGAATTGCTGATCCTCCGCATGTTCTTCCTCTCGGGTCCTTTGTATCATATAAGGTGTAGCCACTCATTTTAAAAAGGCTTCTCGAAGTCAAATGAGTCTCAGATACCAACATTACATCAATATTCTTCACCGTGAGGAAGTGCTCTAGTTCGTTTCTATGTTGGCGAATGCCGTTTGCGTTCCAGAAACATACTTTTAACGTGTTCATGGCTTGTTAACTAATGCTAGAAGCAGAGTGTTCTGCATTCGCAGCATTTCTTGCATCATGCTAGTCATATTTGTTGTAAAGTTGTTTATAGTTTGCACCAAATTATCAATAGTATTTTCAAGGCGACTGAAATTAAAGCTAGCATTTGCATTTGTTGTATTATTTGATGGTGACACTTTTTGCACTGGAACAGAGTTGATCTTCACAGCGTCAGCATACGATACTTGTGGAGTGATTGGTTGGGCCATTAGAGGATAAGTGGCGGAGTACGTATTTCCAGTTTGCGCTGGGACTACTTTAGGCTTTTGACTCATAGCCTGTTTAACGAAAGAGTATACAGGACATCCCCTGTAGTTAGCAGTGTGATTACCTCCACAATTACTGCACTTCTTTTCCTTCTGGTCCTTCGACTTATTGCAAATAGCAGTGTTGTGTAATTCACCGCACACAACACAAACAGTAGGTAATTTACAATAAGTTTTCGTATGGCCATATTCTTGGCAATTATGGCACTGTACGGGTCCTGAACGCTTGTGGGGTTCTTCAACTGTGATTTTGCGGTATAATAGATATTTCAAATTATAAATGGGATGGGTCTCATTTTTCTTCAATATTACGTCGTTAGGCTCCAGTTCAACACGAAAAAGAGGTTGGGGTATCTTATCCCTGTTTATTATGTTGGATACATTTTTTACCTTGAATCCTTGGAGGATGAGAGCATCTTTTATTTCAGCAGGGACAACATAAGAATCTATGCCTTTCAGTACGATCTGTAGGCCTTTAGCGCTTTTAAGCTGGAATGTGTAAAAACTTGTTTTGTTTTTTTCGAATTCATTAACCATTTTGCGGAAATCTTTTTCTTCGTATATTTGGATCTTTGTTTCATCAATATTACCACGTTTTATTGGGACAATGTGAAATGCCTTTTCGCCAATGACCGAGATTAGTTTTTTGATGAGGGAGTTTGAATTTTTTTCTCTCAAATAGATGGGTGGTGGTTTGGAGGTTTTTTTCGAGGAGCCTTCGGGTTTGTCAATGTCATCCTGCAATATTTTAAAGCGGTTTTGACGGTTAACTGAAGCGGTGTCTATATCCCTGGATATCTTGGGAACAGATGAGATCTTTGAAGAATTTGGGCTTCGCCCGCGCTTTAGCACTGTAATATATCGGTCCATTCCGACAGGCACCTTTGGTTTCTGAATAATATTGTCTATTTTAATAACTTGGCTAAGTGATGAACACGAGCCCGGAGCGGATAATGGCGCTGATTTAAATAAAGAAGTACTAGGCAGCGGTAATGTTAGAGAATCACTACTTGGCATCGGAGTAAGCGAATTTGATCGCTCACGTAAAATTGGCTTTGCCGTTAGAAAAAGACTATCATCAGATTTTTTATGTTTATTGTTTGCATTAAGAGCTTCAGAACTCACAGTAAAATAGGCATTTCTGCCGTTAGAACTCACTTCACAATTTTTTGTTTTTGAGGTACTCATGCAGAGTATTCCTCAGTCACTTTGTTTACGGTTGTTTTTTTGTTTGTTTTTTTTTTTTTGTTTCAGATTATATGAAAAATTATTAATGCAAATAAAGCAAATTTCACAAAATATGTGTGTATGAACTTATTACGAATCAGTACTTATTACGAATATTTTTTTTGTTTGTATTTTTGTTTGCTTAGTATGAGAAAAAAAAAAAAACTGAATATAACTTAATAAAAATAATTAAGTTTTATTGGAAAAAGCTTTTTTAATTAAAAAAAATTAAATATATTTCTCGTCGAAAGCAATATTTATCTACTCTGGCAAGCATCAGTGTATTTTCGAAGAACAAAAACAACTGACAACTAAAAAGTAAATGCAAATCACAAAAGGAAAATGTCAAATCACAAAAGCAAATAACAACATTTGTTGCAATAGAAAGTGTTTCCAATTTTTTTATATTTTAGCCAATTTTTTGGTACAAAATCATCAGTTTTACTCTTAAAATAAATAAAAAACAAATAAATGTGTTCAATTAATGAGTTTTTATTGAGTTAAATATAAAAAGCCGTCCAAAATTAAGAAAGTGATTTCAGATCGCCAGCCACATAGCTGACCGGTTTCAAATCACAACAGTTCAAAAAGTTTTGTGCGCAGAACACCTTTTTTGTGATTTCAAATCACTTTCACAAAAAGTGATTTGCAGAACATGCCTGATAAGGAAGTAAACTTAAAGGACTACAAAAATTTAATTTTGATATTGATCAGAAAATCCTACTTATAAATACAAACTTAAAGATCATTCGAGTATGTTGTAAATATTGGACGATTAGTAGAATGTCCATTACATCTTGGTTTAATGCAAGTGGTACAACCTTTACAGGTTTTTCTTTGCTTCATATGTACATAGTTGTGGCAGCCTTCTGGAACACGAACAGTTTTATTTTTCTTTGTAAATAGGAAATTTGGGTTTTGTTTATTTATTTTTTATTTATTTAGGTTTTTTCGACGTCCCACACACAAGACTTAAGGCTTATATTGCAGTATGGAACTAAGCATACGCAAATACAACAAATCAACAAATACATAAGAAATAATAGCAAAATTGTACTAGATTTAATTAAGTCTATTATAAATTGCAAATGATTCTAAATAAAATATAAAATATAATATAAAAATTAGTTACATAAAGTATACAAAATTCAATAAAACAAGCTAAAACAGTACGATTTTTTATAACATAAAAAATATAATATAATTAAAATTACTTACAGAAAGTTTACAAAATTCCATAAACAATCAAAAACAATAAAAAAGAGTAAATTTATAACCTCAAAAGTTAAAAAATATGCATTGCTATTCAAATTGAGAAATGACAAAATACATTTCCTGAATTGACGTGCGTTACTAATGATTTGTGATCTATAGGGGATTCCATTCCAGAGATGGATAGCATGAATAAAGAAATGGTATTTAGAAATCAATGTACGGTGACCAAATGCTAGAATTCTTTTGCCCCTATCAAGTGTTGAAAAATTTAAACGTTCATGGAGATGTTTGGGCTGGTGTGTATATATAATTTTGTGCATAAACAGTAAAACTCGCACTTAAAAAAATCATCAAAGCTAACGCCGTAAAGTAAAGTTACGTAGGGTGAGATATGGTCATATCTTCTTAGACCAAATACATACCTAATAATGTTATTAAACGCCACATTAAGTTTCCTTTTGCTTTCACTATCGCAACTGGCAAATAATTCACAGCCATACAATAAGATAGGTATTAAATAAGACTTTGCAAGAAGTATTCTAGTTTTAATTGGAGTACAATATTGAGTTTGCCAAAGATTCCTTAACATTGAGAACGCTCGACTGCAGGCAAAGTTAATGTGATTAAACCAAATCAGAGTGTTGTTAAAGTATACGCCGAGATTCTTGGCAGAGTTAACAATATCTATGGCCTGGTTATTTAAAATTAAAGTAGGATTACAGTCAAGTTTAATAACTTTTTTTTAATAATCAAACACTTGAACTTAGTAGGATTAATTGCTAGCCCATTAGCGGTGGCCCATTCATGAATGATACCTAACTCCTGGTTTAAAGTCCTTACACATTCATCAACAGCGGTCTTGCTGCAACTGATATAAAGCTGAACGTCATCTGCATACAATCTAACCCTACAGTATTCGAGTTTATCCTTAAGGTCATTCACGTATAGCGAAAAAAGTAGAGGGCCCAAGATCGAACCTTGTGGAACACCTCGACTTAATGGTAAAAAGCTTGAAACTGAGGTAGGTATCTCAACATATTAATATCTATTAGTTAGATATGAATATATTAGATCTGTGGCAGTTGATGAAAATCTATACATGTGTTTAAGTTTAAGACACAAAATGTTATAGTCAACCGTATCAAATGCTCTGGAATGATCCAGGAGAACTAAAAATGTAACGTTACCGCAGTCTACCTGTTGTCTTATATTTTCAGCAACATCTGCGAGGGCCGTTATACAACTATGATTTTTACGAAAACCAGATTGCCGGTCAGTGAGCAAATTGTTGGTTTCAAGATACTGTATAACTTGGTTATGAATTAATCTTTCAAAGGTTTTAGATAAAAACGGCAAGATTGCTATCGGTTTGTGATCAGAACTAGATTTAGGAATATGAATAATCTTAGCAAGCTTCCAAATTTTGGGATAGCGGTTGGTAGTAAAAATCTTGTTGAAAACAAATGTTATAAAAGGAAGAAGTTTTGGAATTTTCAAAAACCTAGGATTTATCCCATCCACACCAACTGCATTGGACTTTATTGATAGTAGGCTGGATAAGACATCACATTGAAATACATTTGCGAAATTGAAATTATTGTTTAAAATATCATTGGAGAAATGGTAGTAATCAGAATTTGGTTGCCCAATTCGAGTATTCAGAAACTGGTCATTTAAGGTGTTTGCATCGACAGCACAAGGTTCTTGGCTACCAGGATTGCCAACGTCAATTTCTCGAATCGTTTGCCAAGTTTTTTTTCGAGTCTATGGCAGTAGAAAACTTAGTAGCATAGTAGTCTGACTTGGCTTTTTTAATTAAACTGTTGGTAATCTTAACTCTGTGGTTCTAAAATGTTTCCATCTGGCATATAGAAGATCTCTGCGATTAATCGCCTGTTCAATGTCGTGAGTGAACCAGGGCTTATTATGCCTATTTACAATTTTCGTTCTTAAGGGGACTACAAGATCGTATAAGTAGTTTAGGTTGCACTGCAGAAAAGAGAGTTGATCATCAATAGAAATTAAGTTATGTATCACACTTTAATCAATACTGTGAAATTCTTCTTCTAACCTTAAATAGTCGATGTTTTTAAAGTCCCGATATCTAACAAATTGGTCAGGCACATTCAACTGAAAATTATACGTAATGAAAATTAGATCATGACGTGAAAAGCAAGATGCAAACAGTTGGTCATAAAGCAACACCTTCGAAATATCACTGACGAAGAAAAGGTCAAGTAGTGTGTTGTTGGTGCTTGTACAATGTGTAGCATTGCTTGTGTTTGGGGAATTAAGGCCAAGTGTAAGCATGTTTTCAGTTAGACTGGGGTTTACTAGAATGTTAGAATTAAAATCTCCTGTAATAATTACATCTTCATATGTGACAGTGTATGTTTCCAAAGTGCTCATAAAACTCCCAATACAAATGCGATTATTTGGTCTATAGACACAACCTAAAAGTAGTTTTCTTCCCTCACAACTTACTTGAAGAAGTAAATATTCTAACAGATTTCCGGATCTATCAGCAGCAGTAACATTATCTGTAGATTTACTGAGGACTTTAATTGCGATTCCTTTTTTAATATAAATTGCCACACCTCCATACCAATTTCTATAAACCCTCCTGATATTGTATCCTTGCAAAGAAATCGATAAATCAGGTTTAAACCATGTCTCGGATACGCATATCAAATCAGAGTTTTCAAAGATTAGTCTAAACTCTTCAATCGTAGGTCTCAAGCTTTGGGCATTGATGTGACAGATATTGATACCTCTCCTTTGGCTAGCCAAAACTTTTACCATCGTCCCAATCCCGTCTCTAGAATGAACCCTATTATTATTTAAATTATTCATTAATGTTAACTGTAAGGTAAGAGGAAGTAACGCACGAGGAGTATATTGTATTTCCATATCTGGATAATGTATAAGGATTATTAGCAAAATAAACAGCAATGAACAAAGTAAATATACATAGGTAAAATAATTGATATTAATATGATTTTAATATTAGGATTCCTTTTAAGCAGCAGAAGGTCCGTCGCAGGCTCGAAATAAATTGTTGAGGTGCTCCATGTCATGAATGCATATTGCATGGTCATTGGAAGACATTTTTATGTAAACCAAGCCACATATAGTAAAAGCACTATGTATGTGCTTATCTTTTTTAAGGCGAGTAGCTGCGCGTAGAATTTTAAAATTTGTGGACGTAAGACTTTCATTAACATAAAATTTGTTGTCAGAATTTTCTCCAATATGTCTCAATGAAAAGAAAAACCGCGGATTACCTTTACGCCAACTAGAAAGTGTTTTCAAGAAATAGTTTTTATCATAAGGGGTCCAAAACTTGACAATTATTACCGCATCTCTCGAGTCTGATCTATGTTTATTATTATGATTTTGTTGCCGATAAATCCTTTCGATTGCTGGAACCGAAGTATTAATTGTTTTGCAGATTTTATCAAAAATGTCTAATAAGTTCTCATTATGTTTGTAAGGAATTTCATTAAGTCTTAATTCACAAGCAACATTTATATTTTCTTGTTGTTTAACTTTCGATTGCAAAGCTTTTATTTCGTCTTGCATACTTTTTATGTTTACCGCGACTGTTTCCAATTTTTCAACTTTTTCAGTAACACAATGCAGTTATTTTTTAATGCTGTTAAAGCTTTTATCTATCTCACTCAGTAAACGGATCTCACAGTCACGAAACATATGTAGTTTGTATTAATGTCTGTAATCATTGAAATTGAAAATACCCCGAATTCCCGTAGCCGTACAAACGCAGAATCTCTTTACTCAAATAATGTAAGCTCTGCGCTCAAGCTTATGCAAATTATGGATAATCGATTTGAAAAACTAATGCTGAATTCACTCATTCGTTTTTAACGTTCCGAACGCTTTTTTTATATGTAGTTTGAAGTCTCTATATTTTTTATTTTTTTTTTTTTTTGAGAGAGAGAGTAAATTTAATGCGGAACAATTTTTATTTTATTTTCTTTTGTTTTGTTTAACTATTTTGTGTCGTTATTTATTTTCAATTATGTTTATGTATGTACTTTCGCTTGTTCAATGTTAAGAGTGAAAGACAAGTTTTAGCTTTTGTTTTGTTGAATTTTTGGGTTTAACCCTACGATTCATAACCGGGAACCCGTGTACCTTTTTTGACTTTAAAGTGCTGCTGTGCCTATAATTTTTGAGATATAGACATAAAACTCCGAATCATGAGAGATTTTGGCTAAACTAAGATTTAAATACCAAAAAATTCAAAATATTTTCAATATTTTCTTTAAAAAATGATTTTAAATGTTTTACCCCCATAAACACACAACCGGGTCCCCGGGTACCCTAGTGCAATTCCTATGTAAATGCCTGACATGTAAATGAAAAAACGTTTTTTTTGTGTTGTTTTTATTGGAAATAATGTCTTTTTTATTTATTTTATCATATTTTATATATATTATATTATAATTCATCCGAATCACTATCGTTGTTATTGTGGCAATTGTAGCATTTAGTAATTGTTATGGCGTGCTCATCGCATATCGGCGTGCTACATATGCTGCAATTTTTTCTAGTTTTTCTTCTGCGCTTCTTTGGAAGAAGGTTGCACATGTAGCACACGCCCGTATGTGCTTTTCTGCCCCTTTGTCGTGCTGACGGAGATGTTGACGGACCTGCAGCACAAAGCACACTCTCCAACGGCCTTCCGATGATGCTTTCAATTGCATTTTTTGTTGAAAATTGGCGCACGCTTTGCACATTTGAAATTCTATTTTCTATAACAGGAATGCACAGGTTTTCTGCCAGTTGACGCAGGAAATTCTTCCTGCGCGTCGTGGTGTATCGTGCAGTTGGATTATTTCCATAATATATGATGTGTGATGCAAATGCGCTCACATCAATGATGTTATAGAAAAATGCCATCGGCCATCTTCTTGTTTGTCGCTGGGTCGTGTATTCTTGGAGCGTTTGGTCCATAACGTCCACCCCACCTTTTGTTTGGTTGTAAAAATTGATAATTTCTGGTTTCCCATTCTCGTCAATTTGTGCATCATCATGCATACTAGAAAGAAGGATGACCGAGTTGGACTTCCGCTGCTTATATGAGAGCAGTGTTACGTTGTCGTGGAAGCCAAAAAAACTTGAACCAACGTCTTTTTTTTGTCTTCTTTCATGTCCGCAGGGATGTAAGTTTTGTTGCGGCGGAGTGTACCCACAATGCTGAGATTTTCTACTTTTAGTTGCCTAGCCAACGGCAGCGTCGTAAAAAAAGTATCCATGGTGATATTTCGTCCGCTACCGTAGTATGGCCAAACTAAATCTCTCACCACTCTTTCGCCAACACAAACTTCATGACCAGTTTCTTGTTTGCCAGTATATATTTGGCCATGAAGTGGATATGAGTTTTTGGCATCGCAAATCCACCATACTTTTATACCATATTTTGCTGGCTTCAAGGGTATATATTGTGTGAATTTGGTTCTACCACGGTATGGATATAATTGTTCATCAATGGTCAAATATTCTGATGGCACATAATATCTGGCAAGATTTGCATTGAGCATTATCCAAATATCGCGAATTGGCGCCGCTTTGTCTTGACGCTGCCGCTCTACCCGTGTTCTGGGGTCGTCAAACCGCATAAAATGCAGCAAATCGAAAAACCTGTTTATTCCCATGGTGGCGCGGAATATTGGGTGAGCCCGTGACGTCCACAAATCTCTTAAGTTTTCGTCATTAGAATGATTTGTGCCAGCCATCAACATCATTCCAATGAACGCATAAATTTCTTTGATTGTCGTGTCTTTCCACTTCAACTGACGTCTATTGGGATTCGCTTCATTGTACGCATTATATGTGGCATGCGCTTTTCTATTTGTGTGGCGCACTATTATATCCACCATTTCCACTGTGAGGTATGATTTGAAACACTGCAAAGGCGTCATATTTTCAGTAATCCGCGCTGGACCACAGCGGTCTCTGAATATATTGTGGCTTCTCACTTGTTGGCAACTACGTGGTGTTCGCTGCCATTGTGTGCCGTCACGTGCAGTCATGTAGTCTGCTGGGTTTGTTGTTGGTGCATCTTCTTGCATATCATCATCTTTACTTTTGTCATCAAAGAAAATTTCCTCTGGTGCGTCAATAGCAGCTGCAATTTCGTTTGCGTTGTCAACATTCAAATCTTCATTCTCTGATTCCGAAACTTCGCCAGTATAGGACACATTTCCTTCATTTTGGGCTTCCACAGGGTCCACTTCAAGGTCCTCATCTTGAGTCACTTCCTTAAATAAACGTTGAATATATGTGCTTCTTACTTCATCACTCAAATTCCAGTATTCCCTTGTAGACAAATATCGGTCGTTGCGGCTCATTTTTCACCAACTTCACTGTTCAAATATTCAACACAGAATGACGAAGCAAATGAAATATTTCAATTTTACGACACAAATGAACATCTGCTATCTAATTCAAAAGCAATTATGCAAGTAGGTACCGAAAATAAGCAAAATAAGCAAATAAACAACCGTTACATAAAACCAGTTTCTGCCTACTTGTGTCGCTTTAGGTACTTATATACGAACAGAAACCAGTTTTTTTTCAAATATCAAATTTGTACAGTTGAGAACGGAAAATATAATCAACAACAAAAATATTTACAGGAAAATATTATTTTATTTCAATAAACGCAAAACAACCTACTTCGGGTACCCGGGTACCTTGTTATGAAATTAAAGGAGTTTTGCTGGTTATGAATCGTACGGTTAAGTTTCTTTTTTTAAGTAATATACTTATTTAATACTAATACTTTTCTTAATTGCAGATTTCGTTAACAAAGAGTTAAAGAGTTACTTCTTTTATTTGTTTAATTTTCCTAACTAAATGTTAAAATTAAGTTTAAAATTATTGAATATATCGGAGCTTAAAAATTTTGCGACCACTCTCTCTGAAGTTTACTTTATTATTATGGTACAGTTTATATGACTTTTCCAAGAATCTTATTGCTGATCATGTAGATGACTGATTTTTTAGCTTGTTTTTCTGTATTATCTTTGTACAACTCAAAATTTTTTAATTATTTTAGAAATTTTTTACGGCGATCTGTGGATATAAGTTTTGTACTATTTCCAATGTGTGTATACTCTATAAATGGGATGCCAATTCTGCTACGTTAATAACATTAAAACACAATGGATGACGGCTACCGAATTGTTCAGAATTTTCATGTCCAAGGTGGCGCAGTAGAATATCATAATTTGAATTGGCTGCTATTTTCCTGCAAACTGGGTGCAGTATTTTGCTTTTCTGAGGGACAGGGAATCCACTGAAAATGCATTCCTTCAAAGTGACTGCTTGGTATGACATTTGCGGTGAAAAAGCGTCCCCAAGCAGATACCAAACGAGTTTTTTTTTGCCGAAGTTGACTCATTGGGTCTCGATCATTGTTGGTTTCAACGGGATGGAGCAACCACCAGATCTAACATCACCAGACTTCTTCCTTTGGGGCTTTTTGAAATATCGAGCTTACGACAACAAACCTTGAAAGTTTATTTGGTAACATAATCAGATCTTTTTCTTGTCTTTGCCACATACATACATATGTACTTATGTACGTATAGGTGGATTCACCTATTCGTTCTGAACGAAATTGTCGCTTTTTTATATGTAGTTTGACGTCTCTATTTTTGAGAGAGAGAGAGAGAAATAGAGTAAATTTTGTACAGCACAATGTTAGCTTGAATTGGTTTAATTTTAATTTTCGTTCTGAACTAGAGCTGGCAAACCATCGATAGTATCGATATTTTTGTTTGCACGGCACTATCGATGTTTTTTTCTAAAATTTATATAGTATTTAGCGGCGGCATAAAGTTAACGGCGGACCATGTAGAAGTTTTACAAGACCTAAAAAAATGCTTATACCTTGTTTCCACCATAATTTGAATCTCCTCTATCGCTTTCTCAAGCAAGTTTATGAATCATGATGTTTACACGACTCATCTATCTGCTCCGATTTCTTTCCATTGATTCTTTCCATTGTTTTTTAACTTTTATCGAATTTAAATACATTAACTTTTCACTCAATTCAAATTCATTAGTACGCCTAGGAAACACACACAAAAAACAATTATATTTTGTAACTTTTCCCTTTTAATTTTGCTTTGTTTACAAAAATATTTAATTTTGACAACTAGTGCAGATAAACTTACGATAAAAATTAGAGAAGAGAGGATTTTTTCTTGAATTGCAAGTAGATTCAATATGAAACTAGCAGCTTCGCTCTCAAAATTTTGTATGGCGTAGCAAGTTGATTAGCTCATGATTGGGGTGTGAAGTAAGAATAGAGAGCGAAGCAGGTGCCGTGGAAACAAGATATTACGCCGTTTGGTGCAGCTACGGTTCAAACCTCCTCGAGTGCTTCCGTTACCATTTCCTTAATAATTCCTCTTACGTGTGGCCTTTTTAATACTCTTGATTAATTAAATAGTACCTTCAGGCCATTAAGCTCGTAATTTTCTGATTGAAAGAGTGAAAAAAGGTTATTTCCCTACGAAGGTCGCACAACAACAAGATTGAGAACATTTTTAGATCCCTATTTCAAAAAAGAAGGATTTATTTTTTCAGGCAACGCAGATATTGGGACACAGTTTTTGCAGAATGAGCTGAGTGGCATGAGTAAAATGGTCACTATACGGTACGATAATGCAAAATAATGTAATGCAAATTTTTTTTTGTGTGACAAGGGGAAATAACACTCGAAATTCTAAAACTGGGATATATATCCATATGTATCCATAATCTACTTCCGGACTTCCGGAGCGTTTGGATTTGTCGCGTGCATCCTGTGAATCCAGTTGCATCATAAGGGAGCATAATCCGCTGGTAACTCTAGGATTAGTGAATAGTGATTGATGTTAAGAAAGTTAAGGTCGGTTTTTTAGTTCGGTAGCGAAGTAGAAGTTCGTAGATTTTTGACTTTGACGACGAACTTGTGGGAAGACAGACGTGAAAGATTGTTTGAAGAACGAAGGCTGAGAATATATTTGTAATGTTTTTTGTTGTTTAGTAACGAAATTAGACTAGAAAAAATTAAAACAAATTAAATGCCCTCTGGGTGTTCATAATTGCATTCTATCATGCAAAACGCAAAATAAAGTCTTTATTTTAAACACTTAATATTGAAATTTATTATTTCGAATATTCTCCCCAACGTTTAAACAATTAGAGTATCAACAATTTATAAAATAAATTTAATAACATTGATACATCTATTGAAAGAAAACTAAATTATTCGTTGTGCTCTTTGTATATGTATGTAAGAAAAATGCATCCTTTTAAGGTGGATTCACCCATTCGATCAGAACGAAATTTTTGTTGTGAGACAATTTTAGTTTACTCACAAAAAATTCACTCACTTCGAATAAATGTTCTGGAGAAACAAAGCCACCATATGGAATAACTCTGTAAAGGCCATGTCACATACAACTTTTGCTTTGCGTTGCGTTACAGCTTCGCTTTGACATTTAAGATGAAATGTACATACTTATACGAAATATACCATATAAAACACTTTTAACGCAGCGTGACGCAAAAAGTTCGGCAACTCTCAACTTTTTGCGTGCTTTGACAATCAAAGTTATGTATGTTAGAATATGATATGAAAATGTGATGTGATATGAAAAATACTTATTTTCTTATTTTTAAAATTTTTTTCCTGTTGAAGAATATGAGCTTGTTTTCTTTTTAAACTAATTTATAAAATAGTACCTATTTGCATGCTATATGTAAGTATATAGCATAAGAATATTTTATTGTAAAAAATCAGTGGCAGCTTATTATTAATAATATTTTACCTTTTTATATAAATACATAAGTATGTATTTGAAAATCCAAAAAACAAATGAATTTATGAGAATAAAAAGCTTTATATGGTATAGTGGTGTATTTTCAATAAACTACAATAGGTGATAACAACATAAACACACAAAAACAAATAATATTTTGACTTTCATTTTTATAATAAAAAATAATTAGCAAAATTCAAAACCATCTTTTTGGTAAAGTTTTCATTGTGTCATACACCTTTTGCGTTACGCTTTGCTTTCAAAGTTAAAAAAGTCACGCGACGCTACAAAGTTTTATCTGACACGGCCTTAAATGATGTATGTTATTTTTACAAGCAGGCAGCACAGTGGCAGATGATTGCAATTTGCTGTGTTCTAAATTAAAAAAATTTTTGTAAAATAAAAAATATACAAATAAATAAAAGTCGAGTGCATGTCTTAATAGCTATTTTGTTAAATAAATATAAAAAAATTACAAATATACTCTATATATTATTATACATACTTTTGTACATATAATATGATGTGGCAGCTCATTTCAATTTTGCATAAAAAATTTATGTATCTGGCAACACAGTTCAATTCGTTCGGGACGATAATTAAAATTAAACAAATTCAAGCAGAAATCGTTCCGCATTAAATTTACTCTCACTCTCTCAAACATAGAGACGTCAAACTACATATAAAAAAAATCGTTCGGAACGTTCTGTACGAATGGGTGAATCTACCTTTACGCACAAGCCAAATGCATGCAACTTTGCTCATAGGATACTGCCATACCTAAATAAAAGCGTCAAGCGCAACGTTTTTTTACGCCGAGCTTTAACGCTGAAATGCCATACCTAAATAAAAGCGTCAACGTTATGTCAAAACGATTAAAACAGGGTTATCGAACAAACAAATCAAACAACCCTGATTATTTTAACAGGTTGCCGGACGACATTGTTGTTTGTGATTTTGTTATTAAAAATTTGTTATTTAAATTAAAATTAAAATAAAATAATTAAAATTTTAAAAAATTGGTTATTTAGAAGAGTTAGAAGATTTTTTTTCTCATTTGGTAACTTTTAAAGCGAATTTTGGTTGTAAAAATTTTTTGGGTGTGGCAGCACTAAGCATTAATGACACATTAAAAAAATAAACAATAATACTTCTGCAGTCAACTTCACTTCTTTACGCGTTGTCAAAATCGGATTTTCCAATAGCAAAGCGTTGACGCCGCGTTATTTCGGTATGCTCCATACAAAATGTATGGGCATGAGAACTTTTGACAGCCAGACAACGCTTGACGCGCCAATTTAGGTATGGCAGATATAAAGGTGAATTCACCCGTTCGTTCTGAAGGAAATTTTCGTTGAGAGACAATTTTAGTCTACTGAGAGTTTGCTCGCAGAAGATTCACCCGCGTCGAACAAATATTCTGTAGAAACAAAGCTACCATATGCAACAACTCTGTAAATGTTTTGTGTTACTTTTACAAGCCGGCAGCACAGTGGCAGTTGATTGCAATTTGCTTTGTTTTAAATTAAACAAATTTTTATAAATTAAAAAATATACAAATGAATAAAAGTCGAGTGCATGTTCTAATAGCTATTTTGTTAAATAAATAAAAAAAATTTACAAATATACTCTGTATATTATTATACATACATATGTACATATAATACGATGTGGCAGCTCATTTCAGTTTTGCATAAAAAATTTATGTATCTGGCAGCACAGTTCAGTTCGTTCCGGACGATAATTAAAATTAATCCAATTCAAGCAAAAATTGTTCCGCATTAAATTTACTCTCTTTCTCTCACTCTCTCAAAAATAGAGACGTCAAACTACATATAAAAAAAATCGTTCGGAACGTTCAGAACGAACGGGTGAATTCACCTTAACAGTTTGTAATAGTTATACATACATATGTATATAACATTTTTTACTTCCTTTTTATTATTTTTATATAAAAGATTTTTCAAGTATCATCCGAAATAAATTGTACTGATTAATTCAGTGCATTTTTGTTACTGCTGGAGATCACGTGTACTTCTGCTACGTAAGTTAATAAAATGTAGTAAAAATTTATCCAAAAGGTTATGTTCCCAGGTTCCCAGTAACAAGGTGCTAGTGGAAAAGGTTTGAGGTTATAGTCCGTACGAACAACGTGTTTCTGGTTTTAGTGAGTTTTACGAAAAAGCCCAAGTTTCAAGAATGGCAACTGGTGTAGCTTGCATTGAAAAGCTGAACGGCGACCATTATGCTATGTAATGCATTCAGATGAAAAATTTGCTGATAATTTTGGATCTATGAAACACGATCGAGGAGAAAATTACGGAAGATGTGGCTGGTGGAAGTAAGTGGACTTTAAATGACTTAAGTGTCAAACCAAGTGAGCTAATCCATATAAAAAATTGCAAGTCGGCAAAAAGTGCGTGGAATATTTTATGCTCATTCTATAAAGCAGATACGGCATCAAAAAGCTTGTTCGTTTCAAGTTTAACACAAATCAAAAATTTTCCACACATATAAGTAAATGATTTTAATTCAATTGTTGATGAACTTAAAGAAATTTATATTGTTTTAAATGATGATGTGCTATGGATTTTGCTGTTACGCAGTCTACCAGATGAGATGGAAAATTTTGTCATTGCTATCGAGAGTAGAGACTCTTGAATCTAGTAGAGACAACTTGAATCTCCTGTTTCGCTTTCTGAAGCAAGTTTATGAATCATGCGGTTTACACGACTCATATACCTACTTCGATTTTATATTTTTTTTCTTTCTTTAAATTTAATTTAAATAAATTAAATTTAAATAAATTTATTATTACGCCTAGGAAACACACACAAACAACAATTATATTTTTTAACTTTTCACTTTTAAATTTGCTTTGTTTACAAAAATATTTAATTTTGATAACTAGTGCAGATAAACTTACGATAAAAATTAGAGAAGAGAGGATTTTTTTCTTGATTCGCAAGTAGATTCAATATGAATCTACCTTCTTCGCTCTCAAAATTTTGTATGGCGAAGCAAGTTGATTCGCTCATGATTGGTGTGTGAAGCAAGAATAGAGAGCGAAACAGGTACCGTGGAAACAAGCTATTTAAAGAAGATCTTCCACAATCAAATAAAAATTATAAACAAAAATGAAACGGTATTCGCTGCAAACTCTAAAAATGTATATAAAAGAAACAAAAAATGTATCAATAATAATCCATGGTCAAATCGTAATAGAAATGATCAACACCAAAGTGACAAAAAATTTGTTAGCAACGTAAAATGTTTTCGATGTGGTTAAAGAGGTCAAATTCGCTCACAATGTAAATGCAATGAGAGAATAGACATAGCATGTTCATTACATGAAAACGCAAAAGACTTAACAGAGAAATCCCTTGCTGGGATAACTACCTTGTCGTGGTGTGAGGGCTTAAGTGTGGGCTGAATTGCACACCTCTTCTGAAGGCGAACGAGGGTCCTCTATAGGATCCATAGTTTAACTGAAGAAGGCGGTGGGCATAAAAGCCTGCATACTAAAAGTTATCCACCCCAAAACAGAGGCGTTACGCGACCCGTGCCTATCTGTTCTCTTTGCAGTCGGGGGCATGAGACTGTATTTAAAAGGAGCTTTGCTGATACCTGGGCACCTCAGCAAATAGACTACGCCCCCTCCACGTTACCGGGGGCTATGACGTGGAGGAGATCCCTTTTCCCCACACTCGTGGGACCAAAATGAATAAAAATAATAACAATAATCACAAACACAAAAACGAAAAAATAACGCTGACGACAATGGACATACAAACGGACAACGGAACAGAAAATCGGACAAGGACAGCGACACCAAAAAGAGAGGAAGAGGTGGTAATACCCAGGGGGGACTTAAAGTCAACCCAGCCTTCAGTGACAGGTGGGAACACCAACTCTGACTCTCATAACGTAAACCAGTCAGCTAGAGATGCTTCGCAGAATCTAGACAGACTGGTGGATGAGGTAAGCGACAAAATCGCGAGCCTAAATACTGGAAAAAAGCGGCTATCTGGGGCTCAAAGGCGAAAACTTGCCAAGAAGAACCAGGCAGCAGCTAAAAATACGCAAGATGCCCTAAAGGGAGCATCGGAGACTCCCTCCACCTCGGTAGAGACTGGTAAGAGGATCCGATCTCCACAAGAGCAGAACATTGCGGAGCCGAAGCATAAAAAAGGTGCTCCTCGTCGACCAGTAAGTCGCCAAAACCGGGCGTCTCCCTTCTTAAAGGAGTCTCTATGAAGAATCCTTCTAGTAAGGGGCTCAAAGGTGCAGCACTTACTGAGAAGGCGGGCACGTCGGCGAAATCTTCCGCGGAAGCAGAGAACGCCAAAAAGCGGAATCTCTTCACGCGTAAGAGGAAGCTAGACGTAAGTAAGGAAAAAGAGCCGCCATCTTACGCTAAAGTGGCCAGGAGGCTATATAGGGACAATCTCCGCTACGCGGTCATTGACACCTCACGTCCGACTGGCAAAATACCAGAAAATCAACAGCAAGTGGTTGAGGATCTGGTAAATAACGCGATATTGGAATACGTTATGGCAACCGATAACGGATCTCCAATAAAAATAAACAGCTGCGAGTTTCAAAGGGGCGTGCTGTTGCTAAGACTAGCATCGCAGACCTGCGCAGCTACCCTAAAGGAGTTGGTAGAAGGAATCCCTCCGCCATGGGAAGGCTGTAAGCTGGAACTGGTGGAAGGGAGAAATATACCAACTCTAACCAAGGCAACCTTCTACATCAAAGGATGGGGATGCAAATTCACATCCGACCGTGTTTTGGAGGTTATTGGTAAACAAAACAAAGAACTGGCGGTAGAGAAATGGGAAGTGTTCCACAGAGAGGAGGACAAAAATGGAACTCTTTTTGTGGTGGGCATCGACAAAGGATCTATTTCCAGCCTTTCCAAATCTGGAGGGAAGGTGTTCTTTGTTTCAAAAGCCGTCTATTTGAAAATAGGCAAGTCCTGTATCGGCAGCCAGGGGAAAACAACTCCCACCAACGATAGGACAAGCACGGCACAGGCTGTATCTAGCCAAAGTCAGGCGGGTGTCTCGGAGGTCCAGACGGCCAAGGAGGAGTTGGAGCACAAAATCACCAACTCCCAAGAGGACCGCCTATTAGAAGAATGATGTGGGAGGTCATCCAAATTAACTTCCACCGGAGCGAGACGGCAACTCAAGCTTTGATGGAGAAAATTAACAAAGGTAAGATACATGTGGCATTAATACAAGAACCCTGGACGACAAAAAACAGGGTTAATGGATTAAACCATGTAAACTACCAATTATTTTATGCTAAAACAGGGAATCGTCCGAGGACCTGTATTCTTAGTCACAAAAATTTATGCTTTCTTTTATCCACAGAGTTGTCAACAGCAGACGCAACAGTACTGAAGCAGGGAAATGGAAACATATGCCTACCATCAGTATACTTGCCGTATGATGCACCGACACTACCACCAACGTCGGAATTACAACACTTGGTTGAAGATTGCAGAACGAAAGGTAGGAAAGTACTAATCGGATGCGATACTAATTCGCATCATATTGCATGGGGTAGTACTAACATTAATAAAAGGGGACAGGCTCTTTTAGAATTTCTGAATACTAACGATCTATTAACTGTTAATACTGGTAATATGCCTACCTTTATTAATAGAATTAGAGCGGAGGTATTAGATGTAACCATATGTTCTGAAAACGTAATCGATGAAATTGCTGAATGGAGGGTTCTGAACGAGCACTCATTCTCAGATCATCGTTATATTATGTTTAAAATTGCAAGGCAATCGCCAGAACCTATAACCTTTCGAAACAGGGCTAGAACTGATTGGGCAAAATTCGAAAGGTCACTTGATTCTCATTTAGGGCAGGTTTCTTTCAATCGCCTAGAAAGAGAGGACATAGACAGTAAAGTCAAAATCATTACGGACGCTTTAGTTGAGTCGTTTGAAGAGAGTTGCCCACTTCGGGAAAGAAAATCCCCATACGAGAAACCCTGGATGACAGGGGAGATTCGGGCAATGGGGAGGGAAGTACGCCGACTCTATAATATTGTATTATCGTCTGATGAGAGTATTAATGCAGAAGGGCTGGGTGATGTTAAGATATAAACAAAGTTCTGTAATCTTACTTTACAAAATGTTTGGTATGTTCCTAAATTGCATTCAAATTTTATTTCGATAAACAAAGTTTTAAAATCTGGTCTCTCAGTTAAATTTCAAAGCAACAAAGCTAATATTAAAAATAAACAAAGAGACGTTTAATCAGTGTGTTAAATGAGGGTTAGTTTATTGCAAAAGTGGAAATAAAGAGAGATATTGAATGTCTCAACGTATTTTCTGAAACAAAAAAGTGATGCTTTTGAAGCATTTACTAATTTTGCTTCGATTGCGGAAAAGCAGACTGGCCGCCAAATACAAGTTGTTAGAAGCGACAACCGAAAAGAATTTATTAATTCAAAGTTTAAAGAGTTTTTTGTCAAAAGAGGAATAGTACACCAGACAACTGTAAGCTATTCACCGCAACAAAATGGTGTTGTAGAAATGGCAGAAATGGCGCGTTGCCTATTAGAGCAGTCTAAATTACCACAAAGTTTATGGGTTGAACCTGTTTACACATCCACGTACCTAAGAAACAGATCGCCCACAAAAGTCTTTGGAGATATTACGCCTTATGCAAAATAGACTGGGAAACAACCCTCAGTGTTTCACATTCGGTTATGATGCAGTTGTGCTGAACAAGGGCCTTAAGCCAACAGGCAGCAAGTTCTTACCAAAAGGTTCCAAAATGAAGTTCATTGGATACGATTTACAAACAAAAGGGTATCGTTTATACAATTCCAACACAAAACAAATCGTTATTGCACGTGAATTCATATTTTTTGAACAATCATTTGAAGAAATGCCTCTAGAAGCTGATGAAGAAGGGAAGTCTCCATTTAACATTCTTACAAGAAACATAGAACATGAAGCAGATAGTATGCTAAAAACTGAACATGAAAGCAGCCCTAAAAAAACTGATGATTATGGCGAACAGGTGAGTGATAGAGAAGATTCATTTGTTGAGAATAATAAAAAAAGGAAGACCTAGAATTGTAAGAACAGGTAGTAAAGGAATACCCGTAAATGGACGGAAAACCCCGAATACTATTAATGAAGCTTTGAACTCAGAAAATTGTGAAAACTGGAAGGAATCAATGCAAAATGGATACAATTCTTTCATAAATAATAAAAATAACAAGCCTAATGATAGAAATATAATAGGCTGCCAATGGATTTTTGTTATTAAACGTTCGCCGGAAGGTACTATCGAAAATATAAGGCTAGGTTAGTCGCAGTAATATAACTTTTACTATAGAGAAGCCTTTGCCCCGGTACTAAGGCATTCTACTATAAGACGACTGTTTTTTGCATTAGCTTCTAGGCATCGATTATTAGTAAACTACATTGATATTGAGGCAGCTTACTTAAATGGAGACTTAGGCCCAGTTTTTAACCTAATATTTAAATACGCAATTAGTTAAATTTTACATAAATTTAAATTGTATTTAAATCCAGCTTCAGTTTTTCAGTGTTAAATAATTCTTCGTATTAAATCGCAATGAAAATATCGTAGCACTATGAAATGTCAAAAAATTTATCGATAGCTTCAAAGAAAACAGCTGTACACCATAAGTAGAAAGTGTTTAATAGTACAAATTTGTTAAATGGATATACATATGTATGTGTAATGTATGTGCAAATAATTTTTTATTTTTTTTCCAGTCAATAGCTTTTTTAATTAGTATGTAGACTAAACATTAAATAAATTAAAATATGTACATATGTATGTATATGTAAATAAATATAACAATGGATTTATAATAAAAATTGAGTTGTACATTATTTACAATAAGTTTTTAAAATAATTATTTATTAAATTGCAAATTTGTGCATTTGAACTGCTAGAATTGGCGTCGCACATTGTATGCACATTTATGGAGAAAAAACCTTTGCGTTTTCTATATAGCTCCACATCTTCGCCACCTACAGACAAAAAATTTTAAAACATATACATATGTACATATGTATGTATTTCTTAAATGCAGCAAGTAATGATGTTTGAGATATACAAACCTGGCGAAATTATTTTGCTATGCGTGGAATGAAGTGTCGCAACATGAGGAAATTTAGCTATATCGTAAAATTCCTGTTTTTTTACTGCCAGTTCTTCTGGGGTTTTTGGAAACACTATAAAATAGCTCCGCAGCTGCACTATGTAATGTGTTACACTTCCCACGACGCACTGTGGCGCCTTTTCCCAAAAACCGTGGCAAAAATACAAAATTTGATGACAAAATTTTGTAAAATGAATGAATACATAGGATAAAGACCATTTTACTGATCAGAATTCAAAAACGTTTTTCTTAATTAGATAAGAATTACAGCTGGTGGAGCTGCTTAAAGTCGACAGTTTTTTAGAAAGTCCAAAAAAAGGTGATTTTGAGAAAAAAAGACATTTTAGAATTGAAGTATAAGAAATATTGCCATGTGATCACTACTTTTTTGGTATTGTTTTAAAGGTATATTCATTGTTTTTAAAAAAAGTAAGAAAATGTCCACCAGATACCCTACTTTTTCGGCAGTTGCCGTTTTTCAGACACCCTATATTTAGGTAGTTTTTACAAATAAAATAGAGAATATCTAAAAATGGGCAAAAATGGTCACGCTTATATTTTTTTAGCATATTTACTACACAGTACTTTAAATAATTTAGCTAAATTGGTCCACAAAAAATGACAGGTTTTCTTGAAAGTGGAAAAAAGATGTTACAATCTTATAGCCAGCGTTGCCACATCCAAGATATTTTTGCAACCAAAATTAAAAAAAAAAATTGCCAAATAAGGAAAAAAGCTACCAAAATTTTAATATTTTTTATATCTTATGTTATCTTACAGCACAAAAATGTAAATATAAGTGGAACTGAATGACATATTTTTGTTAATGTATGCATATGTGTCTACTTAAAAATATGTATGTAGCCTTATTTCATTGAAATATATATAATCGTATAGAAAGATCAAATCTTAGTTTTCTTTTTTTACAAAAATAAGAGAAAAATAACTTATACTTTATGTTATAAAATGTATTTTATTACTAAAAGATAAAAAATTATTTTATATATGTAACAAAAATGCGTTCCAAATATGAAAAAAAATAATTCTCTCTATATAATTGGTTTCACTGCATCACTTGTTACTAATATTTATTGCTTCTCATTAATACGAAATTTTCGCAGTGATTTTGTCCTACATTTTTCTTTAATTCTCTTTTAAGTTGATAGCCTTTGTACACCATTCGTCAATAAAGTCTTGAAAAGTCACCATAAAAGGTCATAGTATGAATCCCATATGAATGATAAACAATATTTTGCTGTGTCAGGTAGTCATAATTATTACAATTTGTTCATTGTAGGAATATCGTTCAGTTGTACATATATATTTCTGCCACACTGTAGCTTATGGCAGAAGAATGTAACAGCTCATTAGTGCAGGAATATCGTTAAGTTGAATATATTTCTGTCACACTCTAACTTAAGGCACAAGTATGTAATTGAATATCGTTAAGTTGTATATATATTTCTGTCACACCAGCTTAAGGCATATATTCCTGTCACACTCTAGCTTAAGGCACAAGTATGTAATAGAATATCGTTAAGTTGTATATATATTTTTGTCACACTAGCTTAAGGCATAAGTATGTGATAGCTTGTTAATGCAAGGATATCGTTAAGTTGAATATATTTCTGTCACACTCTAGCTTAAGATCATGAACATAAAAGAAAAAACCAATAAAGTAAGAAAAGTGGCGTCAGTCGATATCAAGCGGTCATCACCTACATTACCTACATTATTTATTTAAATTTAAGAACACATTATGAAAATAGGCGGGTAGTTTTAAAACTTGGTTTTTATACTAAGTAAAATAAAAACTGCAGTTGTATATAATCCAGTCAATTGTGGCCTAGATTTATGTTTCGCAAATCAGGTAGTTTGAACCTTTTTATTTTTGGGTATAAATTAATCTGCAATTGTGTAATGGAATCAGTTAAGGTTTTACTTTGCAAAAGTAGTGATCAGTACCAGAACTCATAATGTCATTTCAAAATTCGGAATTGTTCGAGTTATTTAGAAAATCACATACAGCTCAATTATAAATATTCCCAGGGAAATGATTCCCTGGGAATTCATTTTGCCCTCGAATAAAATCCTCCTATTCTAAACACTCGGGGAAGGGAATAACAAGGGAGAGAGAATTTCGTATTTTCGAAGTCAGCTGTTTATGTTCCAGCTGGTTTGTTTTGTCTAAAAATTTGCAATTATTTTATCAATAACAAAAGTGTTTAGCACGAAAAAAAACAATAGACATAAAAATTATTAAAAAATAAAATAAAAATGTTTAGTGTGGCATTTGTGATGGCGGTTGATGCAGAAAGCCATGAAACGCGGCAACAGGACAATAAGCAGCTAAGGCTAGAACGGAAAATCTTACGTGATGCCAGTAACCCATTTGACTTGCCGCAAACTTTGTAAGTACATAAAAAGCTATTATTTCCATTTTTAAATGAGGGTTTTTCTTTTCGAAGGTTTGAAAAATACTACAGGGTAAACAAACCGGCTTTCAAATACTTATTAGACCTGTTGACATCCCACCTTCAGCCAAGACGTAAGTCGTTTGGAATATTGCCAATAGTAAAATTAAGTGCAGCTTTACGTTTCTTTGCTGAAGGTGGATACCAAACGGGTATAGGGAAGGATAGCGACGTGTCTGTTGCCCAGTGTAGTCTGAGTAAATTTCTGACAGAAGTAGTTAACATATTTGAGCAGCATCTATGCCCAAAATGGATAACTTTCTGCAGAACAGAAGAGGAAAAAAGGAAAATTTCGTTAGCTCTTTTCCTAAAGCATGGTATTCCTAGCGTTATAGGATGCGTTGACGGAACACATGTCCGCATTATTGCTCCCTCCAACAATAAGCATTTATATTACAATAGGAAGGGATTCTACAGCTTAAATGTAATGCTAATAAGTCTTTCCCTGGTTTTTTATATTGAAGATAGGATTTATATAACTTTTTATCGAAAATACAAAAAAAATATTTACAGGTCTGTGACCATGAGCTGTGGATTCAGTACGTCGACGCCTCGCATCCCGGAGCTTGTCATGACTCCTTCATTTGGAATTCCAGCGACCTACGAGCTCACCTTGAACAAGAATATTTAAGAGGCGGCAGCAATTATTGGCTCCTGGGTAAATTTTTCAATTTCAATAGAATGTATTTATAAATTAATAGTAGATTTTTTTTCCAGGAGACGCAGGATATTCTCTGGAACCATGGCTTATGACCCCACATAGATGTCCAAAAGAAGAGTCAGTTGAAATTAAGTTCAATGAAGTCCATTCCAAATGCCGTAATGTGATTAAACGCACTAATGGCGTCTTGAAAAATAGATGGAGGTGCATTCTTGGGACTAGGAAACTACATTATGCTCCTGCAAAGGAAGCTAAAATAACAAATGTTTGCTGTGCTTTGCATAACATCTGCATTCATTTTAAATGCAATACTGATGTAAACGATGCAGAAACTGTTGGTAATTTTAGCATTCAAGATAGTGATGAAGTAGCATCCTTAGCCTCAACACAGTATTTGTCCGTTGCCCAAAATATAAGAAATAACATTGGAAATAATCTGTAATAAATTTCTAATTTGATTAAACTACTTATGCACTTACATATGTATATAAATATTTGCACATTTTATTAATAAATAATGAAACAAATGTATTACTTATTAAAATTATTTGGAAAATTTATTATCACATTTTATAAAATAAAAAAATACTTCAGAAAGAAAAAATAAATTACATATAAAAACTAGAAAACAAAAATATTAATTATTTAGAGAATTCACTTTAAAACAAAAAGAAAACAAAAAACTTTAATTAAAAACTAAAACAATTCATGCAGGTACATTTGTATCACATATTTTTTTCTTAAAATCTATGTTTTAGGTCTTCTAACTCCAACAGTCGACGGTTTTTTTCCATTTTATCTTCTATTTCTCTTAGTCTTTATTTTTCAATGACTAAATTATGTCGCTTTTGCTCCTTCAGATCTTCTTTTTTTAGATCGTAAAGACGGTCTATAGAGCGATATATTTTTTTAAAACTAAGCTGCTGCTCCTCCATGACTTTCAGCATCTTGTTTTGAATTGAAATCTCCTCTGCTAGGACGTCACTAGCAGAAACTTGAGTGTTGATTTTAATTTTTTTCGCCGGCGGCTTTTGCGGTGTATTATCCGCATCACTGCTTTCAACTACCACATCGTCTACCATCAAAAACTCCATTAAAGCGTGTGGCACGCTCTCTGAATTTTCTTTTGTGGTGGTGGAAGAGCCTAACCCAAACGTATTGGCTACACCTTCCACAGATTCCTTCATCCCAATTAAAGAGTAGATTGCCTCTTCGTTTGGGGAAAATTTGTGCTCCATATTGGGGCCTCTGCATAACTTCAAATTTTGTGCCGCTTTGTGTCGCACGTACTTTTTCTGATCGCACCACACCTGAAAAATGTTTTGAACTTTCACCATTTGTGTATATTGAATAGTATTATTTTTGTGTTATCCATACCTTCTTCCACTCGGCAATACTTTTTGATGGTGGTCCTGCTGCGTTCAATTCCGCCTCCAAATTGCGCCATACCCGGTTAAGCTCCTCTTTGCTTCCCTTAAACCATCCACGCGCAATATCTGGGTGGGATTGCATTGCATTTAAAAGAATGTCTAACTGCTTCTTGTTCGTTGTTTTTGACCTAAAAGTAAAAATAAATTGTAGTGTGAGATGTAGAATAGAAATCATCATCACACGAACAGACCTTTTATAATTGTAAGTTGTATAAAAAAGTAGGTGAAGTAGAACAGTGCAAAACATGAAATGTCATTCTTCTACTTCTCCTTTTTACTTCCTTTTTCTTAACTAACCTTTTATTGTAATGGAGACAAGTACACGTGAACTTGAACTTTAATATAAAATATATAATAAAGTGGATTGTAATTCTTTAAATAGAAAAGTATTTTTTATTCAAACTCTCGGCGATATTACATAAATGACGATATTATTAAGTTTTTTTATAAAAAATTGTAAATACTTACTGTTAATTCTTTTGAGTTTTTTTTATTCTTTATTCAAAAATAAAAACAACTCTCAATATAATTAATAAGACTTGAACATAATCCGTACTTCTTTTTTACGTTCTTATTTAGGCGTGAGAATTACCGCGTTTGCATAATTCATAGCTAAATTAAAACAAAATTTTTATTTACACGTACTAAATCAAATAACTAGTCAGGCGTTGGAGAAATTTGATATCTGTTTGGGCTTTACTGTCAGTGAGAAAATAATTTGCTTATTTAATTCACCTCAGTCTTGTTGAACCTTCGTAGTGAACAGACGTGTTAGCGGAGTTTTTTTTTCTCATACTAAGCAAACAAAAATACAAACAAAAAAAATATTCGTAATAAGTACTGTTTCGTAATAAGTTCATACACACATATTTTGTGAAATTTGCTTTATTTGCATTAATAATTTTTCATATAATCTGAAACAAAAAAAAAACAAACAAAAAACAACCGTAAACAAAGTGACTGAGGAATACTCTGCAAACAAAAAATTGTGAAGTGAGTTCTAACGGCAGAAATGCCTATTTTACTGTGAGTTCTGAAGCTCTTAATGCAAACAATAAAAATAAAAAATCTGATGATAGTCTTTTTCTAACGGCAAAGCCAATTTTACGTGAGCGATCAAATTCGCTTACTCCGATGCCAAGTAGTGATTCTCTAACATTACCGCTGCCTAGTACTTCTTTATTTAAATCAGCGCCATTATCCGCTCCGGGCTCGTGTTCATCACTTAGCCAAGTTATTAAAATAGACAATATTATTCAGAAACCAAAGGTGTCTGTCGGAATGGACCGATATATTACAGTGCTAAAGCGCGGGCGAAGCCCAAATTCTTCAAAGATCTCATCTGTTCCCAAGATATCCAGGGATATAGACACCGCCTCAGTTAACCGTCAAAACCGCTTTAAAATATTGCAGGATGACATTGACAAACCCGAAGGCTCCTCGAAAAAAACCTCCAAACCACCACCCATCTATTTGAGAGAAAAAAATTCAAACTCCCTTATCAAAAAACTAATCTCGGTCATTGGCGAAAAGGCATTTCACATTGTCCCAATAAAACGTGGTAATATTGATGAAACAAAGATCCAAATATACGAAGAAAAAGATTTCCGCAAAATGGTTAATGAATTCGAAAAAAACAAAACAAGTTTTTACACATTCCAGCTTAAAAGCGCTAAAGGCCTACAGATCGTACTGAAAGGCATAGATTCTTATGTTGTCCCTGCTGAAATAAAAGATGCTCTCACCCTCCAAGGATTCAAGGCAAAAAATGTATCCAACATAATAAACAGGGATAAGATACCCCAACCTCTTTTTCGTGTTGAACTGGAGCCTAACGACGTAATATTGAAGAAAAATGAGATCCATCCCATTTATAATTTGAAATATCTATTATACCGCAAAATCACAGTTGAAGAACCCCACAAGCGTTCAGGACCCGTACAGTGCCATAATTGCCAAGAATGTGGCCATACGAAAACTTATTGTAAATTACCTACTGTTTGTGTTGTGTGCGGTGAATTACACAACACTGCTATTTGCAATAAGTCGAAGGACCAGAAGGAAAAGAAGTGCAGTAATTGTGGAGGTAATCACACTGCTAACTACAGGGGATGTCCTGTATACTCTTTCGTTAAACAGGCTATGAGTCAAAAGCCTAAAGTAGTCCCAGCGCAAACTGGAAATACGTACTCCGCCACTTATCCTCTAATGGCCCAACCAATCACTCCACAAGTATCGTATGCTGACGCTGTGAAGATCAACTCTGTTCCAGTGCAAAAAGTGTCACCACCAAATAATACAACAAATGCAAATGCTAGCTTTAATTTCAGTCGCCTTGAAAATACTATTGATAATTTGGTGCAAACTATAAACAACTTTACAACAAATATGACTAGCATGATGCAAGAAATGCTGCGAATGCAGAACACTCTGCTTCTAGCATTAGTTAACAAGCCATGAACACGTTAAAGTTATGTTTCTGGAACGCAAACGGCATTCGCCAACATAGAAACGAACTAGAGCACTTCCTCACGGTGAAGAATATTGATGTAATGTTGGTATCTGAGACTCATTTGACTTCGAGAAGCCTTTTTAAAATGAGTGGCTACACCTTATATGATACAAAGGACCCGAGAGGAAGAGCATACGGAGGATCAGCAATTCTAATAAAGTCAAGACTCAAGCACTATATTCTTGAGAACATTTCTGAGCACCATCTGCAGGCAACAAATATTTGCATCGAAAATTTTTGTTCAAATCTTGTGATATCATCGATTTACTCCCCTCCCAGATTTTCAATCAGTGAGGATAAATACGAGGATTTTTACAAAACTCTTGGCCCTTGTTTCATAGCAGCTGGAGACTACAATGCAAAACATACGTTCTGGGGATCGCGGCTTATTACACCTAGAGGTAGAGCATTGTTCAACACAATTTCAAAAATGGGTTTGGATGTCATTTCTAGCGGGGAGCCCACTTACTGGCCTACTGACATACAGAAAATTCCGGATGTTATAGATTTTGGGGTCATGAAAAATATCCCTATGGATTTAATTCATGTTGAAGCTTCACATGATCTCTCCTCCGATCACTCTCCCACGATCTTTACAATTTGTAGCCCACTAAGAAGTGTCTTACCTGACCCATATGTGAAGATGATATATCGTGTTAACTGGCTGGGGTTCAAAAAATATCTCAGTAGTCATTGTACGGAAAACATCAGGCTTAGAACTCCCGATGATATTGAACTTAACATTGCCAATCTTACCGAGAATATTAAACAGGCTGCTAAACATGCCACTACCTCCCATCCGCAGACTGGGTTTAATAGAATTTATTCTGCGGATATTGAACGTCTCGTATGTGAAAAAAGGAGAGCTAGAAGGGAATGGCAACAGCACAGATCGCCCCAACATAAAATTAGACTTAGAGAATGCACTAAACGACTCCAAGAGTTGCTTGCATCTGGAAAATCTGCTTCTCTTAAAAACTATCTGGAAAGTCTCGATGTCACAGCAGCATCTAATTACTCCTTGTGGCGCGCTGCTAAAAAACTTAAAACACCCGTTGAGTCTAAACCTCCCCTGCGCATTTCTACCGGAGGTTGGGCAAGAAACAATACTGAAAAAGGTAACATATTTGCTGAGCATTTAAAACAAGTATTTACCCCAAACACATGTACTGGTGCTGTTGATTTGCCGAGCGTAGTTGCTCTACCCCCTCGACCCATAAAGTTTAAGATGCTTGATGTACAAAAACTAATTGCTGAAACCAATCCAAAGAAGGCCCCGGGTATTGATGGAATTAGTAACAAGATGCTGATGCAGTTGCCTCGTATTGCTATTAGAATCCTGTTATTCATTTTTAATGGCATTTTACGACTGGAGACTGGAAACTTGCCATGGTCAAAATGATTGCAAAGGCGGGTAAAGATCTTACTAAGGCTGAGTCTTATAGGCCAATAAATTTGCTGTCAACAATTTCAAAGCTCTTTGAAAAACTTCTCATGACAAAATTGTCCCCAATTTAAGCTGATAATGGATGCATACCGGACCATCAATTTGGTTTTAGAAGTCAGCACAGCACCATTGAACAATGTCATAGATTGGTTCATTTTATAAGAAGAACATTTGAAGAAAGAAAGTATTGTTCTTCCTTCTTTATTGATGTCTCTCAGGCATTTGATAAAGTGTGGCATGAAGGCCTTATTTTAAAATTGAAGACATATCTACCAATAAACATAGTAAATCTTTTAGAAAGTTATATTCTTGCCCGGAAGTTTACTGTCGTGGAAGGAGACTTCATGAGTGTGCCCGAAACTATTTCATCTGGGGTGCCTCAGGGGAGTATACTGGGGCCAGTTTTGTATTTGATTTATACCTGTGATATGCCTTTGAGCAGTAATATCCTCACTTCTACTTTTGCCGATGATACAGCCTGCCTTAGTATGCATGAAAACCCTCACGAGGCATCCCGATATCTTCAAGAACATATTAAGCTGTTGGAACTGTGGTTGAACTTATGGAGAATAAAAGTAAATGAACAAAAGTGTGTTCATGTCACATTTACTCTACGAAGAGACACTTGTTCCCCCATTCGAATCAACAACCAAGTTGCGCCTCAACATTCACAGGTGAAATACCTTGGTATACACCTTGACCGACGGCTTACATGGAAACTCCACATTGACTCTAAGCTGACACAAATGAAGCTTAAATTAAGCCAGATACATTGGCTGATTGGTAGAAATTCTACTCTCAGTCTGGATTGAAAATTTTTAATATACAAGTCAATTTTGAAACCCATATGGTGTTACGGTATTCAGCTATGGGGCACTGCTTCAGCTTCCAATGTAGAGAGAATACAACGAATGCAAAACAAAATCTTAAGGTTAATAACATCAGCTCCATGGTACATAAAAAATTCATTTTTACATCGTGATTTAAATATGCCACTTGTGACCGCTGAAATTGCAAAATATGCAGGCAAATATTTAACAAAACTCGAGCTCCATCCGAATCCGCTTGCCCGAAATATCTTGAACTTTCCTGGACACATCCGCTTAAAAAAGAGGGATACTACGGCATTAATACGCAACACTGCAGATGAAATTCTTTAAAAATATTTTTTGTGCTTAACATGACATTTATGTATTATTAATTTATTATCACTAAGTTTATGTCTGACACTGGTCGGGCCTAACAATTATATATATATATATATTTATATATATATATATATATATATATATATATATATATATTTAAGATTTTAATACTTATTGTTAGTTCGGTTAACTGAAGATACAATAAATAAATTTTATTAAAAAAAAAAAAAAAATTTAATTCACCAGCCAGACAGTTATGAAATCCAATATCTGTTCTCTGTTAACGGTGGGAAAATAATTAGTGCATCAGAAGAATGAACGGTTACCTGCCTGCTAAAAATTAAAATTTTTTATTTTTTTTGTATTGTATTTCTATTTGTATTTGCATTTCTTTTATTATTTGTATTTGTAATTTTCTTCTTTAAATACCATAAGTTTTTAATAAAATTGGTGATTGAACGATTGTCATTCATCCAGCAAACATCGCTGAATTTTTTCCGACAAGTCAGTTTAGGTTGTTCTTGTGTACCACTTGAACAACTGAACCCAAAATAATCGCTTGAGTTATCCTGGTGAACTACTAGGATAATAAACCCCTACGAACAGTAATAACTTGGTGAAGCACCAAGTTATACATCTCGATAAAGTTGAGCAAGGCAAACGAGCCTGCGCTTAACATTTTGGCGACCGTGACAGGACATCGGGTTTAGGAAAACCTAAAGTCCTTCAAGCGAACAATTTAAAACCAATATATCAGCGGCCAACCACAAACTACAGGCGCTTAATCACAGACAACGTTGCATAACAACCAAGAAGCAGCTTACCCCAACTCTCAATTAACCTCTAAAGGGCATCAACAAAGCAATATGGAAACCGCAGAGCAGCTTCTTCACCAACTGAAGGAGACCCGCGAGCGTATCGCCACCATCATCCGCTACTTTACCAAGGACCCAGCTAGCCGCAAAACCCCAGCGTACTACAAAGAACGATTGGCCCGGCTGACTACAGCTTGGAAAGAATTTGATGAGGCAGATACCAAATTGCGGAAACTAAAGGATATTGATATGGAAGATGAATACTTCACTGCAGACCGCTATAGTCAAATCCAGTCAATGGCATCCAAATATATAGCGCTGATGGAACGCGAGCACACTTATCAAGGTAAGGGAGCAATCGCCAAAAACCCTATTGATCCACCGCCAAAAGGGGGCGATAAGTCCGAAATCATTAACAAACCCCCATCCACGAAACCTCAACCTACAAGTGGCCACGATGGATTAATCAGCCGCTCCCTAGGAAAGATGGCAGCTCTGGATAGACAGGTAGAAGGCCTTCAGTTGCAGTCAGGTCAGGATGGGCCTTATTACGATGTTAAAAAGGCCACCATCACCAAACTATGGCAACAGCTAGAACTACTGAATGATGAAGTGTTAGATAAATATTCCGATCCAAACCTCGCCGGTTATGACACAAGCAGATATATCCACCTCGAACAAGCCGCTCAGTTAGCGATCATCCAGCTTACCACGGCTAACAACAATCGCCTCTCATCCACAGAGACTATGGCTAGACCATCTACCCTACCATTACCCACAATCACTCTCTCTAAATTTGAAGGTGATTATATGAAATGGACATCGTTTTCTGACTTATTTAAGAAAACTATTCATGAGCAACAGATGTCAGACGCTCACAAAATATTTTATCTAAAGACCAACGTTACTGGTGAAGCAGCGAAGCTTATTAATCATCTTGCTGTTACTGCAGACAATTACATAGCCGCTTGGCAGTTACTACAGGACCGATATGATAATAAACGACTAATAGTGGCAACAGCGGTTCAGAGACTGCTAGACCAACCATCCGGTGCATCGACGTTAATGGCCGTTAAGCGATTGCACGATACAACGAGAGAATGTCAGCTCTTTCTAATATGGGGCTCGAAATCTCGACATGGGATCCAATCCTACTCCACCTTCTGGTAAAAAAGTTGGACAAAACTGTATACACTCAATATGAGCAATCGATACCCAACCCAAAGGAAATGCAACCAGTCAGCCAATTTCTTACCTTTCTGGAGAACTACTTCCACACTCTGTAGGCAATAGGACACAAAGATAAAACATTTTCTCCTGCTAGCAAAACATGCACGCTTACGGCACATCCCCGCCATGAGTACCAACGATGCCTAGTTTGCAAGCAAGAATACCACCCATTGTATAGATGTAGAGAATTCATCCAGCTAAGCCCTGTAAACAGACTAAATTTGATACAGAAACATAAAATGAGTGTCAGTTGTTTTAGTCACAATCATTTGACCAAACAGTGCACAATTTCAGGCCGCTGCCAGGAATGTGGAAAAATGCACAACACCCTGGTATACTTGGAACAAGCCCCGCAAAAGAATTCAATGTCCAGGAAACGTAACAAATCAAAGGGGGAAACAGAATCAGCCAATGAAGCAGTTACAACGAATAACTCCACGACGCAACAAGCGACATCTCTAGTCAGCACACCAACAGAAGCTGAAAGCATGGCGGGAAGTTACACTAACAAAAAACCATATGTTCTACTGGGAACAGCGTTGGTAAAGGTCAAGGCTAATGGTCTGGAAACTGAATGCAAGGCAATCCTTGATTCAGGATCACAAGTCAATTTGATCACAGAACGATTAGTCAACTGGCTTGGACTCCCAGCACGGACTACTTCTGTTTCAATCAACGGTATTGGAAAAAACCGTACCAAGGTTCAACACCGAGTCAACATTACGCTACAATCTCAGCTCAACAATTTTTCAACACGGCTTGAAGCATTCGTATTACCGCAAATTATTTCCCCTCAACCTGCTCAATCGCTTACAATCGACAGGTGGTCAATTCCCAGCAACGTAGCATTAGCGGACCCAACCTTCAACCGTCTAGAAAAAATCGATATTTTGTTAGGGGCAAAATATTATCATCAACTACTCAAGATCGGACAACTTAAATTAGGCAAGGACCTTCCACTGCTACAAAATACAGCTTTTGGATGGATCGTATCGACAAAGGTATCTGGTGAAAGGCTCTCATCAGGAATCTGCGGAGTCCTAACAGAAGAGGATAAAATGAATACAGCTATTAAGCAATTTGCAAACTCGAGGAGG
The DNA here is from genome assembly GCA_963681545.1 of Germaria angustata. NCBI lineage: Eukaryota > Metazoa > Arthropoda > Insecta > Diptera > Tachinidae > Germaria > Germaria angustata. Next base: position 76,408,330 of record OY812998.1, on the reverse strand, counting down.
TTGAAGGAAGAGAGCAAAATTTATCACATTTTGATGCTAAGTGCGAAGCACATTTCAATCAGCATACCACACGTGACCATGAAGGTAGATTCATAGCACGACTGCCGTTTTGTGCTGAACCATCTTTATTAGGGTCCTCACATAGTATCGCATTCAACCGGTTCCTCGCACAAGAACGTCGATTATCAAAAGGCGCTTCATTGAAGGAACAATATGCGGTATTTATGAAAGACTACGAAACAATAGGGCACATGTCGAAAATCAATATAGACGAAGTAAAGGGGCATACATACTTTATTCCTCACCACTGCGTTTTTCGACCCGAAAGTAGTACAACTAAACTCAGAACAGTTTTCGATGCGTCAGCAAAAACGTCCTCAGGAAAATCCTTAAATGATATTCTCCACACTGGACCACCACTACAAAATGATCTATTTACTGTTCTATTGCGATTTCGGCTGCCCCGTTTCGTATTCACAACAGATATCGACAAAATGTACCGCCAAATCTATATCCACTCCAAGGACCGACAGTACCAGATAATCCTCTGGCGAAATAATGCTTCTGAGCCTATTAGTTATTTCCAGTTAAATACCGTTACCTATGGTACTAGACCAGCACCATATCTGGCGATCAAATGTTTGAAGGAAATAATCCAGGATAATAAGGTGCAAGCTCCTTTGGCAGCCAGTTTCTTGGAAAAGAACTTTTATGTCGATGACGGGCTGGGTGGAGCTGATAGCCTGAATACAGCCCTAGAAACTCAGCGCCAGCTGCAAGACGTCCTGGCCAAGTACGGATTCCATCTACGAAAATGGTGCGCTAATAATGAAAAGCTGCTCCGCAACATTCCCAGTTATGACCAAGAAGTCAGTCTTGACTTCTCAGACGAAACTGATTACACTAAAACACTGGGATTGGTATGGGTACCTAAAGATTACCTACTTAAGATCAAGGTCAACATTCAAACAATTAAAGCCGTGACTAAAAGAACAGTCACATCAGACTTGGCGCGAATCTTTGATCCACTAGGAATACTGTCGCCAGTAGTTGCCAGAGCAAAAATGTTTATCCAGGAATTATGGACTTCGAATCTCTTTTTCAGAATTTGACTCACGCTGGCGAACTTTTCGAAGCAACCTAAGCGAACTTGAAAGCTTTCAAGTGCATCGGCATATCTATAAAGGAGTTCTTCCTAGCAAGACTCAACTTCATGTTTTTACCGATGCCTCCGGAAAGGCGTATGGCGCTGCAATATATGTGAGAACAATTCTACCAAACAAAACAATAAGAGTATATTTGTTATGTGCGAAATCACGGATAACTCCACTCAAGCAGCAAACACTGCCTAGACTGGAACTATGTGCCGCACAATTGGGTGCTAACTTAGCTGCAAAAGTGAAATTAGACTTGGATATGAATACAACGCCAACATTCTATTGGTCCGACTCAAAAATAGTCTTATCGTGGATAAATTCAAGATCTTCTTCCTTTCATACATTTGTGGCAAATCGAATCGCTTCAATTCAAGAAAACACGCTACCTGAGCAATGGCGTCATGTAAGTTCTAAAGATAACCCAGCGGACATCATACAAAGAGGACTGGATCCACAACAGTTACAGCATACACCCCAATGGATGTATGGGCCATTTTTTCTTCATGGAGACGAGAAACATTGGCCTCCCAGTTTTGGCATAGATCCTAATTTGCCGACCCCTGAACAAAAGCAAGAATCGTACAACTCACTCATTGCTGTCAATAGTGAAAACTTTTTGCACAGCATCAACCACCGAAATTCACTAAAAAGGCTCCAACGTATCATAGGATACATTTTAAGATTCATTAAAAATGCCAGAACTTTCAAACCCGAGCGACAAACCCAACAAACTCTCACACCTATTGAACTTCACGATGCGCTTGCCATCATTGTTCGAACCACCCAACTATGCACATTCACAGAAGACATTCAACAGCTGTAACAGAAAAAGGACCTTAAAGGATCGAGTCAAATAAAAAGCTTATCCACATTTTTAGACGAATATAACATTCTAAGAGTCGGAGGCAGATTAGAAGCATCCACGTTATCATTCAATGCCAAACATCCAATGTTGCTTCCTTATAACGACACAATAAGTAAACTAATATTTGAGTCGATACATAGGGAAAACAAACATTGTGGCCCTGGAGCACTTCTAGCAATCGTAAGACAACATTTTTGGCCCATTAAAGGCAAACATTTGGCTCGGGAAACTGTGCATAAATGTGTGCAATGTGTACGAGCGAAACCAAAACTTCTGCAGCAAATTATGGGAAACTTTCCAGAAGCAAGAGTAATACCAGCGAGACCCTTTATTAATGCAGGAGTTGACTACTGTGGTCCAATCTGGGTTCACTTCAAAACCCGAGGAAAGCGACCCCAAAAGGCGTATATTGCAGTATTCTGTTGCTTTTCCACTAAGGCGGTCCATCTGGAGCTTGTAACAGACCTTACAACCGACGCTTTCATTAGAGCGCTCAAAAGATTCATCGGCCGAAGGGGTCACTGTCAGCATCTCTACAGTGACAACGCAACAAACTTTGTGGGAGCTCGCAATCAATTAGAAGAGTTGTCAACTGCTCTTTTCGCCACAGCTGCTCAAGAAAAAAATTCAACAAGAGTGTGCTAGCAAAGGCATCAGTTTTCATTTCATACCTCCACGAGCCCCGCACTTCGGCGGACTATGGGAGGCTGCAGTCAAATCCGCAAAAAGGTTACTTGTTAAAGAAATGGCAAACGCGTCTCTGACCTATGAAGAAATGGAAACCGTGATCATAGAAGTCGAAGCAATCCTTAATTCGAGACCGATTGCACCGTTGCCGAATAATCCTAATGATGAGGCTGCACTAACACCAGGCCACTTTTTGATTGGTGAACCGCTTACAGCACAAATAGATGCAACAGCCAGGTCAACTCCAACAACTCTTACAAAACGATGGGAGTTAGTGTCACAAATAAAGCATCAATTTTGGAAACGATGGTCGCAGGAATACCTCAGTGAACTCCAGCAGCGAAACAAGTGGCGTCTTGGAAAAGTAACTGAAATTTACCCCGTTCCAGACGGACTCGTCAGAACATCTGATGTGAAAACATCTGATGGTATCCTTAAGCGAGCAATTCATTTGCTAGCTCCTCTTCCTGTGGACCCACCAGGAACCAATGTTAGCAATAACACACCAGATGAGAAACCAACACGAAAAAGAGACAGCTCACCCAAAAACAAAACCATAACTTAACCACCCTCAAAACGTTGTAGTCTAAACGCAACAGGTCTGCTAGTACTCGTAGCATTATTTCTCCCTCTAATCCTATGTCAACAAGTGACGTAGACCCAAATCACCAGCAACCCTGAATTACATTTCGAAAATATTGGCCAAGTTAAACCTGTCATCGCTGAATGGAAGCTCCTTATTTATTTTGAGCTGACACCGTTCTATAACGAATTAGAACTTTTAATGAACGGTACCTCTGCGCTGAAAAGGGCCTGCGATTACTCATCCCGTAATCATCAATGCAACGGACTTCTATCCCATTTTCAAGATCTCAGAAATGAAATGGAGCACGGTTTGGAAAATTTCATAAAAAGGAAGCGACGAGGAGCAATAGACATCGTTGGAAATATAGCAAGCTCCTTGTTTGGCGTTCTAGACTCCAAATATGCAGCAGAAATGACGGATACTATCAATAGTATAAAAACCAACGAAGCCCACTTGCAGAGCCTTCTTCGGAATCAAACATCGTTTCTCGACTCGACCCTGAATCTCATGAAGCAATCGGAACAACGCACGCAAGATAACTTCGAAAAAATGAACGGTAAAATAAATAAACTACTCTACCTCACAACCAATGACAGTTACCATCGATCGGAAGTCATTTTATCACTGAGTGTCCAGTTACTTACAATTGCTAATAATTTACAAAAAATGCACACATCTATGATCACATTGTTAGCGGACACTTACCATGGTCGAATTAGTCCGGTTCTACTAACCCCACAACAATTTTCGGGTGAAATCGATAACATAAGGGCAAACCTTCCCGCAGATCTAGTACTTCCTGTTGCAGACATTATTCATTTATATGGTGTAGTCACGGCTCACGCAGCAATCTCAACTCAGCACATTATTTGCACCTTGTTCATCCCTTTAGCCCATCAAGGGCAATATGACTTATTTTATATTACTCCAGTACCACAGCTAATGAACAACTCTTTAGTGGCTATCATACCAACCACTAAAATGATGGCTCTCAACGCTCATCGTGACGAATATTTCCCTCTAGATGAATCGAAGCTAAGTACCTGCAATAAACTTGAGCATAAAATTTTCTTATGCCCACACATTCAAGATGCATATCATAAAGGCTCTCCAATTTGTCGCTGTGAGATACATTTATTCAACAATGAATCCGACTCAAGCTGCAACATAGAGTTGATAAACAGCAATAACGTATGGTACCAACTTTATAACAAGAACCAGTGGCTGCTCGCAACTCAACAGCAACTAAAACTAAGCACAGTATGCAAGGGTGAAAGCAGTTCACAATTGCTGGAAGGTACCGGGTTGCTCACGCTTCCCGCAGGGTGTGCAATGAAAAATGATGTTATTACCATATACGGGCATCGAACCATCTCATCAAACTTGCATTCATCATATACAAGCAATGGGATGTCATTCCTTCACCTCCAAGAAAGCGTAAACAACATGACACAACCCCTGTCATATGCTTCGACAATTGAAAAGATAACCCATCTGCAGAATGAGGTCAGGGCACAACGACAAGAATTTGCTCTCGCAAGAACCCATAAAATACATAGCTTAACCATCAGCTATGTTGGACTAGCCTTGATTTTAGCTGTGATAGTGGCCCTGATAGCAAGGCAAAGGTTGAAGAGAAGATGTGAACCGATCCCCGAAGCACCACAACTGTCTCCACGATCCAACTGGAATGTTTCATTGGAACCAACAACTTAATCCACTTCAAAATATGTAAATTGCCGGAGATCGCTCATTCGCACTTTTCAATCCCCTTGGGGCCGCAATATGTTAATTCTTTTGAGTTTTTTTATTCTTTATTCAAAAATAAAAACAACTCTCAATAGAATTAATAAGACTTGAACATAATTCGTACTTCTTTTTTACGTTCTTATTTTTCCCACATTTTGGCGTGAGAATAACCGCGTCCGCATAATTCATAATACTTGAACAAAATCCGTACCTCTTTTTTACGTTCTTATTTAGGCGTGAGAATTACCGCGTTTGCATAATTCATAGCTAAATTAAAACAAAATTTTTATTTACACGTACTAAATCAAATAACTAGTCAGGCGTTGGAGAAATTTGATATCTGTTGGGGCTTTACTGTCAGTGAGAAAATAATTTGCTTATTTAATTCACCAGCCAGACAGTTATGAAATCCAATATCTGTTCTCTGCTAACGGTGCTAAAAATTAAAATTTTTTACTTTTTTTTGTATTGTATTTCTATTCGTATTTGTATTTCTTTATTATTTGTATTTGTAATTTTCTTCTTTAAATACCATAAGTTTTTAATAAAATTTGTCATTGAACGATTGTCATTCATCCAGCAAACATCGCTGAATTTCATTTTTTCCGACATGTCAGTTTACGTTGTTCTTGTGTACCACTTGAACAACTGAACCGAAAATAATCGCTTGAATTATCCTGGTGAACTACTAGGATAATAAACCCCTACGAACAGTAATAACTTGGTGAAGCACCAAGTTATACATCTCGATAAAGTTGAGCAAGGCAAACGAGCCTGCGCTTAACACTTACATTTTTGGCACAGCTCTCTTGCAATTTTTTGGCGGAATTATTCCGAAAATTTGTCATCACATTCTCCCTTTTAATTGACATTCGTAATACCTACTTTTTTCCCCGGGAAGAGTTTCCCGTTTTCGAAGTTCGTTTAGAAAAAGGTGAAAGGGAAAAGAGAACGAATTCCCAGGGAGATTTTACTTAGAATAGGGGAACAGGGAATAGGGAAAAAATTCCCAGGGAATTGTTATTCATATTCGGGGTGATAATGAAAATGTATTTAACTGCAAGACTTAATGGATCATACATCTAAACGCTTAGTTGAAAGTTTTCCTGAAAAAGAAAGAGCATTACTTCCAGATAGGTTTAAATTGATGAGCAAGTGGGGATGTGATGGATCATCTGGTCACAGTGCTTACAAACAAACAATATCGACAACTGACATAACTATTACAGATGCAAATATGTTTATGGTTCTATAGTTCTTTTACGACTTAAAAGTGAAATCTCTGAGCATTGGAAAAATCCTTGCCCATCGTCATTCCATTTTTGCCGTCCTATATTTTTTAAATATGCAAAGGAGTCTTCAGAAATAATCAAGTCTACAGTAAACGATATAAAAAAGCAAATTTCCGAACTAAAGCCTTCTGTTATTGAAATGAAGAATGGAAAAAAGGTTTTCATTAATTATGAATTTTGTCTTACAATGATTGATGGCAAAGTCTTAAATGTAATAACAGATACTTCTTCAACTTTGAAGTGTGCAATTTGCAAAAAGTCACAGAAGGACTTTCAAAATTTTAATGATTCAAGTGATGAGCAAAACTATGAATATGGAATTTCTCTGTTACATGCCAGAATTAGGTGCATGGAGTTTATTTTAAAATTAGCGTATACAATTCCGAGAGAAGGAGAAAGTTTTCATGAGAATGAAACACCAAAAGAAAAACTAACTGCTCGAAAAAATATTATACAAAATGAATTTCTTAAGAACCTTGGACTAAAAATAGACTGCCCAAAGCAGGGATATGGAAATACTAACGATGGTAACATGTCCAGATCGTTTTTTGAAAATGATGAGGTAACAGCCCAAATTACTGGGGTCGACAACCATATTATAAAAAGGTTGGCAGTTATTCTAAATGTTATAAACTCTAGAGAAATGGTAAATGGCCCAAAGTTTCAGGATTATGCATCAAAAACTGCCCAGCTTTTGGCTCAAAAGTACCCTGAGAAGAAACTTACTCTTACGGTTCATAAGATTTTGGCTCATGGCCAAAATTTAATTGAATATCAATGCTTACCAATTGGAGATTTATCAGAAGAAGCCCAGGAATGCAAAAACAAAGATTACAAGCACTTTAGATATGCGAATACTTGCAAAATTTCACGGATTAGACAGAATGAGGATCCTTTTAATATGTTGGCGGCCTCTTCAGACCCACTGATTTCATCGCGGAAACATGTAAGATCTCAAAAGGACTTTGAAGAACATAATTATAGCTCCGATATGTTAAGTCTATTACAATCGCTCAAAATGTTAATGACTATTTTGAAAAAAACTAACTATTAAAAAAATTAATAAAAATAACTGAATATCATATTAAAATATATCATATTATAAAATAATATTATAAATTAACATAAGTATTAAAAATATTTCAATAATTTTTATCTGTAATATAAATAAAGAGTTATATTAATATAACATGTTATATTAGAGTAGCATTTTTTCTAGACTTCCCTATGAGAATGTCATTTAAAGCACAAAAAGTTGTGTCTTAATGGTTTGAGAAATTTTAAAAATATCATTACTTCAAAATATATGATTTTTGCGACAAGAAAGGTCAAAGGTGCCATCGTGTCCAATGCCTATCACAGTAAGGAGGCACTTATTTTGATCCTAAAAGATTTAAAAATCAAGTGTTTTGTCCCCATTACAAATTTCTTGGTAACTTTAAAAATTATAATGTTTTCAACAAAAAACCACTGTGCATAGTGCCTCCACAAAGCTATGGCCAATAATGATACTCATTTTTATTAAAATATCTTTCTTACCTTAAAAGTTATGATGTTTGTAATAAAAACAGTCGAAAACAGACACTGTGCACAGTGCCGCGCCTAACCTATGACCGTGCAAATCATGTATATTAAAGCTAAAGGAGTTTCCTTTCAAATGCTTTTTAAAATTTTTAAATATCTTTATCAGTTTAAAAGTTATGATTTTTGCAACGAAAAAAGTCAAAAGGCCCCACTGTGCGACGTTGGATACCGTTGCTGTTGAAACACCATACACATCTGCCATCGTTTTTAGTATGCCACATATTCTCTTCGCTTATAGAATGGTTCCTTAATTTTTCTTCTTCGTGAAAATGTTCTGTATATTGCGTATATTTACTTGTTTAACTTACCAAGTGGTTGGATTTTTTATATGCTGTCCAATAAGCAGCAGATTGTCATGAGCACACTTTTTTGACATCCGAAATCTTTGATAGAATTGGGTGTCTCCGAACATATGGAAATGGTTTAGAATTTTTCGAGGTTTTCGTACTATTTTCGCTTCCAAGTCTTCACACAATTTAGCATCACTCATGTCTTCTTGATCGGAATTCATTTTGATGCCTTTTTTATTTTTTTATTTTATTTATATATGTATATACATACATATATCTATAATTTTTAATTTAATTTACATACGTACATATGAATATATTCTCTTTTATGTTTAACAACTTTTAATTTCTAAAAAATAATTTTTAATTTTTTTTATTGGACGCCAAGAAATTGAAAGGTAAACAAACGTCAAAATCATATGTTAACTTTCTGGACTTTAAATAAACTTTAAATGCCCAATGTTGCTCATTTAAGTTGCAATTAAATAAGCCTTGAAGAACTGTATTTCAGATTTAAATGACATTTAAAGCTAAATGACATTTAAATACAAAGTTAAAAACTGGGCATTAGAGGATGAAGTATACATGGTGCAATAAAAAATTGTTTAAGATAAACAGCATCCAGATAAAGTTAGTAAACTAAAAAAGGCATTGTATGGTTTAAAACACGCTAGCCGAGAATGGAATGGGAAGGTTAACGATATATTGCTAGAAATTGGATTCAATCGTTGCAAATCTGACACCTGCGTGTACGTTAAACGAAGTGAAAATCAGCTATTCTTAATCGCCATCTACGTTGATGATCTACTATTGGCATGTTCTAGTGGAAATGCGAAATATAATCATGAAACTAACTAATATAATGAACTAATAACTAAAATAATGAACTAATATAATGAACGAGTAAAAGCAGTAGATCGAGGTGCAATTTCTTTCTATTTAGATATGGAAATTCAGCGAGAAGTTCTAAGAGGTGATATAAGTATTCACCAGAAACGTTACATGGAAGAATTACTCGAACGGTGGGGTATGTCAGAGTGCAAACCTGCAGCTACGCCATAGCCAAGCGGCACTATTCTTAAAAAAATGTACAGACCAATGTGGAAGTTTACCTACAACAGCATATCAAAGCTTAATTGGAGCGCTAATGTACTTAGCCGTTGTATCGCGACGTGATTGGATGCATGTGAAATCGAAATTATCACAATTCAACACACACCCAAATACACTGCCAAATACGTCCTTAGATACCTCAAGAAAAATCCAATAGGTAAAATAACTTTCTCTAATAATACCACAAATTTTGAATGTTTCACAGATTCTGATTGGGCAAGTGATTCAAATGATAGGAAGTCCTAATCAGGTTTTGTTATGTCAGGTGGAGCTATTTCATAGGAATCACGAAAGCAGTCTGTGGTGGCTTTAAGTACGATGGAACTAAAACTAAATGTGTAAAATCGCATTTGGTTTGACGGGGAGATTGTAAGAAAAATGCAGCCTTTTACGCACAAACCAAATGCATGCAACTTTGCTAATACAGTATACATAATTCGCTTATAATCCACGGTCAAATTTGCACACAAATTTTGGACTATAGCGCCAATTGGACTATAAGCACAATTTTTCTATAAGCCAGTATTTTCTTATAGGTGAATTCGTATACAATTTTTCTTTTTGACTATAAAAAATATAACAAAATGCTAATATTTACATAATTAACAAAAAAAAAAAAAAACGTTTCCTCATTTGATAATAGAATTTTATTTACTGAAATTTGTCTGAAAGCATTTATGTAACTACATACATACATATCTACATACATATTGTGCGCATGTAAGTTTTCTTATGTTATTTAAAGAAATTTGTTGATTTAATTTTACTGAATTTTTAAGAACTTTGTCCTCTATCTTTTCCAATATGTTGTCAAAATTTACATCTTTACCCATTTTGGAAACAACTTGTATGTACATATGTACAATTTTACTCAAAAAAGTCAGTTTGTTTAATTGAACAACATTAAAAGGGTTCCATTCTTATGTACTAAAATTTGTCAATTGGACTATAAGTGAAAAACTTCGCACTAGTTTATTTTTTGCCTCACATATAAATGGTGTATAACGGAAAATGGACTATATTGGTAATGGATTGAATAACGAATATTTTGTATGAATTTCACTAAAATATATGGCAGAAAGTAAACCTTTTTTGGAATATATTGCTAATTCCACTATAAGCGGTGTAGCTTATAAACGAAATATACTGTAGACTATAACAGTTTGTATCTAATAGTTATATATAACATTTTTTACTTCCTTTTTCTTATTATTATATAAAAGATTTTGCAAGCATCATGCAAAATAAATTATACTGAATTAAACAAGTTGTATCTATGCACTTTTGTTACTGCTGGAGATCACGTGTACTTCTGCTACGTAAGTTAATAAATTGGAGTAAAAATTTATCCAACAGTATATAAATATTATAGTCATACTATGATGTATTTTGTATTAATAATATAGGATAGAGAATTCTCATATTGTATTTGATTTTTTAGCATTAACATATGAAGTTAAATGTTTTCAAACTGCTTCAAGTTCGCTGACGATTTATTTTACCGACCATATGAACAGTTAAAGCCAAAAACAAACAATACATTTTTGAAACTCTAATTGCTAAAACGATAAGTTGGGAAGAATATCCTAAATAATATATTTCAACATTAAGCATTTCGATCTATGTATATACATAGATAAAGAGAATCATAAATCCTGTTTATAAGGGGCGATTACGTGAACAAAATTATTGCGTTTCCTTAGAGTCAGATTTATAGGGCTCAAAAAAATCGTTTATAATTGAGAAAATGTTGCTGAAAAGTAAAAAAAAGGTTTATCTTGATAATAAAAACCAGTTTTTTTCAAATATTTGTGATTTCTTGATTTCTTTTTATTTTTGCAAAAGCTAAGGAAGAAAGTAGATATTATTACTGTTTAATATGGAACAACTTTTTATTTTCTCACTATATTTTCCATGTTACCTAAAGTGTGACAGTAAAAAACGAAACGTTTTTTATGTATTTTGACGTCTCTCTTTTTGAGAGAGAGAGATAGAGAGTAAATTTTGTCCGCAACAATTTCAGCTTGAATTGGTTTAATTTTAATTTTCGTTCAAAACAAATTGAACTGTGCTGCCAGATACATAAATTTTTTATGCAAAATTGAACTGAGCTACAACATCATATTATAAGTATGTACATATGTATGTAAAATAATATACAAGTATATTTGTAAATTTTTTATATTTATTTAACTCAATAGCTTTTAGAACATGCACTCGACTTTTATTCATTTGAATATTTATATTTTATAAAAATTTTTTTAATTTAGAACACAGCAAATTACAATCATTTGCCACTGTTGTTCTGGAGGAACAAAATTACCATATGGAACGACTCTGTAAATAATGTGTGTTACTTTTACAAGCAGGCAGCACAGTGGCAGATGATTGCAATTTGCTGTGTTCTAAATTAAACAAATTTTTATAAAATTTAAAATATACAACTGAATAAAAGTCGAGTGCATGTTCTAATAGCTGTTTTGTTAAATAAATATAAAAAATTTACAAATATACTCTTTATATTATTATACATACATATGTATGTACATATAATGTGATATGGCAGCTCGTTTTAATTTTGCATAAAAAATGTATGTATCTGGCAGCAGAGTTCATTTCGTTCGGGACGATAACACAGTGCAACACGAAAAAATAACCATATACGGACACCACTACGTGATAAAAGACTAAAAAAAAAGACCCGTGTCTCCATATTTTTCCCAAAGTCATGTTTTTTATGGGCCGCCAAAGATTTGGGGCCTCGGTATCATTTTCGCAAAAAAGTGATCATTTTCTCGGGCTCATATCTTGCAAACCGTTCCGAATTTCGATTTACTCTCTAAAGGCAAACTTGTAGCTCTTGTCATAAAGAACAAAAATTGCGAACATATAAAATCAAAAAAACTTCTCCTTCCAGATAAAAATCGCAAAAAACTTTAAAAAATTCGATTTTTTAACATTAGCATGTTAACATTAACAAAGCTGTCAAAAATGTTTTTAACATGCTAATGTTAAAAAATCGAATTTTTTTAAGTTTTTTGCGATTTTTATCTGGAAGGTGAAGTTTTGTTGATTTTATATGTTCGCAATTTTTGTTCCTTATGATAAGAGCTACAAGTTTGCCTCATAGAGTAAATCGAAATTCGGAACGGTTTGCAAGATATGAGCCCGAGAAAATGATCACTTTTTTGCGAAAATGATACCGAGGCCCCAAATTTTTGGCGGCCCATAAAAAAAAGTGCATGACTTTGGGAAAAATTGGGAGACACGGGTCTTTTTTTATATGGTTATTTTGCCACGACTTAGAAAATTACACACAGTGTAATTAAAATTAAAGGCCCGGTTAGCCGAACGTTGATGTAAGAAAAACGTAACGTTCTTTAACGTACGGACGTTTGTGCGGTTAATGAATCTTTTAAAACGTGTCGAATGTCAATAAGATAAAAACAAAACATTGTACAACGCTACTTTGTGTAATTTTTTTTTTCTAAAAAAATTATATTAATATTCCTGTGTTTATTATAACAAATCAAATAAAAACATTTTTCAATGCAGTTCGAAGACTTATTTGTTGCTGTTTTAAACCAGCTCGCAAACAAAATTTCAATTTTCAATTTTTCAGTAAATATACAGTCAGCTGTTCATAATAGAGATGGTATTTGAAAACTTTCGCGTAATTCATGATTATACATAAAACGTACCAAAATTATATTAAGTACTTTTTAGGGAAAAAAGTTAACATTTTGAAAAGTTCGTGTGAAAATTAAAATTTTAAGAATAAACATACATACGTACGTCCATATATTTATTATGTGTATATAAATTTGTACTTACTTCACAATGTATACGTAACAAAACTTTTGATTTGCAAATTTGCGATATTTTTCAAGATATGTAGTATGCAAGTGGCAAAATAACAAATGTGTATGTTTATACGCGTATATTAACTTTTGTATTCAAAATAATTAACTGTTATATATAATTGGATTTATAATTCAATCTAAGATTTTATTTGCATTCAATGGTATTTACTTGTTTTTTTTAGTCTCCTTATGAACATTATTATCTCAACATTACATTTTTAGACTTTGGAAATTCGAAAATTTTATTAAAGTTGTCTTAGATCCTTAATAATTTGCATATATCATTAGAAGTACCGGAAAGAGAATTTGGGCCACAATACAACTCATCAATATAACAGTCCCATCACTGGTATACAAATGTCACGTAAAAACGTTATGAAATACTACTTTATACAGGTTCAGCCGTTCCGTCAACGTGACATTTAATTTGGATAAGTATTTGCATTGGTTTCATATGCCAAAAACAAACGTCCCTTACATTAGCTAATGTGAACGTTCGGCTAACCGGGCCTTAAACCAATTCAAGCAGAAGTTGTTCCGCTTTAAATTTACTCTCTTTCTCTAACTCTCTCAAAAATAGAGCCGTCAAACTACATATAAAAAAATCGTTCGGAACCATCAGAACGAATGGGTGATTTTACCTTTAATTGCTCTCACAACAAAAATTTTGTTCCGTTGCAATGGGTGAATTCATCTTAAGTGTTTATCTAACTAACAAACTGTCCACAGTGTTTACGAAGCAGCAACATATACACAACAGTGTTTACGATGCAGCAACATGTGCAACTAATCTGAACAATATTAGTTTTATACGGAATATACATACATATGAGTATACAAAAGTCTTTACAAATGTCAACTTTTCTAACATTTTTGTGAAATGCAAAAAAATTAAAAAAAATTGATAAATTACATAATGGATAATTTTACATTTAAGATTTGAAAACATATTTATTGTTAATATTTGAGATTCAATAAATAATAATAATAAACGAAAAAATAAACTTATTTATACATGTTCAGGTTTCTAACAGTTGGTAGGTAGCATATGCTACATTGACATCATGGGCAATTCCTGATCACCGTTGCCTGGAAAGAAAAGAAGTTAAATAAAATTTAAATCAAATAAAGTAATATTAAGTAAAACTCAAATTAAAGTTTAATAAAGTTAGTGTATAATGAAGCTATTGGTAGCCAATATGCAAAAATGCTATGGAATAGTTTTATTCGTAATTACGAATGTTTGCTGTACTAAAAAGGTACAGGTGCTCTGTGAAGTACTGTGTAGGGGCGAGTGGATGTCGCCCCCTAATTAGGCATCCAACCACATGGGTGCCCTCAAGAGAGGTGTAGTTGGGGAAGTGACGACCCTGTGGTTTCCCTCAGTCGCAAAATAGGTTTGTGTCTTTGACTGACAGCACCAAATAGCTTCCTATTGGACGATTTGTGAATCGGAGCACGGAAGACACACCTCGTGGAATTACAAGCCCCTGCCGTAAGGCATTAAGGTCAATACCAGTACGGTCTTAATTATGGTATTACTGGAACAACTGTTTTGGATTTTGATGCACCCTGGGCCGACGGCTGTGATATTCTATGACCTCAGTAAGTGAAAGTGGAATTCCACCGAAATGGCTCTTAGGCTAATGTCACAGCCGCCTCCGTCTCATTAAAACTTAGCAAGTCTCAAAGCGCGCTCGATGTTTGTCACCATTTGGTTGGTGGTGCAGGCTCGGATGCAGTTTCCCAACTAACACGGACCTGGCACTGGCATGGTGACTCATAAGGACATCATTGTCAACCTTCGCATGGCCTCGCTGCATGCATAGATAACCATGGGGTTTTAAACGTGACTGCAAATCAAACGGAGATAGCGGCTTTGAGTTGGGACCACGTAGCTATGAATACTGATAAACAACATACGTATAACAAGGAGAAGGAAGGTGACATATACGGTGCGGGTTCAGAGAACCCTTTAGTTGGGAAGCAAATGATCCCGAAATCAGCACCTGTAACAACTGGTAAAAGCGAATTGGTTAGCAGTGAAAATCTTCGCATTATCAGTGTGAATAAACTTGGTGAGAAGATAACAAATCTGGTGGAGTTTCTTAAAACACGCTCTAACGTTCACAAGGATATTGTTTCGATGTCGCGTGAGATACAAGCGGTTTATAAGCAAATTTCAGAGGAACTAAATAGTTTAACGAGTAAAAGCAGCAGACAAACACTGATTAACAGGGAAACTCAGACAGATGATATTATAAAGCCAGCTCTAGTGCAACTGGCAACTACAAAGCGGAAAAGAGACCCCACAATTCTGAGCCCCAAGGAGAACAAACCGAAGAAGAAGAAAAATACTACCCCAAAAATATTGTTGAAACCAACGTGACCATTGGCTGGAAGTTCAGATGAGAAAGCTGCAAACCCTGATTGGGTGAAAGTTCGTCCCAGAGTTAAAAGAAGGAAGAAGGCAGCCTGACCAGATGCTCTAGTTATTAAGACTTGCGGAGATATATCTTATGCGGACATCCTCAAACAAGTGAAGAACAAACCCAAGCTAAACGCTCTAGGCCAAAACGTTAAGAGTATAAGGAAAACGGAAAAAGGTGAACTGCTCCTAGAGCTCAATAAACCTCCACACCAGAATACAGATGAATTTTGAACCACGGTCGAGGAAGTTCTGGGCACAGTTGCGGAAGTGCGTGCACTGACACAGGAGATGCTTATTGAAATCAAGGACATTGATGAAATTACAAGTAAAGAAGAGGTCTATGAGGCTCTCGCGGACAGATTTGACGAAGAGCGCTACAACCTTCTGTAGTTAAATCTATGAGGAAAACTTACAGAGGTACACAAATCGCCACCATTGGATTAAATGCCATCTTAGCTAGTCGACTCATAGAGGCTGAGAAGATACGGATTGGTTGGGTCATATGCCGAATACGGGAAAAGATCGTACCAGTGAGATGCTACAAATGTTTAGATTACGGGCACACAGCGGATAGGTGTAAGAGCTTAAACGACTACCCACGTAGTCGTCTTCGTTCTGGAGAAGTTGGGCACAAGATAAGAACGTGCACTAAAAACCCAAAATGTTTGCTTTGTGATGAGAATGTTGCAAAAAGTGGCCATGTAACTGGATCAGTTGTCTGTCCTTACTATATAAGGCACTACGGCAACTTAAATCACAAAGATGAGATTTTACCAGCTAAATCTAAATCATTGTGAAGCAGCCCAGGAGCTATTGAAACAGAGTGTTCGTGAGTTAGGAATTGATATAGCTATTATTAGTGAGCCTTCTGCTATTTGGTTGACGACTTCTTCAAGATACAATGACAAATGAGAAAGGCGGCTTTGTTCGTGCTGCGGTTTTGGGAATAACTATATACAGTTGTTACATCCCACCGAGGTATGGGATTGATGATTTTAAGGATATAATAAGTAGTTTAACATCCGACGCTATTGGCAAAAGCCCAGTACTAATAGCTGGAGATTTCAATGCCTGGGCCACTGAATGGGGAAGTTCAAGTACAAATTCAAGAGGCAGGAATCTTTTGGAATCATTCGCTGCACTTGATTTAGTGCTAATGAACTCTGGAAGTGAACAAACTTTTAGTCGAAATGGAAATGGTTCGATGATAGATATTGCGTTTGCCAGCGCTAACATCCCTTATTGCATTAGTTGGTGTATATGTGACCACTATACGCACAGCGACCATAGGGCTATCATCATGAATATAACCGATAGAACAACGGCATCCCACGTGATCAGTTGAAATTTAGTGGGTTGGAAAATAAATACTCTCGATAGGGAAATATTCAGTTTACAATTGGAGAACATGTGCTTAGATGGTTCAGCGGAGAACATGGCTGAGCAGTTCATTAACCAAATAACCCGTGCATGCAACGCTGCGATGAGGAAAAGAAAACATGGAATGAATAAAGCATCTGTGTATTGGTGGAATGAAGAAATAGCTCAACTGCGGAAAGATTGTATATGAGCCAGAAGAAAATATGTAAGAACTCGGGGTAGAGATATTAATGATCTACACCATCAGATACTTAAAGCTAAGAAGAAGGCCCTGAAATTCGCAATACGTCGAAGTAAAAGAATGTGCTTCTTAGACATATGCGACAACATCGACAGAAACCCCTTTGGAATGGCTTATAAACTTGTGACAAGGAAACTTAAATGCCTTTATACGACAGCACCGAAAGAGTCTGTTGTACTCGACAAAATCGTGAAGCATCTTTTTCCACAACAGGATATGACAACCTGGGAAAGCAACACTGCTGGAGAAGAATACGATTTCCCACCAGTAAATACCGATGAGGTGCTACAGGCTGTCTCTAGATTCCAAAATAGTGAGGCCCCTGGACCCGATGGCATTCCAAATGCTATATTAAAAGAGGTTGCCAAGTTTTGCCCGGAAAAATTAATCCAAGTATTCAATGCCGGTCTAAAGCATGGATCTTTTCCATCAATTTGGAAAAGACAAAAACTTGTGCTACTACCCTAGGATGGGAAACCTCTAGATCATGCGTCTTCCTATCGCCCCTTATGCATGATAGATACTTGCGGGAAGTTGTTGGAGAGTATTGTCTGCAAGAGATTAGAGGCGAGTGTAGAATCAGCTGAAGGTTTCTCTGAATATCAATACGGATTCAGGAAACATAGATCTACTATAGATGCGATTAAAGTGGTAGTTGATATAGCAAGGAGTGCAATTGAAGGTAAAAGTTGGAAGAATGGTTCCAAGGAATATTGCGTGCTGGTAACACTGGATGTAAAATTTTTTTTTTTTTTTTTTTTTTTCACTAATTTTATTTATTGTATCTTCATTAAAACTGAACTAACAATAAGTATTCAAATCTTAAATATAGATATATAATTAGGCCCAACCAGTGTCGGACATAAACTTAGTGATAGTAATTAAAAATACATAAATGTAGTGTTAAGCACAAAAAATATTTTCAAAAAGTTTCATCTGCAGTGTGGCGTATTAAAGCCGTAGTATCCCTCTTTTTTAAGCGGATGTGTCCAGTAAAGTTCAAGATATTACGAGCAAGGGGATTAGGATGGAGCTCGAGTTTTGTTAAATATTTGCCTGCATATTTTGCAATTTCAGCGGTCACAAGTGGCATATTTAAATCACGATGTAAAACAGAATTTTTTATGTACCAAGGAGCCGATGTTATTAACCTTAAAATTTTGTTTTGCATACGTTGTATTCTCTCTACATTGGAAGCTGAAGCAGTGCCCCATAGCTGAACTCCGTAACACCATATGGGTTTCAAAAGCGACTTGTATATTAAAAGTTTACAATCTAGACTGAGGGTTGAATTTCTACCAATCAGCCAATGTATCTGGGTTAATTTAAGTTTTATTTGAGTCAGCTTAGAGTCAATGTGGTGTTTCCATGTAAGCCGTCGGTCAAGGTGTTTACCAAGGTATTTCACCCGTGAATGCTGAGGAACAACTTGATTGTTGATTCGAATGGGGGAACAAGTGTCTCTTCGTAGAGTAAATGTGACATGAGCACACTTTTGTTCATTTACTTTTATTCTCCATAAGTTCAACCACAGCTCCAACAGGTTAATATGTTCCTGAAGATATCGGGATGCCTCGTGAGGGTTTTCATGCATGCTAAGGCAGGCTGTATCATCAGCAAATGTAGAAGTTAGGATATTACTGCTTAAAGGCATATCACAGGTATAAATCAAATACAAAACTGGCCCCAGTATACTCCCCTGTGGCACACCGGATGAGATAGTTTCGGGCACACTCATGAAGTCTCCTTCCACAACAGTGAACTTCCGGGCAAGAATGTAACTTTCTAAAAGATTTACTATGTTTATTGGTAGATATGTCTTCAACTTTAAAATAAGGCCTTCGTGCCACACTTTATCAAATGCCTGAGAAACATCAATAAAGAGGGAAGAGTAATACTTCTTTTCTTCAAATGTTCTTCTTATAAAATGTACCAATCTATGACATTGTTCAATGGTGCTATGCTGACTTCTAAAACCAAATTGATGGTCCGGTATGCAACCAATATCATTTAGAATTGGGGACAATTTTGTCATGAGCAGCTTTTCGAAGAGCTTTGAAATTGTTGACAGTAAACTTATTGGCCTATATGACTCAGCCTTGGTAAGATCTTTGCCCGCCTTTGGAATCATTTTGACCATGGCAAGTTTCCAGCTGTGTGGATAATACTCCAGTCGTAAAATGCCATTAAAAATAAACAACAGGATTCTAATAGCAATACGAGGCAAATTCATCAGCATCTTGTTACTAATTCCATCAATACCCGGGGCCTTCTTTGGATTGGTTTCAGCAATTAGTTTATTTACATCACGCATCTTAAACTTTATGGGTCGAGGGGGTAGAGCAACTACACTCGGCAAATCAACAGCACCAGTACATGTGTTTGGGGTAAATACGTGTTTTAAATGCCCAGCAAATATGTTACCTTTTTCTGTATTGTTTCTTGCCCAACATCCGGTAGAAGTGCGCAGGGGTGGTTTAGACTCAACGGGTGTTTTAAGTTTTTTAGCAGCGCGCCACAAGGAGTAATTAGATGCTGCTGTGACATCGAGACCTTCCAGATAATTCTTAAGAGAAGCAGATTTTTCAGATAAAAACAACTCTTGGAGTCGTTTTGTGCATTCTCTAAGTCTAATTTTATGTTGGGGTGATCTGTGCTGTTGCCATTCCCTTCTAGCTCTTCTTTTTTCACATACGAGACGTTCAATATCCGCAGAATAAATTCTATTAAACCCAGTCTGCGGATGGGAGGTAGTGGCATGTTTAGCAGCCTCTTTAATATTCTCGGTAAGATTGGCAATGTTAAGTTCAATATCATCGGGAGTTCTAAGCCTGATGTTTTCCGCACAATGACTACTGAGATATTTTTTGAACCCCAGCCAGTTAACACGATTTATCATCTTCACATATGGGTGAGGTAAGTCACTTCTTAGTGGGCAACAAATTGTAACGATCGTGGGAGTGTGATCGGAGGAGAGATCATGTGAAGCTTCAACATGAATTAAATCCCTAGGGATATTTTTCATGACCCCAAAATCTATAACATCCGGAATTTTTTGTATGTCAGTAGGCCAGTAAGTGGGCTCCCCGCTCGAAATGACAACCAAACCCATTTTTGAAATTGTGTTGAACAATGCTCGACCTCTAGGTGTAATAAGACGCGATCCCCAGAACGTATGTTTTGCATTGTAGTCTCCAGCTGCTACGAAACAAGGGCCAAGAGTTTTGTAAAAATCCTCGTATTGATCCTCACTGATTGAAAATCTGGGAGGGGAGTAAACTGATGATATTACGAGATTTGAACAAAAATTTTCTATGCAAATATTTGTTGCTTGTAGATGGTCTTCACAAGTGTTCTCAAGAATATAGTGTTTGAGTCTTGCCTTTATTAGAATTGCTGATCCTCCGCATGCTCTTCCTCTCGGGTCCTTTGTATCGTATAAGGTGTAGCCACTCATTTTAAAAAGGCTTCTCGAAGTCAAATGAGTCTCAGATACCAACATTATATCAATATTCTTCACCGTGAGGAAGTGCTCAAGTTCGTTTCTATGTTGGCGAATGCCGTTTGCGTTCCAGAAACATAACTTTAACGTGTTCATGGCTTGTTAACTAATGCTTGAAGCAGTGTGTTCTGCATTCGCAGCATTTCTTGCAACATGCTAGTCATATTTGTTGTAAAGCTGCTAATAGTTTGCACCAGATTGTCGATAGTAGCTTCAAGGCGGCTGAAATTAAAGCTTGGGTTTGCACTTGTTGTAATAGTTGGTGGTGAAACTTTTTGAGCGGGAATAGAGTTAATCTTCACAGCGTCAGCATACGATACATGTGAAGTAATTGGTTGGGCCATTAGGGGATGAGTAGCGGAGTACGTATTTCCTGCTTGCACTGGGGTTACTTTAGGCTTTTGACTCATAGCCTGTTTAACGAAAGAATATACAGGACATCCCCTGTAGTTAGCAGTGTGATTACCTCCACAATTACTGCACTTCTTTTCCTTCTGGTCCTTCGACTTATTGCAAATAGCAGTGTTGTGTAATTCACCGCACACAACACAAACAGTAGGTAATTTACAATAAGTTTTTGTATGGCCATATTCTTGACAATTATGGCACTGTACGGGTCCAGAACGCTTGCGTGGTTCTTCAACTGTGATTTTTCGGTATAAGAGATATTTTAGGTTATAAATTGGATGGGTCTCATTTTTCTTCAATTTAATATCATTAGGCTCCAGTTCAACGCGAAATAAAGGTTGGGGGATCTTCTCCCTGTTTATTATGTTAGACACATTCTTTACCTTAAATCCCTGGAGGGTGAGAGCATCTTTTATTTCCTCAGGAACAACATAGGAATCTATGCCTTTCAATACGATCTGTAGGCCTTTAGCACTCTTCAGCTGGAATGTGTAGAAACTTGTTTTATTTTTCTCAAATTCAGTGACCATTTTGCGGAAGTCTTTTTCATCGTATATTTGAATCTTTGTTTCATCAATATTACCACGTTTGATTGGGACAATGTGAAATGCCTTTTCACCAATGACCGAAATTAATTTTTTAATAAGGGTTTTATAAAATTTTTTCCCTCAAATAGATTGGTGGTGGTTTTGAGGTTTTATTCGAGGGTAAGTCGGGTTTGTCGGTGATATCTTGCAAAATTTTAAAACGGTTTAGACGGTTAGCCGAGTTGACGTCGATATCCCTGGATATCTTGGGGACCGATGAGATTTTAGATGAATTTGGGCTTCGCCCGCGCTTTACTACTGTGATATATCTGTCCATTCCGACAGGCACTTTAGGTTTCTCAATATTATTGTTTATAGTGATAACTGGGTTAAGTGATGAACACGAGCCCGGAGCGGATAATGGTGCTGATTTAAATAAAGAACTACTAGGCAGCGGTAATGTTATAGAATCACTACTTGGCATCGGAGTAAGCGAATTTGATCGCTCGCGTAAAATTGGCTTTGCCGTTAGAAAAAGACAATCATCAGATTTTTTATTTTTATTGTTTACATTAAGAGCTTCAGAACTCAGATTAAAATAGGCATTTCTGCCATTAAAACTCACTTCACAATTTTTTGTTTTTGAGGTACTCATACAGAGTATTCCTCAGTCACTTTGTTTGTGTGTCTTGTTTTTGTTTTTTTTTTTGTTTTTGTTGTTTCAGTTTATACGAAAAATATTATTAATGCAAATAAAGCAAATTTAACAAAAACTGTACTTATTACGAATCAGTACTTATTATGAATATTTTTTTGTTTGTATTTTTGTTTGTTTAGTATGTAAAAAAACTCCGCTAACACGTCTGTTCACTACGAAGGTTCAACAAGACATGGATGTAAAAAATGCTTTTAATACCGTTAATTGGGAAAATATTGTTGATGCTCTAACTCATCTTAATACGCCGCTATATCTGGTAGCTATAATCAAGGATTATTTTCGGAAGAGAGTTCTTATTTATGATACCGATGAAGGAGTGAAGAAATACAGAGTGACAGGTGGGGTGCCACAGGGTTCTGTGCTAGTACCCTTGCTGTGGAACGTGATGTATGATGGAGTTTTGAGACTAAATCTTCCGGACAGTGTTAAAATTGTAGGCTTTGCGGATGATATTGCACTGATTGTTGTATCCAAAACTGTAAATGAGGCAGAGACTGTTTGTAATACCAGCATATACATCGTTAAATTCCATGGGTTTATCTCTTGCTGAACATAAGACAGAAGCTGTATTAATTAGTAGCCGCAAAGTTAAGGAATACATTACTCTACAAATTGGTGATTGTGAAATAAGAACTGGAGAGCACCTTAAATATTTAGGACTGATGATAGATAATCGTCTATCATTCAAGAGCCATATTGAATACGTTGAAATGAAGGCTGGGAAAACGTGTGCAGGGCTATGTCGTATAATGCCAAATACCAGGGGTCCAAAATATCTTGGGCGGAAAATTCTTGCGGGAGTTATTCGCAATATCATCCTATATGCAGCTCTAATATGGTCAGAATCCACAAGTTTTAAAACTTATGTTTTCAAGATTTCCTCCGTTTACAGGCTTGCAGCGCTCCGTGTGAGTTGCGCATTCAGGACCGTGTCGGATGAAGCAGCATTTGTCACTGCCGGTTTGATACCCATTGACTTGATGGCTAGAGAGTCTTCGCACATAATGTCTTCGGCAGGAGCAGCAGAGGGTGTAAGTATCCGTGATGATGCGAGAGCAGCCAGCATTGCCGGGTTTTCCCGAAATGGAAGGCTTACAATAAAACGACCATCTGTGTTAGTTTGAGTATGATGAATAAAATGAGCTTCACATTGGGCATCTGCTGGGGACAAGGACTTTTCATTTGGTTCTACTTCATCGAGTTTCCATAGCCTCTCGACTGCTTGTTCTAGTGAAGACTCCTCACCAAATACTGCACATGTAAGTGGTGGTGCTGAGCCGTGAGAAACGGTTTGTCGTACAGGGCCGCCCACGATCCAGCCAAGTAATGTGTTTTGTAGCGTTGGACCGCCATTAGTCAGTTTTATTGCCCCAGGCTGCATAAGACTAAAATAGAATTCCGCGCCGAGTAGAACATCGATTTTTCCTTGCTGATAGAATCTGGGGTCTGCTAAGTAAATGTTACTTGGAATGTTCCAAGTTGAAACCTCAAAGTTTTGATTTGGTTGTGCCGGAATGATACTTGGTAGGACAATCGCTTCTAAGTTTGTTGAAAAGTCATTATTTGTAGAGAACATTTCAACATTCACGCGGTGCTGTACTTGTTTTTTAATGCTTCCCACACCATCAATGCATAAAGACGCTTCCGTTGGGGAAAGTGATAGCTTCTTGATAAGTCGTTCAGTCACAATATTTACTTGTGAACCTGAATCTAGTATTGCTCGAAATTCGTGTGTGATACCATTTGTGGCCTTGATTTTACCCTTGCGGTAGCTAACATGATACAATTCTGAGGCCTGTTGTTGGCTTCAAAGATGTAGATGAGACTGTAATCGTCTCTCCTCTTTTGTTTGTGGGTTGAGTATGCGGAACTGATATCTTCTGGTTCTGAGGTAAATGTAATAATGAATTATGCTTCTTGTTGCATTTTCTACATCCACTGGAGGTAGAAAATTTTGCTATGTGATCCTCTTTGAGACAGTTAATAAAAAGTCTTTGCTTCTGTGCCCACCTTAATCTGTCTGATTCCGTCATATTCAAGAATTCCTTACAGTGAAAGATAGGATGATTTCCTGTGTTACACAGTTTGCAATTATTATCCATAGATGATACAGATGATACTGTCATCTTTTCCTTATGATGGGTAGTTAATTTCTCCTTGTAATCAAGTGACTCCATTGACTGAAATTGAATCTCAAGAAAGGAGAACAACTCTTTTATTGTCGGCACATCTCTTGGTTTAGTTAGTGATTGTATAAATCGAATATATAGAGCACGATCTAGTTTTTTGATCATTAGTTGTATGATTATAGCATCCCAAGATGAAGTGTTAACATTTAAGTTATTTAACGCCAGCAAATATTCCTTGGTACTGTCATGAAGAGTCTTAAATGAAGCGCTAGAAGACATGGTTACTGTTGGTTGGTTAAGGATCTTGTCTACTAAAGTCGCTACTATGACTCTTTTGTTGGCATACCGCTCCTGAAGTAATGCCCATGCTGTCTTATAGTTCTCTTCGGATAGCGTTAGATGGCTAATAAGTTTTGCGGCTTCTCCTGAGACGTTTGATTTGAGGTACCACATCTTTTGTACGTTTGGTAGAGGTTGCTTATCGACCACTTCCGTAAATAGTTCAAAAAATTGACACCACTTTAAACAGTCTCCATTAAATTGTGGAATTGTAACCTTTGGTAGAGGTAATGAGCTATGTACTCCTGGTTTGCTTCCCAACTGTAATTCACCATCTATATGCTGCCGTTTGTGTTGATCTGATAGCACCGCCAATTCTATCAAATAATGTTGTACAGATTCATCCAGCTTATGATACTCATTCAGATCAAGTTCCAGTATTGTAGGATCTTCCACTTCATACCACAATTCATCATAAAATTCTTGAATTTGATCCCACAATTTTTTTATGGTTTCACTCTTTATCTGATAAAATTGTGGTGGGTGACCTTTTTCTTCCAACGATAGCCCGTTTATTAAGCGTGTTAAGGCCGTCATTCGAGCTTTTAGTCTCCTAGCTAGTCCTTTACCTCGAGGCGACAATACTTCACGATCAGATGGGTTAGTTGATGGAAGTTCTTATGTGTCTCTTCTGATCGCTGGTAATGGCTTGACGCTGAGCTTGTTAATCTGAGATGTAAGATACTCAATTGTCTCATTGTACATTTCACCTACGGATTTGTACAAGTTTTGTACAATATATGGATCGCTGGCTGACAGCGCATTATCTCTTCTAATTGCGTTTTGTGTTTTTTCAAATGCCTGCCATAATGCATTTAATTCTTCGCTTTTACTTCTGTAGAAGTCTAGCGTTCGCCGATCATGTGGGCCTTTTTTATGTTAGAGATAATTATTTCTATCTCAGTTGCTTTTACTTGCTGCTCAGATATAAGATTCTCTAAATTTGCCATGCTGGAATGCCTTCTTTTAAGTTGATTATTGGAAAAAATAGACAAAGTATCCTAATACTAGGCGTCCCGCGACAAGTGTTGAAGAGATGTGAGATGATTTTACTAAAACTGTTGTGGACTGGGTGTCCTGGTGAATTATTTGTTGTATATGGACTGGCTGTCCTTGTAAATAAATTGTTGTATATGGACTGGCTGTCCTTGCAAATTGTTGCTGTATATGGACTGGTTGTCCTTGTAAATTGTTGCTGTATATGGACTGGCTGTCCTTGTAAATTGTTGCGTGTTTTCTTAATTTTCAAAGTTCCTTACCACTGGTGGGGGGAAACTAAGTAAATTATTAAGATCTAGGGGTCACGTCGGGGTCACCAAAATGTACGAAGAGGCGATAGTTTAATTCAATTCAAACACATAAATCTGAACTGAAAACTATTTTTTGCCTTATTTGTTCTTACAAGCACTTGAACCTGAAGAACGCTAATGGAATCAAAATAAAACACTTTTAAATGCTTTAAAACGATTGATTAACATTTTCTTTATTTTTCATTCTTATATACTAAATTGTTTTACAATAAGTTGATTTAAATTGCTTAGTAGGTAGAATTACTTTTTTTACCTTTTTATGGCAAACTTAAAATTAAAAACAATAATTTCTGCTTTGTCAACAACAAGGGTTAAAGAACTTTAAAACTGAAATTAAATAATATTTTTAATAAAAATAAATTATGCTTTGTCAACAACAATGGTTAATGAACTTTAAAACCGAACTTAAGTAACACTTTTAATAATGATAATTAAATAATTATGCTTTGTCAACAACAATGGTTAAACTTAAAAAAGAAATAATGTTTTAATAATGATAATTAAATAATAATAAAAAAGTAAATTATGTTGATATAGGTATCAACAGCGAATGCGAAACGAATTGGAAATTGTATTCGCTTAAACTCGAATGGCATATCGGTTGGGATCATTGGAATTCTCGGAATGAGAACTTCCTCACCTTTGAATTTTCCTTTTAGTAGTCTCGCGTGAATCACATTGCTCATGAATTTTGTGACCGCTAAACGCGTTCCGTTGCATAATTTTGGTTGGTTGAGATTGCGAAGACGACTGAACCAACCTTCAATTGTAAATTGTGCGGCGGCAAGCCAGGCACATCCAATGAATTGAAGAACTCAGTTGGGTAGTTGGTTGCTTCGTCTTCGTTTGTTACACAGTCGATAGATTTGAACGAATGCAGTAACCCAACGATTTGATTTTGAATTATGAAGTTTAAGTGATCCACATCCTTGTTCTTTGCCGCTAAAATTGCTCTTTTACTCAAGCAATCATAGTTTTAGTGGTTAGCAATGATGTTCGGAAACACTTTGTTGATAAGCTTCTCTTTCGTTAAGACGAAATTGCAAAAATTTGACGGAAATGAAATCAATTCATTCGATGAGTCGACAGGAACACGACCATTACCGATAGTTAGCAGTTGATTGGAGAACACTTCGGCAGATGGATCTTTTAGCAATGCAACTCGCATGTTTGTCGTCAGCTGAAGTTTCTTCACATAACGCCACAATGGTGATGATTTGAGGCAATCATTGATCTCATCGGCTGCGGTCGATCGTGGTATTACTGGTAGTAGTTACCGGAAATCGCCTGAGAGTAAAATCAACCCACCCCCAAAATATATTGCGTCATTACGCAGATCTTTCATAGTGCGATTCAGAGCTTCTAACGCACGATTATGCGACATTGTGCATTCGAACCAGATAAAAATTTTGCTTGCTACCAAAACTTTGGCCATTGCTGAATGTTTCGCTATGTTACATGTGGGTTCTTCAATCGTTTGAAGGTTTAATCGCAATTTTAATGCAGAATGAGCGGTTCGGCAACCTTCCAGCAGCGTAGCTCCTATTCTGGAAGAAGCCACTGCTACAGCAATTTTCGGTCTTGTACGAACTGTAGCCAAAATCAATGACATGAGAAATGTTTTGCCGTTGCTACCAGGCGCATCAAGGAAAATCATGCCGCCATTTCCATCATCAATTGCCTTAATCACCGTATCGTATACTTCTTTTTGTTGGGGATTCAACAAAGGTACATTCATTCGAACAAATTGGCTTAATGCATTTGTGTCGTATTCATGCTCATGCTGCAATTCTCGTTCGAATGCGTCGTTTATTCCACGATCAGGCGATGTCATTCCTAACCTGACTAACAAACTGCCGCACATTAGGTAACAGATGTCTTCTATCAAAACCAAAGCCTGGTTGTGCATCTCTTCATTCATCTCAAAATGGGGATTTCCTGAATGGACACGAACTCGATGCAAAATGTCTTCTGACATGTCATCCTTGTACTTCTCCCAGATTTCACGTGGATTCGATGGAAAACATGTAGAAATAATGATTGAAAACAATGTGCGTATCTGACATGGAGATGCGGAAACAGTTGCTTCAGTGATTGTCGTGTCCCAATGCGTATCGTTTTCTAGCAAATTAAGCTCCTGACATACTGCACGAAATATTGGCAACACTACACCATTAATAGTTCAAAGAGATTCAAATGATGTCGGGCCACGAACATTCTTGAGTTATGTTCGTTTTAATGGGTTCTTGAGTTAAGATGGCGTTGTAAAAAAGTTGATGCACACAACGCCATCTACTGGGAATATCGGAGTCAGCATTTGAAATTATGTTCGTTTTTATGGGTTCTTGAGTTAAGATGGCGTTGTAAAATCGCTCTATACAAAATGTATGGGGAAATTAATTTTCTTCATATTTTTTTTCGGAAAAATTTCCGGAATTTTCTTGGGTATTCTCCTTGTTTGGGTGGAGACCTAACCGAATTGGTACTCATCATCGAACTCGGTCCAGGCGTTCTTGAGTTATAAGCGTAGTAACTAACATCACTTTCTTTTATATATATATATATATATATATATATATATATATATATATATATATATATATATATATATATATATATATATATATATATATATATATATATATATATACTAGTGTTTGCCCAGTGGTTAAAATTCAACCATTATTGCAATAATACAAAACCGCTCAGATAAAATGTCATATTTTCCTCCCTTTCTAATAAAATGTATTACCGTACTTACTCCATTCATTAATAGTTGTATCTATTTATGTAAGCTTTTCAAATAAATAATAGAAACGGATTTGATTTTCATTTAAGAAACACAAATTTATTGCTTATATTAAAAATATTAAAATTTTTTGATTAATTGAAGAAAAACTAAAAGTAAAAAAAAATCATTTTATTCAAAATATTTAAAGTAGTTGTACGACTGGCATCTCTATCTAAGGAAAATTTCTTTATATACAATATTCTGGGTAAAAACTCTATTGTCATTGAGTGTGTTTCCTTGACCATTTTCATTTCAAATATAAAATTTTAGGCCGTCGAATGAACGAACGTACTCCCAAAAGGACACCTATCTTTTCAAATGTTTGCCCCTGTGACTTGTTAATGGTCATAGCAAATGCGGATATAAATGGAATTTGTGTCCGCTGAAATTTAAATGGAATGAACAAATAAAATAAGTTTTTCCTTCTGAGTATTTACAGAGTTACCAAGCCAAATTTAATTTAGTTAATTTTGATTTTTTTGCTGTAATTTTTTTTTTAGTAAATTAAGAGAGAAAGAGAGATCATGGCTTTATGATTGGCTAATATTCTTAACTGTTTTTAACTATCTTAGGCACAAAAATGTAGAATAAAAAATACATTCTGCACTGCTTCTATTGACAATCTATCAAAAAAAAAGAAAAAAAATCAAGCGAATACGTTGAGTTTAGGTCAGTTAAAATGGTTCTTAATTTTTCCACTTGCCTATTATGTAAATATAGATTACTTTTTAATGATTACATTTCGCGATCGTACTGTACATGTTTGTTCGCAGGTAACGAAAAGTGTAAAAACCAATCATACATGATTTCACAAAAACAGCGAACAAACAAAATAAATTTGCTACCTATTTTTTACGAATCTATGTTTGTATGTATATATGCAAAGCCTTAAGACTATTTATGTACTTATATGTATGCATGTTGCTTGCGCGCCCAAGCCACCTTCCTCTCTTAAATCCATGTCTACACCACGACGGTCGAAGAATAAAGGCCCATTTAGCTGACCGTAGAAATCGTAGATGTAAATGTATCGTAAATGTATCGTAAATGTAAATGTTGATGTGCTTATATAACGCTAGAAACCGTGTCATGTGTTTTTAAAATAACCAGACAAATAAGGGTTGTTTTTTTTATATTTGAATGTGTATTAAAACAGAGTACATAAATTTATTCTAATGGATGGGGAAGAATTGTTTTTTTTTTAATTTCTTACATTTGTGCAAAATGTACAGACACAATAAAAATAGGAAAAGACGCAGGGTAAAAAGGTGGGCGTGCGACCCATAAACAAAGACTATATCGTCGCGGGCTAAAATAAAAAATTTTTCCGAACATAAAAAAAGATAAGGAACAATTTTTTATACACACGCGTATGCCTCCTGATTTATTTGATTTATTACTGGCTAGATTTGTGATGAACTTACTAAGCCGTAACAACGAATTGGTCCAGAAGAAAGACGTTCAATAACATTGCTGTAAGGAAAAGATTTTAATCAGTGTATGTATAGTATATAACAATTTATTTTAGGTATTTGGGTCATGGATGCTCATTACAATCTCTAACTTGGAGTCACAAGCTTGAAAGTCGACGATCCGATCCATAGTGTTGCAAACATGCGATGTGTTGTGGCGCATATTGTCACCAATTTACCTAAGCAAGCCAACAACATATCAATATCAGGATATTGAAAAAGATTTCATTGATGGAAAGCATATAGCTATAAAGTTCACTTTAAAAAATATAAAGAGAAATCAAAAAGCCGTTCGAATTAGTGATGATAGTTTAGTGTGTTTGCATGATTTGTCGATTTGTAGAAAAAGTACCCAAATTATATGAATGGTAACAAACATTTTTGTTGAGTATTAAATTGTTATAACTTTGGTATTTCTATCAATAAAGTTTAAAAAATAAGTTTTATACATGCATTTACATCTATATAATAATTCAAAGTATGATATAATTTTGAACATCTTTATTTTTTATATTTACATTAAGTAATTTATATCAGAATTATTTATATTACAATCTTTGTTTTAACTGTTGTTATACTTTTTTTTATTGTGAACGTGCTATAGGTTGTACGTATATAAAAATAGTATTATTTTACAATTCTCTAAGATAATATACACACTAGTTAAGAATCATCGTTCTTAGTTTATAAAAAATAATTACTTGAAGATACCACTATATGTATGAGATTTACTTATGAACTGAGGAACGAAAGTATTTATATTTCTATTTATACCCTCGTTCTGTATATTTTGTTTTTATTTTTTTGTTATTTTGCTTTGGGTCTGACCTTCAAACAGTCATATCCTTATTTTAATTATTTTGTTTACATATTTTGGTTATTTTGTTTTGGGTCTGACCTTCTTATTTCTAATATTATTTTCTTTGAAGCCACGTTATCTACCTGTCATTCTAACTCAATAGATTGTTGGCTATATAAATAAATTTGCATCAAATGCACACTGTTAAGCGCAGGCTCGTTTGCCTTGCTCAACTTTATCGAGATGTATAACTTGGTGCTTCACCAAGTTATTACTGTTCGTAGGGGTTTATTATCCTAGTAGTTCACCAGGATAATTCAAGCGATTATTATCGGTTCAGTTGTTCAAGTGGTACACAAGAACAACGTAAACTGACTTGTCGGAAAAAATGAAATTCAGATGTTTGCTGGATGAATGACAATCGTGCAATCACAAATTTTATTAAAAACTTATGGTATTTAAAGAAGAAAATTACAAATACAAATAATAAAGAAATACAAATACAAATAGAAATACAATACAAAAAAAAGTAAAAAATTTTAATTTTTAGCAGGCTGGAAACCGTTCATTCTTCTGATGCACTAATTATTTTCCCACCGTTAGCAGAGAACAGATATTGGATTTCATAACTGTCTGGCTGGTGAATTAAATAAGCAAATTATTTTCTCACTGACAGTAAAGCCCAAACAGATATCAAATTTCTCCAACGTCTGACTAGTTATTTGATTTAGTACGTGTAAATAAAAATTTTGTTTTAATTTAGCTATGAATTATGCAAACGCGGTAATTCTCACGCCTAAATAAGAACGTAAAAAAGAGGTACGGATTTTGTTCAAGTATTATGAATTATGCAGACGCGGTAATTCTCACGCCAAAATGTGGGAAAAATAAGAACGTAAAAAAGAAGTACGGATTATGTTCAAGTCTTATTAATTCTATTGAGAGTTGTTTTTATTTTTGAATAAAGAATAAAAAAAACTCAAAAGAATTAACACACACAAACTATTATAAAAATATCATGTTATTTTTTATTAAGCAACAATTGACACAAACAACTAAATTTGTAAAATATTTTTTATATTCAAAGAAGATTCACAGTTTAAAAGCTTAAAATATCAAAAACCCAAAAAATTACTAAAAAAAGGGTTTTTGTGCCACATTTTCGTTTACTTTTGTATTTACCAACACTGGCTACATCTGTCACGTACGAGGTTACGTGAAATTCTATTTTCAACAGGTTGAGACGTTACTGTTACATTTCATTGCCGTCGGGTAAGCATTTGCATTGCTTTTCGTATAATAGAAACAACCAGCTGATACATATACATTTACATTTCTACATTTACGGCTCGCTAATTCTACCTTAAATAAATACGTTCTGTAAAAAACAAAACAATCGAACCTGTTTTTTCATAAATGCATATGTATTGGTTTTGTGCTAATAATGCGGGGTTATGCTTGGTTGAAAAATTGTGCCGACGAAAAACCATTCCCCTCTCTCTCTTGCCAACAAAGTACGATGTTATGTCTGCATAATTATTCTGGTGTATTAAGGCTCAATAAGAATAACAACATTTCAGTATATTTACGGAGTTGAGTTTTTTCTTGTAATTTTGAGTTTTTGTTGCAATTTTTTAGCAAATTAAGAGAGAAAGGGAGATCATGGCTTAATGATTGGCTAATATTATTAACTGTTTTTAAATATCTTAGGCATAAAAATGTAAAATAAAAAATACATTCTGCACTGCTTCTATTGACAATCTATCAAAAAAAAAAAAGAAAAAAAAATCAAGCGAATACGTTGAGTTTAGGTCAGTTAAAATGGTTTTTAACTTTTTCCACTTGCCTATTTATATATAAATTATGCAACTTGCTCTTAAACTTCACCCTAAACTTAACATTGTACAGTGGGTTCGATGACACCGAAAGTGGCGATTAATT
Organism: Germaria angustata; assembly: GCA_963681545.1. NCBI lineage: Eukaryota > Metazoa > Arthropoda > Insecta > Diptera > Tachinidae > Germaria > Germaria angustata. The sequence continues at coordinate 76,375,156 of OY812998.1, read as the reverse complement.
TATGGGAGCCGTAATTTAAATTTTTTTTTTAATTTATTTTCAAATCGTTAAATATACATAAAAAGCCATATTCTGAAAAAAATATACGCTGAAAAAAATTTTTTTTACGATTTTAGACATTTTTATTTTTCGGAAAATTATAGTTTGTTTCAGAATTTTCGCGGTAATTTTAAAATGGAAAGTGATTTTTTCAAAAAATGAAAAGCAAACGAAAGCTTATACTGTCTTCTTTCTAAAAAATAAAAAAATAAATATATATTTTGGATCAATATGAACATAAGTTTAATTTAAAGTCTGAATTTGGGTTTTGAAGGATTTCGAGAATTTTACAACTTTTTTAAAAAAGTAACGAAATAAATTTTTATTATCAATAATTGTCATACACTTAAAAAGAAACCATATTTAACAAAAAAAATTAACAAAAATTTTTTTTTGTCTGTTTGGGAACGTTTTTTCCATTTTTGGGAAAATAGTCTTAATTTACAAATTTTATTGTAAATTTAAAATAGAAAGCTATAAATGATGCGCCCGTGTTACCTAACACAGGCTTGTATTATTATTATTATTTTTTTTAATTTAACACTCTCGTGAATGAAGATGACTGAAACTTGTTCACGCACCTATCTCTATTGAAATTAAAATTCTCCGACAACAATAACAATAATAGTAAACATTGAACGAATGACTATACCAAAACAAAATACACGTTAGTTTTGTTAAATACATGACTTTAAAAAAACACGACTTCAAATAGAAAAATGTTAATAGCAAAAAATGGAGCAAAAAGACCGCAAATTTTCTTTCTTGCATTATCAAGCTAAGATTCCATACTTTTAGGAAATATATGATTCAAAACCCAACCTTAACTAACTTAGAAGTTATGGTTCACGAAACATCAAAAATAGGCCAATTTTACACCTTTTTTAAAAAAATCGTCAAAAATATTTTCAGACATATTTTCAAAAACACTACATCACTTTTATACACTTAAATACCTGAAATTGAAGGTTCAATTCTTAAAATAACGTTAAATTAACGTTAACGTTAAATTTGGAAATTACGGACTCGTTTAATGCAAAATTTTACTTATTTCGCTTTTTAAAAGAATTTCAAAAAATGTTTAACTTTGACAGCTCACTACGGAGTCACCTGACAAGATAGTTGCTTGAAAATTTACATAGTGATGTAGAATTTTATCTAGTTTTATCCGATACTAAATATTAATACAAAAACTTAATTTTAAAAATTCAATTATCCAATTTTTTATTTATGGTACAATGAACTATAACAATTAAAAGAGATGGAAGCGTGACACAAATAAAACATAAATTATCTTTGTAAGTGAGCGTGAGTCAATATTATCTCACGCAACCATCTCTGATAGAAACCAAACTCATTTATAAAAATAAAGCTACGTACACACGGTTGGCAGATCTTACAACATTGCCAGTAAAATTGTCTGAAAATGTATTACAATCGTGTGAACTGCCAATTTTTTACTTACAACGTTGTCAGAAAAACCATTGTCAGTCCATTGTAAGACGACAATATTGTCAGGCATCTGACAACCGTGAGAACACCTATCGCAGGCATTGTCAGATAATTGGCAGACATTGTAAGGTAATTTTTTATTGGCAGATGTAGAAAATTTATGCACCTGACAATAACACCATTGTCAGAAAAATATTTCTATTGGCAAAGCTGTAAAAGCATATGTGAAAAGTGAAATTTGTGAAATAATTATAGAAATAAAAATTAAAAAAGCTAAAAAAATAAAATACCAAAAATAAAAATGAATATGGCTTCTGATGATAGCACAAACATGATTGTCCAGCCAATTGAACTGCCATGTTCAGTTCAGCCACAAACGGAGTCCAGAAAACAAGGCCGAAACAAAAATCCTATCGTAAAAAAGTTGAAACCGTTTGGTCTCATGAAGATCAGCTAAAGTTGATCTCGGAAGTTGAGGTACGGCAAAGTTTATGGGACGCCGGTTGCGCCGAATATAAACTTCCCAAAGATGTTTTGTGGCAGAAAGTGGCAGATACCATATCTGTTAGTGTAAATGATTGCAAAGTGAAATGGGCAAATCTGCGTACCTCTTTCAATTGCAATCTCGAAAAGCTTCGTAAAAAAAATCAGGCCAGGGCACTGATGACAATTTTCAAATTGCTTGGCGCTACTTTAAACCAATGCTGTTTTTGGAAACAACAAAAGTACGCTTTTAATATGTGGAGTTACTAAGCCAAGGAAATAATCAAACTGCTCGGAATCCATTCGTAGAAAGTTGTGATATAAATCCGGCTCGTCAGTTCTTAATTGGATGAGCAATTTGGAATAAAATCCCGCCTCCTGGCGGTAACGAAAACAATCTTTTACCCAAACTTTGCGACGTTTTTTTTACTATTGGATCTTCATCCTCACTACTTTCAAACAAATATCCATTTAAAATTGTCATAATTGCCATAATTTTCCATAATGTATTACACTTTAATAATTTAACTTTTTTTTCTGTTATGTATACATAAATTCAGATAATATTTTCTGACATATGCTTTGAATTTTCTGACAATGCCTAACAACAGATCTGGCAATTTTTGTCATCCAATAATCTGACAATCGTGTGAACTGACAATTTTTGTTGGCACATAAATTCATTGTCAGACAATTAACTGACAATGAAATTGTAAGATTTTCTTACGATCGTCTGAACACACAATTTACTTCTGGGTGACAATTTTTCATTGTCACTACATTGTTAGTATGTTGCCAGGTCTTACAATATTGTAAGATCTGACAACCGTGTGTACAAAGCTTAACTTTAATACCGAAAATAAAGACAAAAGAGAGTTAGAAACAAACAAGTTGATTTGTTGTTTGTTTCTTCAGATTAAGTATTTAGCAACTGAAGTTCTTTCACAAAAATTTTAATAAGTAAAAAAACGCGGTGCCTCTGCAAAAGTTTGGTGAGGAATATATAAGCTAAAATACTATATTAGAATATCACTTAATAAAATTTGCTGGGCCGCAAGAAGAAATTTGTTGAAACTCTGTGTATATATCGAAAATACCCCAAATATGGAGCACTTTTTAAAAAAATATTAAAAATATTTGCAAAACATTTATCTAAAAACATTAATGCAATTATGTAGCCAAATACCTGAAGTTGATGGTTCCATTTTAATAAAATTACTTTTAGAACGCTTAATAAGAATAATCAGCACCCAAAATATCTCAATTTTCAGTTTTAGGCACGGCACGAAAAATTTAGAAAAATTATTTGACTTTGACAGCTCACAGTCGATAGAGTAATTTACTCAAAACAAAAGTTTTTGGCAAATAGTGATGTAGAATTTAATTACCTTTCACCCAGTACCACACACGAATGTGTAGGATAAAGTTCAGCTTTTGAATTAATCCCCACTTTTGGTACATTTCAACCCTCTGTGCATTGCTCGCAATAATATTCCTTCTGCCCTTAACGATATTGTTAGTCAAATAGTCGAACCTCTTGTAGAAGCTTTTGAACTATTGGTACCTTTTATTGAACTTGAAATGCAAAATTTATATAAGGACTTAATAGAGTATGCGAAAAATCTTGTCCAGAGTATCTCTACTGAATACAGGTTGTTGAAGAAAATAGAAGAGTTAGATTTGTTTCAGCTACCAAAATTATTTACCATATCCAAGGAATTAAATGAAGTTTTTATAAGTGGACAGCCAACTTTTAAAAAAATGTTATAGAAGGTTGTCTTTCCTCTGTAAAATATCAACTCAAAAAGTACTTTGAATCACCAAATATATTGCAGCTCACCCTTGAGAATATAAATTCAATAACTTCATCAAATAAATTGAACCACTTCATAAAAGGAGAATTGTGGCAGTCAAAGGCTCAAAATTTTGGTGAAAAGATGGGTTCCCCTTGTTCCTCTACATTGATGATTTTCAAATAAATGATCCTCTGGGTACACGTCAACACTCCACATGTGGTATTTATTTCTCAGCTCCAGTTATTCCGCAGCATCAATTGTCCTTATTAAGTAATATATTCGTAGCTGGCTTTATTAACGCTAAGGACATCAGTTACTTTGGAAACCATGCCACTTTGCATAAGCTCATTGATATACTTGAAGATCTCTACGGCATCACAATTTGTTGCATGGGTATATTTAAAAAAGTTTACTTTCACGTTGGCCAAATATTGGGCGACAACTTGGGTCTTAATGAAATTTTGGGTTTCCAAAAATCCTTTAATAGCAATTATTTTTGTACAATTTGTACTTCCTCTAAAGAAGAAAGCAAAAGCAGTTATGTGGAAGATGAATAAGAATTAAGAAATAAAATTAAATATGTTCAAGAGTAATATAAAAATGAATGCGGCACAGATGCAACTCTTTTTAGATACGATTTTGCTATTAATAGGGGATTTAGTTGATGAATCTGATCCTGTATAAAAATTTTTAATTGTTTTTATACAAATAGTTGATATCGTTTTGTTAAAATATTTTGACGCATCAATTTTAACAGAATTACAATTATTAATTTCTGAACACAATAAATTCTTCAAGGAGTTTTTTCATGAACCATTAAAGCCAAAATATCATTTTATGACACACTATCCCACGATCATTCGGAAATTGGGTCCTCTGAAGAATTTATGTTGTTTTAGATTTGAAAGTAAACATGCCATTTCCTGGAAGTATGCTCATGTTACAACCTCGCGGAAAAACATATTGTACACTTTATCCATTAAACAAAGCCTCATCTTTTCACGAAACCTAATTATAAATACTTTTTTTCAAATAATTAAAAAAAAAAAAACATTGATATTTCAGATTTGGAATATTATACCAATTTATGCTGTAAATTCACTACAAAAGAAATGAAAACGAATTTTTCAGAAAAATTTCAATCGCATATTATTTTAAAACCACTTAATTGTTATCATATTGAAAAAATTGAAAAGTTTTCGTTAAATTGTAAAACAGTACTTTTAAATAATGGTAGCACAGTCGTACGAATAAAGTAAAAAAAAATTGGGTTTTCAGAACTAATATGTACAAATTTGTATGTGATATTTTATTATTGTTACTTAGGAAATTCAAAGGGAGCTGCATATTTTATATAAAGCTCTTAATTGAAAAAGACAGTTTTTCTTTTAGTTTCAAAGTAAGAGTTGTTTTATTCAGAAATTTCTTAGTCTTATATACTAATTTTATGAAAGAAATATGATTACTTTGCACAACAAATTAAATTGCAATAATAAATGTGTTAAACGTGTGCCATATTAAATTACAATAGTGAAAGAAAAGAATAAAAAATAAAAATAAATTGTAATAAAAAAAATGTTTTAATTTAGAACAAGTGTGCTGACGTTTACTAAAATAATTTAGTGTGCTAAAGTTTATTAAACTTAAATAATTAAAAGTGTGCTGAAGTTTATTAAACTTAAAAAGTGCTAACGTTTTATTAAACTTAAATAATTTAAAGTACTGAAGTTTATTGAACTTAAATAACAATGCTCGTGCATTAACATCCTCCCCCCGTTGAGTGCAGCTCAAAATATCTCTTGCTGTAGGGTTATTATTGAAGGTTGTGTTGGTTATTATATGTGAACGGTGAAGTCTGAGTCTGGTTGTTGCTTGTGAGGTGCTGAAATTGGAGTTGACCGTTGTTTGCACCTTTGTTTTACTAGTAAATATGTGATAATGCTAAAGGCAATCACTAATGATGTATACCCAACCGTCATGTGATGATAATTGTGAGCTTCAAGTTTGTTTGGAAGTCTTAATATTTCTTGTGTTTCTAATGATTTTTGAAGAGCTGTTAAATTTTTAACTTGGGAAATATATTGATTCGCATCTTCTTTTGGTAACAATGGTTTGATGCGTTCTTCGTGTCGTTGTTGCGTGAGTTCCCAGAAGCTGGTATATGATTTTTCAAACTTGCTGGATATCAGGTTTTGTCCACGCAACGTCGTTAATTTATATTTAAAGTTGCACTCTGGTTCCAATTCAAGCAAGCTAGATCCTTCAAGTGTGAATTGTGTGATTTCCGTTTTGCATAGTGCTGTTGCCTGGGATGAACTTGAAACTGAATATATCCACTTGTTTTGATGATGAAGGGGGATCCAAACTTCTTTGTTTTTCATTTGCTGTACTGGGCAGTCGGATTGGGTGTTGTTGTGAAATAAACTCAGCTCGCAGGCACATGTTGATGAGCCATCTTGATGCCTTATTTGACCTTTAGAGCACAGATATCTATTTTCTGTGATGAGTGAACATAAGCTGAGTTCAGATTTGCTAATGGTAAAATATTGATTGAGAGCAGTGTTAATGATTAAAAGAGGTGCACATGGTTGTATTGCTACTAATGTGTCATTGATCCACGTTGGCACTGGGATAATATTAAATATTTCATACCGTTCACGTTGAACTAGTGGTAATGTTATACTGAAAACTACTATATTGTCAGTGAGCCCTCCTTTAACCTTCATGAGTTTGTATAGTTGTAACGTATTTTCCTGATTTACCGGCAGTTCCAGTGATTCGCTAAGATGCATTTTGATTTTCCTTACTTGTTGCTGTAATTGATAAGGAGTCAAGAGTAGTGGGCTTATAATACCATGATGAGTGTTTGTTAAAATATCAAGTATTGATAATTGTGTCTGTTGGAGCTTCGCTGCCGTAATGGTTAATTGTATGCACAATGACAAAAAAATACGGTAAATCCTTTCTTGCTGTCGATCGTCACTTAGCATATTGCGTACTTGTTCAATTTGGAAATCAATTTGATCGAATTTTTTCTTTACAGCTTCTTGATCTAATTTCATTATGTTTATTGTAGCGTCAATAATTGAAGTTTGATTCTTTAATAGATCGAGCAGATGTTCTTCGTTTTCCTTAATTTGAGAAATTGTATCAGCCATATCTTTGGCGTATTCGGAGTCCAATACACCAAAAAGTGAATGAGCGATATTTTCAACCAGATCGATTGCTGCTCTTTTTTTTATCCGCCCAGACAACAGAGTGCTGTCTGATTTTAATTCCGCTTCTGTGTGTTCAAAATGCTTGACCAGGCTTGTGCATGTAGTTTTGTCCTGCATTTGCTTGCATAGATTGTTTAAGGTTTGTGTTCCTTGTGAAAAGGTTGCCGCTTCAGTCCAAAATTCTTTTAAGTCATAGTAAACTAATAATTGCCATTCTGTAGTTGAAATTGTGGCAGATCCGATTCCTTCAAAATGTATGCCCAGACGATTTTCGAACCTTTTGTTATGTATTTGTGCCCCTAATACTAGCGGCATTAATATGATCGCCATCATAATAGTGAAGATGCTTTGGCCCATCGACACTCTTCTCCGTTTTTTGTCACATTCAGGCTTTTCGTTCTGATGAATGCTTGTGCTCATCGAGTCATCTTGTTGAGGGATTTCCTCAAAGGTGGAAGGATCGTCATCTTCAGAGTTACTTATTGGTAATAGTGCCAGCCTAGAAATTGGTCTTCTGCAAACTCCTTTTGATGTTTTGACATCAACTACTCGAATGAAGCCATCATCGCCCTTGTGTGTTTTTACGATTCTTCCTAGAGGCCACTGTAAAGGAGTTGTGTTGTCCTCCTTTATTATTACCATGTCTCCCGATTTAATGTTATCCTGTTGTTTGTTCCTTCTTGTATTATTGATGAATTTCACAATGTAGCCAACTGCTCGTTGTAGCGTTCTGAATGAGCCATTATGTTTAATGTTGTAGATCACACTATCTGCAGGATCACTCGCTGATGTTGCTGCTGCTACCTTTTTTCGCTCTGCATCAAAATTCTGATCGATAATATTTGCTTTGGAGAATTCTTTTGGCCATATCTCTTGTTGTCCATGTAGAAATATGGGGCCGTAGAACCACAAATTGTTTGATGCGAGTTTTCTTGGAGAGATGCCACGCGACAAAATATCTGCAGGATTATCTTTTGAGCTGACATGTCGCCACTGTTCTGCTATTGACAATTCTTGTATTGCAGCTATTCTGTTAGCTACAAATGTTTGATATAATGATGATTGTGAATTGATCCAGGCCAAGACGATCTCTGAATCTGTCCATAAATAAGTAGGAACATCCTTGTATTTTAAGTCTTTCTTTACTCTTGATGTGAGCTGAGCGCTTAATAGTGCTGCACAGAGTTCGAGACGGGGTAAGGTTTGACGCTTTAAAGGTGCTACTCGGGACTTTGAGCATAATAATCTCACAATAATCTGATTATTTTTCGTTGTTGATCTAATGTAGACTGCTGCGCCGTATGCCTTTTCTGATGCGTCTGCAAAGGCATGAATTTGTATGTTGGATGTCACATGTCCTTCGAAGATATGTCGCGTGATTCTTAGATCCTTTATGTGTTCTAACTCTTGTCTGAATGTAACCCAAGTTGAATGAAGATTTTCTGGCAGAGCCTCATCCCATTCTAACTTTTTTTGCCATAGTTCTTGGATAAATATTTTTGCAGTAACTACAATTGGCGATAGTAGTCCCAAAGGATCGAACAAACTAGCTAAATCTGAGCTAATTGTGCGTTTGGTTACGTGGTTAATCTCCCTTAGGCATATTTTCACACACAGTTTGTCATGTTGTGGCATCCATGTTAAGCCCAAAGTTTTCACGATATTATTGTTCTCACTATCGAAGTCAAAATTAACCACTTGTTGTTCCTCGGCGACGTTTTGAAGTAGTTTTGGATGATTTGCTGCCCATTTTTGTAATTCAAGACCATGCTGGTGCAGTATGTGTTGTAGTTCTGACTGAATTGCTAGCACAGTGGGCAAGTCATCACCTCCGCCAATACCGTCATCTACATAGAAGTTTTCGAGTAAAAATTGGGCTCCATATGGGTATCGTATCATGTTTGTCTTAGCGATTTGTTCTAAGCATTTTGTAGCTAAATAAGGTGCAGATCTCGTTCCATATGTGACTGTATTTAGTTTATAATACCTTATTGGTTTGGTGGGATTTTCTCTCCAAATAATTATTTGAAAGTTTCTATCATCTGGGTGCATTATTATTTGGCGGTACACTTTTTTTATGTCGGTTGTGAAGACAAATCGTGGACACCGAAAACGTAGTAGAATAGAAAACAATTCACTCTGTACTATGGGTCCTGTGTACATTATGTCATTCAACGAAGCTCCGTTAGTAGTTTTAGTGGAGGCATCAAAAACTACTCGTAATTTTGTTGTTAGACTCTCTGGTCTAAGTACACAGTGGTGAGGAATGAAGTAATTTGGTGTTTGTATAGAGTTTATGTCTATTTGGGCCATGTGCCCTAATTCTTCATATTCTTTCATGAAATTTACATATTGAGCTTTGAGTTCTGGAGACTTTGATAATCGCCTTTCTAATGATAGAAATCTGTTGAAAGCTATTCCATGGGATTCGCCAAGAGCGGTTGAGCTAGTGCAGAATGGAATTTTGACCACAAATCTTCCATTTTTGTCAATCGTGTGAGTCTGCGAAAAATGGTTTTCACATTGTCTTTCAGCCACCGAAAGACATTTGTCAGATGTGCTGATAGTTTCCAGTTCCCAGAGCCGAGCAATAGCTTCTTCCAAATTAACTTCGTCTTCAGTACATATTCCGCATGCTGCAGTTGATGATTCATGTTCTCCAATTCTACCAGAAATTACCCAGCCAAGTAAAGTGTTATTTAAAATGGGCAAATCGTTACCAAGTTGAATCTGCCCACCTGACAGTAGTTGGTGATGAAATTCTGCCCCAAGTAGAACATCTATTTTGTCAGGACGGTTGAATTGTGCGTCTGCTAGCATAATGTTCTTTGGAATTGGCCAATGATCTATATTGATAACTTGTGATGGTTGAGGTGAAATTATGTGCGGAAGGACCGCTGCTTCAAGCCGTGCGGTATAATTATTGATTCTTGAATGTAATGCTACGTTTACTCGGCGTGTTACCCTAGTGTCACTAGAAGCGATGCCACTAATGGAGATTGATGTTGGTTTAGTTGAAATTCCGAGACGTTTAACTAGACGTTCGCTGACAAAATTCAGTTGGGATCCTGAATCGAGAAGTGCTCTACATTGTATCTCCTTCTCATTAGCTCGTATTTTTATCATTGCTGTGCTCAGAAGAACGTAGCTGGGACTTTTGGATTGGTTGTACGTTGTAAGTGATATGGCGTCTTGATTTCTAGATGATGAGTGATCGCCTTGTAGATCTTTGTTGTTTGAAATGTTTGTTGCTGGCGTTGATGATGTTGCTGAATTATTGCCTTGATTCGAGCTCTCCAAGTGTAGCAATGTATTGTGCTTTTTGCTGCATTCCTTGCAACCCCTTGACATACAGGTTTTAGAGTTGTGACCGGGCTTTAAACAGTTCACACAGTATTTTTGCTTTTGAATGAATTGTAGTCTTGCTGATGTGGATAACTGACGAAACTTGGTACATGCGAATAACGGATGATTTCCATTTTTGCACATAACACATGAATTGTTGACTTGCTTTGTGGTGATGGAAGTACACACCCTTGATTTTGAGTGCGGCGTTTTTTCAGAGAACACTTCCATTGATTGGAAATTTCTTTCCAAGAATTCCAGGAACTCTGTGATTGTCGGAACCTCCCGAGGATTCTTCAGGGCTTGCTCATATCGGAGACGCGTTGCTTGGCCCAATTTCTTTAGTAGTAGGTAGCATAATATTGGATCCCATGATTTCGTATCCACCTGAAGATTTTGAAACGCTAAAAGACACTCCTTGGTTCTGTCATGGAGCGACTTGTAGTTGTCGGTATAGCCTTTAATTGGGGTATCTACTAGCTCTTGCACAAGCTTGTTGACCAGTAATCTTTTGTTGTTATACCGCTCCACCACCATGGTCCATGCAGCGTCAAAATTTTCTTCAGTGGCAGCGAAGTATTTTATTAAATTTGCTGCTTCTCCTATTAGCTGTGTTTTTAGATACCACATCTTTTGAATTTTGGGCATTGATCGCCTTATCACCAGAGATAGGAATATGTCATAGAATTCTTGCCACTTGAGGTGATTTCCGTCGAATTTTGGTAGTGCGACCCATAAACTAAGTAGACATGACAACTCGTTTGACGTTAACACTTGCTCGAGTAAGGGATAACTAATCTATTCGATTTCATATAGCTATCTCTCTCTTGAGTAGTTGTTAATGTTTACATTTTGATGTTAATTTTGTGCATTGAAAAAAATATAAGCAAATAAAAATTTTTTTTATTCAAGTGTTTAAGGGAATTTGGCGCAAATTAAAAGAAAAAAATTTGCGCCAAATTATTGACAGCAAAGAAATATTTATAAAAAATACATAAAAACTAAAGTGTCAATCCATACATCCTTATATACGTGTACAGCAGCAAAAAATAAGCAGACGAAAAAATGTAAGTATTGAAAGAATCCTTCTTTTCAGGTAGTGTTACATTATGTATTATTGTTTTTAAGAGCCGACGTTGTGTTATGGGATGTCCAGCAGGAGCGAAACTCCACGTTTTTCCGAGGAATCCTACCAGGTAAGTTCTAAGTCAAAATAAGTGTCTGTGTGTGTTTACTTGTGATACGTGGTACAAGCCGAAAGACTTTGTACATTGGAAAGAATTGTATTGCTATCCAATGTAATAAATCTTTGCTGGAAGAATATACATTGCACATTGGATATAGGTACTTAGTTGTATTGTTATCCAATGTACAAATGTGTTACTTACATATGTACCTAACGTATACATGTGGTGGTAATATTTCATATAAATATAAAGTTGTTAAGGGATGATTATTTCTTAAATGAAATTTGTGAAAAAAAACAATTGATTTAAGTTTGCAGTAGTTAAAGACGATGTACAAGTTTCATTTGAAAAATAATCATCATCAGTTTATATTTATGGTATTTTTTCCCCTATTGTTTTTCATGTTTGTTCGTATTATATTTTATATGTTTGTTCGTATTGTACTGCAGCTTACATACATAAAATATGTAATAATATAAATATATTTCTTTCCTTACAGGTTTTGTTTTTCGTCCTTTAGGTAATTAATTCATCCATGTAAAACAACAACAACTGGTAGCAATCTAATAACACAGTATATTATAACTATATTTTTCCAATAAATTACAAACACATTGCAAGTTAATATAATTATTGTTTCTTTTTAATTTTTCATATTTTCTTTTTACCTTTTCAATGTATAAATAATATATAAATTAACAAAATTAATAAAAATAAACAATATTTTTGTATTATACACTAAAATAAATGCATTCTTTAAGATTTATTTGATATGGAAATGAAAATTCAAAAATAAAATTCAATTAGTCTTTAATAAAATTAAACAATATTTTTGTATTATACACTATACACTAATTATTTTAAATAAATGCATTAACATAAATTTCTCTTAAGACTTTTATTTGATATGGAATAAATAGGACTTATTATAAACATTGTTCAGCCCTTGCCATATTTTGCTCTAACTGTTGGCGACCAAGAAAATGCACCTTACAATACTACGATGAGATAAGAAAAATTATGGTTAACAAAGTTATCAATATATCAATTCATATTTTTCTTACCTTGAGTTAAATAATTTGCCATCTTTGTGCCAGTCACAGAGTAATAGCTGCAAATGTCCAAATCCGGTGCAGAGTTTCCATGCAAAACATCTTCGTTTTTTCAACACCGCCGTAATTGCTGTAATTATAGAATGGCAATCAACGAAACATAAATTAATATTAAGTTTTATTATACATATATGTATTAAGTTTATAAGACTAATTTAACTTCGTGTACATTTTCATTATTGATTGCAGTTTTTCACTGCCTATTGTTTTACGCAAACAGATATTCCCGAATTTATTGTTTCCAACTATTGCATTAACATTGTACACTATTGCTATAGTTGGAAACATTTTAATTTTCACTATTGCAGTTTTTCACTGCCTATTGTTTTACGCACAGATACATATTTCTGAATTTATTGTTTCCAACTATTGCATTAACATTGTACACTTTTGCTATAGTTGGAAACACATTTACACCACTTTGCACATAAATTTTTTTGCACTTATATTTTATATTATTTATTTAATTACATTTTTAATGTAATTTTATAAATTTCCACCCCACAAAAAACAAAACAAAATCTTAAAATTTTTCAAACATATGTTCGCAATTGTGATGTATATCTGTTGCCTTTAGTACATTGTATCACCCTTATTAATTTTATTTCCTATCTCACTCTTCCCTGACTGGTAAAAATCTGATTTGGACCCTTTTTAAACGTCAAAGTTGGGTATTCTGTATAATATTCTGTGGTGCGACCTTTGGCATTGGCAAGGATTCTGGATCACTGATGTTCTGCTGAGACTGCTCAATAGTGCTTACTGTATTGATTACCTTTCGCAGCTTAGTCTCGAGTTGTATAAAGCGCACGGAGTCGTAGCCTAGTTGCTCTGGGTTGTCATAGAGTTCAAATATTTGGAAATGTATGGCTTCAATGCCTTGCCATATGTTTAATGCGATGTTTCGATTCTGATGAGTAGATTCGTCATTAAGCAATCGTTCTAAAGAAGACATCATTACCGCTTGTCGACGTTTGAGCCTTAAGAACTCATTCGTCTCAGCTGGTAACACATCACAGCTCTCTCTTGGTGGAACTTTGCCTGATGTTGACTTTACCTTCATCATAGATTTTTCGAATATATCTTTATATTGTTCTACAATCTTCTGTATTGCGGCATAATAATTTTCCGTGAAATAGCGGTGATCTAGAGGTTTGTCGTCAAGTAGCCGAATCTGGTTGTCATTTGTCTCAAACGCCATCCATTCTTCATCTAGTCTACGTAGTCTCTCTTGAAAGTAGCTCACCGACTCCTTTCGGGCTTGGGAATCCTTCTTGTAGTTTTTGATAATCGTTTCAATGTTCTCCCCAAGAATCTTTTGATTTTGGATCAATTCTTCGAATGACACCATTGTGGATGATATTTAGCTGGCTATCACTGCTGCTAGTATTTCCACTCGAATAGTGTGTTGATCGACTGATGATATGATGAGTACTGCGGGCTCAATGAATTTTAGACGTCCTGCACTTATAACAGGATCACGTCGGGGTCACCAAAATGTTAAGAATCTTCGCCTTGGGCTTTCTTAAAAGCACTTGTAGCTCAAAGAAATGGGAAGATTACTTCAAGGGTTTTGAATAATGAATTTTTAGATAACTTCTCAAGCACTTTAACCTGGAAGTGAATTGATTTAGTTGGCGCAACAACAGCACTTGAACCGTGTTGCTAGCTCTTAATTGAAAAAGACAGTTTTTCTTTTAGTTTCAAAGTAAGAGTTGTTTTATTCAGAAATTTCTTAGTCTTATATACTAATTTTATGAACGAAATATGATTACTTTGCACAACAAATTAAATTGCAATAATAAATGTGTTAAACGTGTGCCATATTAAATTACAATAGTGAAAGAAAAGAATAAAAAATAAAAATAAATTGTAATAAAAAAATGTTTTAATTTAGAACAAGTGTGCTGACGTTTACTAAAATAATTTAGTGTGCTAAAGTTTATTAAACTTAAATAATTAAAAGTGTGCTGAAGTTTATTAAACTTAAAAAGTGCTAACGTTTTATTAAACTTAAATAATTTAAAGTACTGAAGTTTATTGAACTTAAATAACAATGCTCGTGCATTAACACCCTCAATGTCCTCTGTTGACTAATTAACCCCATTATGGCTTTACATATATATATATATATATATATATATATATATATATATATATATATATATATACGCTTATAACTCAAGAACGCCTGGACCGAGTTCGATGGTGAGTACCAATTCGGTTAGGTCTCCACCCAAACAAGGAGAATACCCAAGAAAATTCCGGAAATTTTTCCGAAAAAAAATATGAAGAAAATTAATTTCCCCATACATTTTGTATAGAGCGATTTTACAACGCCATCTTAACTCAAGAACCCATAAAAACGAACATAATTTCAAATGCTGATTCCGATATTCCCAGTAGATGGCAATGTGTGCATCAACTTTTTTACAACGCCATCTTAACTCAAGAACCCATTAAAACGAACATAACTCAAGAATGTTCGTGGCCCGACATCATTTGAATCTCTTTGAACTATTAATGGTGTAGTGTTGCCAATATTTCGTGCAGTATGTCAGGAGCTTAATTTGCTAGAAAACGATACGCATTGGGACACGACAATCGCTGAAGCAACTGTTTCCGCATCTCCATGTCAGATACGCACATTGTTTTCAATCATTATTTCTACATGTTTTCCATCGAATCCACATGAAATCTGGGAGAAGTACAAGGATGACATGTCAGAAGACATTTTGCATCGAGTTCGTGTCCATTCAGGAAATCCCCATTTTGAGATGAATGAAGAGATGCACAACCAGGCTTTGGTTTTGATAGAAGACATCTGTTACCTAATGTGCGGCAGTTTGTTAGTCAGGTTAGGAATGACATCGCCTGATCGTGGAATAAACGACGCATTCGAACGAGAATTGCAGCATGAGCATGAATACGACATAAATGCATTAAGCCAATTTGTTCGAATGAATGTACCTTTGTTGAATCCCCAGCAAAAATAAGTATACGATACGGTGATTAAGGCAATTGATGATGGAAATGGCGGCATGATTTTCCTTGATGCGCCTGGTAGCAACGGCAAAACATTTCTCATGTCATTGATTTTGGCTACAGTTCGTACAAGACCGGAAATTGCTGTAGCAGTGGCTTCTTCCAGAATAGGAGCTACGCTGCTGGAAGGTTGCCGAACCGCTCATTCTGCATTAAAATTGCGATTAAACCTTCAAACGATTGAAGAACCCACATGTAACATAGCGAAACATTCAGCAATGGTCAAAGTTTTGGTAGCAAGCAAAATTTTTATCTGGTTCGAATGCACAATGTCGCATAATCGTGCGTTAGAAGCTCTGAATCGCACTATGAAAGATCTGCGTAATGACGCAATATGTTTTGGGGGTGGGTTGATTTTACTCTCAGGCGATTTCCGGTAACTACTACCAGTAATACCACGATCGACCGCAGCCGATGAGATCAATGATTGCCTCAAATCATCACCATTGTGGCGTTATGTGAAGAAACTTCAGCTGACGACAAACATGCGAGTTGCATTGCTAAAAGATCCATCTGCCGAAGTGTTCTCCAATCAACTGCTAACTATCGGTAATGGTCGTGTTC
This sequence comes from Germaria angustata, assembly GCA_963681545.1. Taxonomy (NCBI): domain Eukaryota; kingdom Metazoa; phylum Arthropoda; class Insecta; order Diptera; family Tachinidae; genus Germaria; species Germaria angustata. The sequence continues at coordinate 76,358,915 of OY812998.1, read as the reverse complement.
CTGTCGACTCATCGAATGAATTGATTTCATTTCCGTCAAATTTTTGCAATTTCGTCTTAACGAAAGAGAAGCTTATCAACAAAGTGTTTCCGAACATCATTGCTAACCACTAAAACTATGATTTCTTGAGTAAAAGAGCAATTTTAGCGGCAAAGAACAAGGATGTGGATCACTTAAACTTCATAATTCAAAATCAAATCGTTGGGTTACTGCATTCGTTCAAATCTATCGACTGTGTAACAAACGAAGACGAAGCAACCAACTACTCAACTGAGTTCTTCAATTCATTGGATGTGCCTGGCTTGCCGCCGCACAATTTACAATTGAAGGTTGGTTCAGTCGTCTTCGCAATCTCAACCAACCAAAATTATGCAACGGAACGCGTTTAGCGGTCACAAAATTCATGAGCAATGTGATTCACGCGAGACTACTAAAAGGAAAATTCAAAGGTGAGGAAGTTCTCATTCCGAGAATTCCAATGATCCCAACCGATATGCCATTCGAGTTTAAGCGAATACAATTTCCAATTCGTTTCGCATTCGCCAAGACAATTAATAAATCACAAGGCCAATCATTGAGTGTTTGTGGCCTAAATCTGGAAAATGACTGTTTTTCACAAGGACAACGGTATGTCGCATGTTCAGGTGAAGGAAAACCTTCTGCATTGATGGTTTTCGCACCTGACAAAAAAAAAACGAAAAATATCGTTTATCACAGTGCTTCAATGAGGGGAAATACAATTCAATAAATGAAAAAATAATTTCATACGAGTAAGTACACATAAAGTACTGGCGACGAGAAGTATCAGTTTAAAGCCGGATTTTATTATTATTTTAGGTTCGTGGCAAATGAGTTGTTAAGAGAAAGAAAGCTGAGATATATGTATAGTACTGACGCAGAGAGATATCAAATTATATCTGCATTTTTCATTTCAGATTCATTGGTGAAGGGGTATGATCAATGTATGTTTTAGTCCTAAATACATACATATACGTACATCTATAGTACAGATCATTGGACATTTTTAGGCAAAACAACGTTTGCCGGGTCAGCTAGTATATATATATATATATATATATATATATATATATATATATATATATACCTAAGGGACCTAAGGTTGGGTGGCATCGAGATAGTTCCCAAGGAGAGGGTAAAATATCTGGGTCTCGTCTTGGATATGAAACTCACCTGGGAACCGCACCTCGAGTCAGTAGTGGGAAAGGCCACGAGGAGCCTTTGGACAGCGAGGCAACTTCTTGGTAGATCCTGGGGTCTGAGCCCCAAAATGACCTTCTGGATATATATCCAGATGGTGAGACCAACCATACTGTACGGGGCTCTGGTATGGTGGAGGAAGACTGAGCAACGGACAACTATATCGACACTGTGCAGACTTGCATGCCTATGCGTCACAGGGGCTATGAAATCAACCCCAACGTTGGGTATGGAAGCTCTTCTGAACCTTGCACCGCTCCGTCTGGCTATACAAAAGGAGGCAGCTATAAGGGCAATCTCTATCTACGGAAAAGAAAACCTTAGGGTGGGCAACCTTACTGATCATCTGGCTATCCTCAGGGGAATCGGGGACATACTTGATATGTCTCAGGCGGGTGACCATATGGACCCGGTATACTGTTTCGACAGGAAATACAGGGTCCTCTTCCCCACAAGAGAAGAATGGTGCGCAAACCCAGGATGGCTAAGAGATGGATCGCAAGTGTGGTACACGGACGGCTCAAAAACGCTCCAAGGAATTGGGGCGGGAATAGTGGGGCCTAGAGCACACAGGTCTATAACTTTGAGCAAGGATACGACAATTTTCCAAGCGGAACTTTACGCGATACTGGAAACTGTGGAGATCCTATCCGAGAGAGGACACAGGGGAATACGAGTTAAAATATTCTCGGACAGCCAATCGGTTCTTAAGGCCCTGAGAGGCTGTACGTACATATCCAGATTATTACTGGAATGTCAAAACAGGCTCAATGACCTGGCGACTCATAATCAGATTGCTCTGATATGGGTACCAGGGCATCAGGGGCATACCGGGAATGAGATGGCGGACATCTGTGCCAGAAGAGGAGCTGAGGGGAACTTCATTGGAGCCACCCCTTCTTTTGGGTTCAACAAAAATCTACTTAAAGGGGAGATTTCGAAATGGACATCGTCCAGGATTGCACAACATTGGAATGACATCAATGGATTATGTCACTCCAAGAAATTCCTACACTTTGACGCTGGGAGGGCAGATCTGGCTCTAAGACTGGACAGGAAAAGCCTACGGACGCTGGTAGGGGCGCTCATAGGCCATTACACCTGCAAAGCCCACCTATACAGAATGGGCTTATCTGACACGGACATCGGCAGATTTTGCGGTGAAGATAAGGAGTCGATGGAACACTTGATAGCAAATTGTGGGGCATTGTGCCACAGGAGACAAAGGACTCTACATGCACATACGCTGAGTGAAGAGGATCTGCTTATGTTCCCACTGAAGGAGCTGATCCTATTTGCGAACGTATTAAACTGCTAGGGACAGGGGAAGCACAATAGGTCAACAATGGTCGCAGTGCAAAGGGCCATCCTGGGCCAAACCCCCATTACATTACTTACTTACTTACTTATATATATATATATATATATATATATATATATATATATATATATATATATATATATGTATATAATATATATATATATATATATATATATATATATATATATATATATATATATATATATATGTATATAATATATATATATATATATATATATATATATATATATATATATACATATATATATATATATATATATATATATATATATATATATATATATATATATATATATATATATAATATATATATAAATACCATATGCATCTTTGCTCTTTATAAATGATTACGTACTTAAGTATATGCTTACCAAAGTTTAAACACATATCAAAAATAAAATTATACAGCGCAATTCTAAACTGAAACTTTCTGGGAGTTTTTTTTTTAAATCTCCCTGGAAGATTTTACTTTCTTCCTATTCTAAATAAACTTCGAAACTGGTAAACTTTTCCCGGGGTAAAAAGAAGCTATTACGATTGTCATAAAAAGAGGGAAAATGATGACATATTTTGGGAATAATTCCGCCAAAAATTTGAAGAGGATTGTGCCAAAAAATATAAGCAATTTAAATTCTTCATTAAAAATTTGATAAATATCTCAATTTTTTCATATTTTTAGGTTAAAAACAACAAATAAGAAACAGATAGAGCTTCTTATAGATGCAATGCAGTCCCACCCAGATGTTGCCCGGGGATGGTTTAAAGGAAGCAAATATGACTTAAATGAAATATAGCGCAATTTAGAGGCGGAATTAAACGCAGCCTAAAAGTATCGCCTAATAGAAAAAGGTATGAATTATTAAGTGGCCCAAATATGGAGCAGGGTTTTTTGTGCAAATAAGGAAATTATTTACAACCTGATTTATATGAAAGACTCTGTAGAGGGCGTTTCTAAAAAATTCGGTTTATTCGCATCTGGTGTAGAAAAAGTTTAAAATTAAAAAATGCATATAAGATTTATGAATTCATTTTAATTTTTCGTTTATTTCGCTTTAAGTTTGTTTTTAGAAAATGTGATGAACAATGAATAAAATGTGATATTTATTTTTTAAATTAACAACGTTAAAAAAGCGGTGTATTATTTTTATATTTTGAAATGTGAAAGAAAACTAAGCTCAAGTTAAAGCAAATAAAATTCACAGATTGTTTCCTATATTATTTCTAATATTTTGGGCAATGGCCAAATACTGGGGAGAGGCTAAGGATATCACATCATCGTCTTGAACGCTGAGAGTTTCTACATTTTCTTCATCGTTAACTTCCATATTGCATTTGAAATAAATACAAAGGTTATGCAATGCACGACAAACGTTTGTTATTTTAGCTGCCTTTTCTGGAGCATAGTATAATTCTCTAGCTGCAAGAAGGCATGGCCATCTGTTTTTCAGGACACCATTCTTACGCTCAATAACGTTACGGCACTTGGAATGAATTTCGTTGAATTTTATTTCAACAGACCCATCTTGCGGACACCTGTGAGGGGTTATAACCTGCGTCTCCTAGTAAAAAAATATATACATATCTATTAATATTTGAATATTGTTTTATTAATATTTAAAACCTTACCAAGGATCCAATAATTGCTACCGCCTCTGAGGTATTCTTGCTCAAGACGAGCTCTTAACTCACTGGTGTTCCAAATAAAAGAATCGTGACACGTTCCAGGATGAGACGCCACTACGTACTGAATCCTCAGCTCATGGTCACAGACCTGTAATATTTTATTGTTTTAAATTTGGGTTAAAAGATTTTTGACAAAATTCATTTACCAGCATTACATTCAAGCTGTAGTACCTCTTCCTGTTAGAGTATAGGTGCAACAATTTGGACATGATTTCCACCAACGCATCCTATAACGCTTGGAATGCCATGCTTTATATAAAAATTTAACGCAATTTTACGCTTTTCATTCTCTGTGTTGCAAAAAGTTACCCATCTTTGACATAGATGCTCCTCAAATATATTAATAACTTCTGTAAAAATTTTAGTGAAGGTGCTTTGTGCCACAGACACATCAGAGTCCTTCCAAACACCAGTTTGGTATCCACCTTCGGCCATGGAGCGAATCGAAAAAACCTTTTTTATTCAATTATAGTACTTTTTAAGGAATCTACTTACAAAGTTTGCGGTAACTCATCACGTAATATTTTTCTTGCTAACGTCTGTTCTTTCTTGTTCAGCACTTCACTTTTATCGTTTTCTTCTTCAGCTAACATTATACATGCCGCACTAAATATTATTTTTTTCTCTAACCTCTTTTTTCACTCCAAACACTTACTTTTAAAATTTATAAAATTAAATTGGTTAATTTGTAATTTTTTGTAAGCATTAGATAAAAGAAGTAAAACAGCTTACTTCGAATGTTTCCAATTCTCTCTCCCTTACCAGTCTATTCAGAATTGAAGGATTTTATTTTTGGGAAAAACTTATTCTCTGGGAATTCATTTCCCTGGGAGTTTTGAGAATTGGGCTGATGATAATCTATTTAAAAGAACACCATAAGCTTAAAGCAAATGTACAAAAATAACAATTAAAAAGTCAAATAAAACAATGCAATTATAATAATATAGTTTTTATTTACTTTGTGTTTAGAATACAGTCAGATGTAATCACTGGCAACCAAAGAGAGTCTAATTATACACACGATGGAACAAAAATAATATTAAACAAAAATTAAATTAATCAATGTTAATATTTATATTATTAATAAAATTTCTGTAAAAAATATTTTTATATTTACGAGTATGTATTAAAAAATTACTGTTCAAAACAGATATTCACTCTCATCGTGAATAGAAGCCAAAAACACTTTTTTCACCCGAATTGCTTCCCAAGAACTAAAAGTGGCGAAAAAGTGAACAAAATATACAAACGCAAGAAAAAATCAAAATTCTCCTGAAATTTTATTTTATTTATTTAAGCGTGACAATTATGTACATATATATATATATATATATATATATATATATATATATATATATATATATATATATATATATATATATATATATATAATTAGTCCGATATTGTGAATAGTTTTAAATTATAATGTGCTTTACTAGTGTGGTTGAAGTCTATAGCAAAACGTGAACACTGAAATATTTTTACAGCTTCTGCCACCATCACTCGGACTGAATTCCTCAAACTAACGTTTCAGTTTATAGTACATGTGATTTATGGCTGTCTGTTGCACGCTGGCACCGTGATATCATCTATTAAAAACGGTGTGTTGATGCTCCTTGGTGCTTTCAAATGCTGGTTTTGATCCGAATTGTATGGAGCATTGTTTTTTCCATATTTACCTATTCTTTGATTAATGACATACTTCGACTTTGTAAGTGCGGCGATAACTGATACATTTAAACAAGGGACGTTTTCAGGTTGTTGAATAGAAAGATCTCCAGCTTGGAAAACTTCGTACTTATCTTTGTATCGTCTAGAAAAATCTTTCGGATGAAGTATATTTGGCGGCTTCAGGTGTATTAAGTTATTGTCCTGGAATTGAAATTCGAGTACAGATATATTACACTTAGGTAGATAACAGTTTTTAGATTCGAAATAAGTTAGACCTCTGGAATTGTGGACTATATGTTTTCATACATCTAGGAGAATAAAGTTCACTTACTATTTAGTACAAATCCTTTCAAAACATATAATAGGAAAAATCTAAACATGTCCTACTAAACATTTTTATTTTTTATTTATAAAAATTCAAACAGCTGAAAACCCACATCCGACATGAAATATTTGGCTTAAAGTAGTTTTGTTTTTGTCGTGGGCTCATTGTATATATATATATATATATATATATATATATATATATATATATATATATATATATATATATATATATATATATATATATATATATATATATATATATATATATATATATATATATATAATATTAAAAAGGTATTCTTTTGGGATACACTCCCCAATTAATTATTCAAACAATTACAGTTTTTAAAAATAAGTTTTGTTTATTGTGTTTGTACAAAAATTTATTTAAACTTAAACGGGAACATATATTACGTTGCTTTGGAAAGAAAATAAATATATATACAAAATAAAAAGAACTCTATATAAAAAATAAAACAAGAGAGCACTAACTCGAAAAATTTCCGGGTGAAAAATTCAAGAAATAAAGTAAACCGTGCAACGAGCAACGAGTTGGCAACATTGAAACTTAAAGAAAATTTCTAATATGAATGTGAAGGCATAAAATTACGAATAAGAACTCTTATAATGAGGGTGATGTCTCGTGCTTGTCGGTGAAAGGCGTTAAGAGACGCACGAAATCACAATAAGTCTTTATGTAAGTTTAAGAAGACACTCCAAAAGAGAATGCTACCCATGTCGCAGCGACATCAAGCTCAATGTAACTCCTTTAATGGAGCACAACGAGTTTTCGGAGTACGTAGTTGTACCCAATTATACTTTTCTCCCCTCTCTACAAAAAACAAAAGTTTAATATCACAAATTTAAAGGGGTGATTGATATTTATAAAAGTTTTATAGCTATAAATGAAATGAATTGCTTTTTTCATAATGCAACCGAAAATCAGGAGATACTCTACAAATTCAGATGAACGCAGCAGGTATCTGGATATTTCTTAGGGTATTCATGCTAACATTGCGAATTCGTTTTCCTTTCATTTTGTTGAGTTCAGATGTACATTTACGTTTTGGTCAATTTAAATAAGACTAAAAAATTTCCAAAAATAAATCTGAAATTAAACCAATTTTCTTTGTGATTTTATAAATCTAAATGTCTGTACATATGTTTTCAAAATTAAATAAAATATTCACATTTAAATCACACAAAGTTATTTTGTAGATTTAAAGCCGGTTTACCTAAAAATTTTTTCACACTAATATTTATTTATTGTATCTTCAAAAGCTGAACTAACAATAAATATTCACATCTTAAATATATAAATAACTAGCGGGCCCGTTGCCTGCTTCGCACGGCAAAACAAAATAAGAAAAGAAACACACTTGTTTTTAATAAAGTTGGTTTTGTTCCCAAAAACACACTCACTTCACATACGCACCGCACACACATGCGTTATCGGATTTTAACCAAACTTCATATAACCAAACTTCATATATGGGCCACTGCCTACGTAGTGTATAAGTTTGGTTGAAATCGCTCGACGCGTTTATGAGTAGTTCGGCGACGTACATATACGGACTTATTTTTATATATAAATAATTATTTGATCCAACCAGTGTCAGACATAAACTTAGTGATAATATTTAATAATACATAAGAATCGTATTTAGCAGAAAAATATTTTTTAGAAAGTTTCATCTGGAGTGTTGCGTACTAAAGCCGTAGTATCCCTCTTTTTTAAGCGGATGTGTTCAGGAAAGATCAAGATGTTACGAGCAAGGGGATTAAGATGGGACTAGAGTTTTGTTAAATATTTGCCTGCATATTTTGCAATTTCAGAGGTCACAAGTGGCATATTTAAATCACGATGTAAAATTTAATTTTCCGTGTAGCATGGAGCCGATGTTATTAACCTTAAAATTTTGTTTTGCATTCGTTGGATTCTCTCTATATTGGAAGCTGAAGCAGTGCCCCATAGCTGAATTCCGTAACACCATATGGGAAACAAGCGACTTGTATATTAAAAGTTTACAATCTAGACTGAGGGTAGAATTTCTACCAATCAGCCAGTGTATCTGGGTTAATTTAAGCTTCATTTGTGTCAGCTTTGAAATTGTTGACAGTAAACTTATTGGCCTATAAGACTCAGCCTTGGTAAGATCTTTGCCCGCCTTTGGAATCATTTTGACCATGGCAAGTCTCCAGCTGTGTGGATAATACTGCAGTCGTAAAATGCCATTAAAAATAAATAACAGGATTCTAATAGCAATACGAGGCAACTTCATCAGCATCTTGTTACTAATTCCATCAATACCCGGGGCTTTCTTTGGGTTGGTTTCAGCAATTAGTTTTTGTACATCACGCATCTTAAATTTCATGGGTCGAGGGGTAGAGCAACTACACTCGGCAATTCAACAGCACCAGTACATTTGTTTGGGGTAAATACGTATTTCAAATGCCCAGCAAATATGTTACCTTTTTCAGTATTAGTTCTTGCCCAACCTCCGTTAGAAGTGCGCAGGAGTGGTTTAGACTCAACGGGTGTTTTAAGTTTTCTAGCAGCGCGCCACAAGGAGTAATTAGATGCTGCTGTGACATCGAGACCTTCCAGATAGTTTTTAAGAGAAGCAGATTTTTCAGATGCAAGTTATTCTTAGAGTCGTTTAGTGCATTCTTTAAATTTTTATATTGGGGTGATCTGTGCTGTTGCCATTCCCTTCTAGGGAGGTAGTGGCATGTTTAGCAGCCTGTTTAATATTTTCGGCAATGTTAAATTCAATATTATTGGAAGTTCTTAGATTAATGTTTTCCGTACAATGACTACTGAGATATTTTTTGAACGCCACCCAATTAACGCGATTTATCATCTTCACATATGGGTGAGGTAAGTCAATTCTTAGTGGGCTACAAATTGTAACGATCGTGGGAGAGCGATCAGAGGAGAGATCATGAGAAGCTTCAACATGAATTAAATCCCTAGATATATTTTTCATGACGCTAAAGTCTATAACATCCGGAATTTTTTGTATGTCAGTGGGCCAGTAAGTGGGCTCTCCGCTCGAAATGACATCCAAACCCATTTTTGAAATTGTGTTGAACAATGCTCGACCTCTAGGTGTAATAAGACGCGATCACCAGAACGAACGTTTTGCATTGCAGTCGCCAGCTGCTACGAAACAAGGGCCAAGAGTTTCGTAAAAATCCTCGTATTGATCCTCATTGATTGAAATTCTGGGAGGGGAGTAAACTGATGATATTACGAGATTTGAACAAAAATTTTCGATGCAAATATTTGTTTCTTGTAGATGGTCTTCACAAGTGTTCTCAAGAATATAGTGCTTTAGTTTTGACTTTATTAGAATTGCTGATCCTCCGCATGCTCTTCCTCTCGGGTCCTTTGTATCATATAAGGTGTAGCCACTCATTTTAAATAGGCTTCTCGAAGTCAAATGAGTCTCAGATACCAGCATTATATCAATATTTTTAACTGTGAGGAAGTGCTCAGGTTCATTTTTATGTTGGCGAATGCCGTTTGCGTTCCAGAAACATACTTTTAACGTGTTCATGACTTGTTAACTAATGCTTGAAGCAGTGTGCTTTGCATTCGCAGCATTTCTTGCATCATGTTAGTCATATTTGTTATGAAATTGTTTATAGTTTTCACCAGATTATTAATAGTAGCTTCGAGGCGACTGAAATTAAAGCTTGGGTTTGCATTTGTTGTATCATATGGTCGTGACACTTTTTGCATGGGAACAGAGTTGATCTTCACAGCGTCAGCATACGATACTTGTTTAGTGATTGGTTGGGCCATTAGAGGATAAGTAGCGGAATACGCATTTCCTGTTTGTGCTGGGGTTACTTTAGGCTTTAGGACATCCTCTGTGTTAGCACTGTGATTACCTCCACAGTTACTGCACTTTGTTTCCTTCTGATCTTTCGACTTATTGCAAATAGCAGTATCGTGTAATTCACCGCACACAACACAAACAGTAGGTAATTTACAATAAGTTTTTGTATGGCCGTATTCTTGACAATTATGGCACTGTACGGGTCCTGAACGCTTGTGTGGTTCTTCAACTGTGATTTTCCGGTATAAGAGATATTTTAGGTTATAAATTGGATGGGTCTCATTTTTCTTCAACTGTATATCATTTGGCTCCAGTTCAACTCGAAATAAAGGTTGGGGGATCTTCTCCCTATTTACTATGTTAGAAACATTTTTTACCTTAAATCCTTGGAGGGTGAGAGCATATTTTATTTCCTAAGGAACAACATAAGAATCTACGCCCTTCAATACAATCTGTAGGCCTTTAGTACTCTTAAGCTGGAAAGTGTAGAAACTTGTTTTATTTTTCTCAAATTCAGTAACCATTTTGCGGAAGTGTTTTTCATCATATACTTATTTGAACTTTTGTTTCATCAATGTTACCACGTTTTATTGGAACAATGTGAAACGCCTTCTCACCAATGACCGAGATTAGTATTTTAATAAGTGTGTTTGAGTTTTTTGTCTCAGATAGATTGGTGGTGGTTTTGAGGTTTTTTTCGAAGATTCTTCGGGTTTGTCGCTGTCGTCTTGCAATATTTTAAAACGGTTTCAACGATTAGCTGAGGCGGCGTCGTTATCACTGGATATCTTCGAAACAGATGAGATTTTAGATGAATTTGGGCTTCGCCCGAGCTTTACTACTGTAACATATCGGTCCATTCCGACAGGCACCTTTGGTTTCTGAATACTATTGTCTATTGTAATGACTTGGTTAAGTGATGAACATGAGCCCGGAGCGGATAATGGCGCGGACTTAAATACAGAAGTACTAGGCAACGGTAATGTTAACGAATCACTACTTGGCATTGGAGTAAGCGAAGTTGATCGCTCGCGTTAAATTGGCTTTGCCGTTAGAAAAAGTCTATCATCTGATTTTTTATTTTTATTGTTTGCATTGAGAGCTTCAGAACTCACAGTGAAATAGGCATTTCTGCCGTTAGAACTCACTTCACAATTTTTTGTTTTTGAGGTGCTCATGCCGAGTATTCCTCAGTCACTTTGTTTGCGTTTGTTTTTGTTTGTGTTGTTTCAGATTATATGAAAAATCTTATTGCAAATAAAGCAAATTTCACAAAAAGAACACTTATTACGAATCAGTACTTATTACGAATATTTTTTTGTATTTTTGTTTGTTTAGTATGTAAGAAAAAACACCGCTAATACGTCCGTTCACTACGAAGGTTCAACAAACAACATTAAGAACAATTTCTTTATTATAAAGACTATGGTGCGCGTTAGAGGAACCACATTAAAATAAAATAATTAGATTCAGTTCAATTGCATACTAACAAAGGAAATAAACTAAAATGTAGAGTTCAGCTAAAGCTATAAAAATAAATGATTTCTCATTGGCTTGGATTATTCTTTTCCAAGATTTTAAACTTCTTTTCCTCAATATACATATTAGAATTTTTCTTTCTTTTTTATTTTGCTTTCAACTTTCTTCAAGCGTAGTTGATCGGTCACTTCATGATGCTTTTCCAACGTTTTAAATTTTTTTTCTTTTAAGTAATTGCGTTTTTCAGTGGACGGTATACTCTTTTTATACTGATTCTCATTTCTTTGTTGTGGTTTTGTATAAAATGATCTATTTCACAGATTTAGGAGCATAATTTCTCTTGGGATGTTACCTCTTTAACAATAATATCGCCTGTGGTTAATTTTTCTTGGTAATCCATTCTTTTGAATTTAAAAGAGTGTGACTGTTTTTAATATGACTCCTAATTTAATATATGTAGAGTCTTGCTTTGGCTGTGTTACTTGTTTCGAACAACAGTTCAGTTCAGTTGATTTTTCATCACTTTAGTTGATGGATGGATGATGGTGTTGGACGTTCTTTTAAAGTTTCATTTTTATTAAAATGATTTTAGGGTGTTTTTTAACCCCTCTACCGACTCTTTCATTTCTATAAGTTCAAAGACGCTTTTGGTTTGGTTTGGCCCTCCTCCTGTCGCCCTTTGGCTTCTCATATTTGCTGCAGCTTTCGTATGGATATACCTTTTTTGATCGGTCAAAACCTGTTGAACAACGTACGAACGGTTAAACTGCGATATTTTATATTATAAATAATACTTTCTTTACAGTTTTCCATACTGTAATATTTTTAATTGTAGGGCCAGCAGTGTTTGGATATTCCCTAAGCGACTTCCAAAATTCTGTTACTACTTTTTTAGAAAGTTTCCTAAACCCATAAGCAAATATCTGTTACTTTGCATTCTATTTGGTATTATATCACTTTAACTAACCTTCGTAGACTAGTAGGTAGTGTACTAGATCGTAGCGCGAAGGTCCAAGGTTCGAATACTACCGCAGAACTCTGGCAGTTCTGTTTAAGATCATTAAAGGGAGCGCACAACAAGCCTTCACTGGCTTAAGTGTATGTCGTATGACATGGGCTATCACACCCCTTCAATCAACTTAACCTTTTAACTTAACTTATATCACTTTGCACTTAAATAACGTATCTTATTCTGAAGTAATTTTCTTAAAACATTAATATGTATATGCAACTGATAAATCAAATAAATACTTATGTAAATATATACATGATGATGTGTACAGTTCCCTAGCAAAAAAATTTTTTTTCATGCTAAAATTTATTTATTGTATCTTCAAAAAACTGAACTAAAAATAAGTATTCAAATCATAAATATAGTATATATATAATTATTAGGCCCAACCAGTGTCAGACATAAACTTAGTGATAATAATTAATAATACATAAATGTCATGTTAAGCACAAAAATATTTTCAAAGAATTTCATCTGCAGTGTTGCGTATTAATGCCGTAGTATCCCCCTTTTTTAAGCAGATGTGTCCAGTAAAGTTCAAATTGTTACGAGCAAGGGGATTAGGATGGGACTCGAGTTTTGTTAAATATTTGCCTGCATATTTTGCAATTTCAGAGGTCACAAGTGGCATATTTAAATCACGATGTAGAATTTAATTTTCCATGTACCATGGAGCCGATGTTATTAACCTTAAAATTTTGTTTTGCATTCGTTGGATTCTCTCTATATTGGAAGCTGAAGCAGTGCCTCATAGCTGAATTCCGTAACACCATATGGGTTTCACAAGCGACTTGTATATTAAAAGTTTACAATCTAGACTGAGGGTTGAATTTGTACCAATCAGCCAATGTATCTGGGTTAATTTAAGCTTCATTTGTGTTAGCTTAGAGTCAATGTGGTGTTTCCATGTAAGCCGTCGGTCAAGGTGTATACCAAGGTATTTCACCTGTGAAAGTTGAGGAACAACTTGATTATTGATTCGAATGGGGGAACAAGTGTCTATTCGTAGGATAAATGTGACATGAACACACTTTTGTTCATTTACTTTTATTCTCCATAAGTTCAACCACAGTTCCAACAGGTTAATATCTTCCTGAAGATATCGGGATGCCTTGTGAGGGTTTTCATGCATACTAAGGCAGGCTGTATCATCAGCAAATGTAGAAGTGAGGATATTACTGCTCAAAGACATATCACAGGTATAAATCAAATACAAAACTGTCCCCAGTATACTCCCCTGTGGCACACCGGATGAGATAGTTTCGGGCACACTCATGAAGTCTCCTTCCACAACAGTGAACTTCCGGGCAAGAATATAACTTTCAGAAAGATTTACAATGTTTATTGGTAGATATGTCTTCAATTTTAAAATTAGGCCTTCATGCCACACTTTATCAAATGCCTGAGAAACATCAATAAAGAGGGAAGAACAATACTTCTTTCCTTCAAATGTTCTTCTTATGAAATGAACCAATCTATGAGTTTGTTGAATGGTGCTATGCTGACTTCTAAAACCAAATTGATTTTCCGTTATGCACCCATTATCAGTTAGAATTGGGGACAATTTTGTCATGAGCAGCTTTTCGAAGAGCTTTGAAATTGTTGACAGTAAACTTATTGGCCTATATGACTCAGCCTTGGTAAGATCTTTGCCCGCCTTTGGAATCATTTTGACCATGGCAAGTTTCCAGCTGTGTGGATAATACTCCAGTCGTAAAATGCCATTAAAAATGAATAACAGGATTCTAATAGCAATACGAGGCAACTGCATCAGCATCTTGTTACTAATTCCATCAATACCCGGGGCCTTCTTTGGATTGGTTTCAGCAATTAGTTTTTGTACATCAAGCATCTTAAACTTTATGGGTCGAGGGGGTAGAGCAACTACGCTCGGCAAATCAACAGCACCAGTACATGTGTTTGGGGTAAATACTTGTTTTAAATGCTCAGCAAATATGTTACCTTTTTCAGTATTGTTTCTTGCCCAACCTCCGGTAGAAGTGCGCAGGGGAGGTTTAGACTCAACGGGTGTTTTAAGTTTTTTAGCAGCGCGCCACAAGGAGTAATTAGATGCTGCTGTGACATCGAGACTTTCCAGATAGTTCTTAAGAGAAGCAGATTTTTCAGATGCAAGTAATTCTTGGAGTCCTTTAGTGCAATCTCTAAGTCTGATTTTATGTTGGGGTGATCTGTGCCGTTGCCATTATCTTCTAGCTCTTCTTTTTTCACATACGAGACGTTCAATATCCGCAGAATAAGTTCTATTAAACCCAGTCTGCGGATGGGAAGTAGTGGCAATATTTTCAGTAAGATTGGCAATGTTAAATTCAATATCATCGGAAGTTCTTAGCGTGATGTTCTCCGTACAATGACTACTGAGATATTTTTTGAACTCCAGCCAATTAACACGGTTTATCACCTTCATATATGGGTGAGGTAAGTCACTTCTTAGTGGGCTACAAATTGTAACGATCGTTGGAGAGTGATCGGAGGAGAGATCATGAGAAGCTTCAACAGGAATTAAATCCCTAGAGATATTTTTCATGACGCCAAAATCTATAACATTTGGAGTTTTTTGTATGTCAGTAGGCCAGTAAGTGGGCTCCCCGCTCGAAATGACGTCCGAGCCCATTTTTAAAATTGTGTTGAATAACGCTCGACCTCTAGGTGTAATAAGACGCGATCCCCAGAACGTATGTTTCGCATTGTAGTCCCCAGCTGCTACGAAACAAGGTCCAAGAGTTTTGTAAAAATCCTCGTATTTATCCTCACTGATTGAAAATCTGGGAGGGGAGTAAATCGATGATATCACAAGATTTGAACAAAAATTTTCGATGCAAATATTTGTTGCCTGCAGATGGTGCTCAGAAATGTTCTCAAGAATATAGTGCTTGAGTCTTGACTTTATTAGAATTGCTGATCCTCCGCATGCTCTTCCTCTCGGGTCCTTTGTATCATATAAGGTGTAGCCACTCATTTTAAAAAGGCTTCTCGAAGTCAAATGAGTCTCAGATACCAACATTACATCAATATTCTTCACCGTGAGGAAGTGCTCTAGTTCGTTTCTATGTTGGCGAATGCCGTTTGCGTTCCAGAAACATAACTTTAACGTGTTCATGGCTTGTTAACTAATGCTAGAAGCAGAGTGTTCTGCATTCGCAGTATTTATTGCATCATGCTAGTCATATTTGTTGTAAAATTGTTTATAGTTTGCACCAGATTATCAATAGTAGCTTCAAGCAAAAATGAAGTAAAAAAATTAAAGGGAAAAGTGAAAAAATTACGAGGAAAAGCTATTCACGATAAGGGGAATTTTTCGCAGTGAACATTTGTTCACGATATTATTCTCGATAGATTTACTTAAAAAATCTTTTTCATCGGAGTTATTTATGATGGCGAGTACGTGAAAAGGGGAAACATTATGAGGGAAAAATTATTTACGACAGGGGTGGTTATTAAAATTTTCTTACTTCAAATAATTAATAGATGATTGTATTTTAAAATAGTGCTGCCATGAAAGTTTTTATTGCTATTCGACGTTGAATGTATTTCCATTGCGGAGCTTGACGTGTTTCGCATTTCGAAATGTAATGTTCTAAATAACCAATTAAGGTGGATTCACATGTTCAATCTGAACGTTCCGAACGCTTTTGTTTTGCCCACTTTGGGCATTTATGCCCAAAAGTGGGCATAAAAAATATAAAATTTATGAGTTGGGCGGATTTTGGGCATTTATTTTTTTGTTTGCGGCATATTGATAATTTTTTTCTTTGCCTGCATTATTAGTTGAATGCTTGCCACAATCTGCAATTGCAAAACTTGTGCATTGCGGAAGAACGAAGGCCACGGAAACAGCGGATTACATTGGTCAGCAAGCAAGCAATGGAATAATATCCATAATACAAAAAAAAATCTTTAATTTTGGACGCAACAACAGATGTTTTATGAACGAAATGGTTTGTCCTGATTGCGGGTTACGTTGATCAGGCGAATGAAATTCAAGATAAGTTTTTGACATTGCTGGAAATCACTAAATAAGATGCTCAGTCCATATATAATAAAATTAAAGAATATTTTGAGTCGTGTAAAATTCCATTGCAAAATTTGATTGGCTTAGGTACAGATGGTGAAAGTGCTATGTCTGGCGATGTTGGTGGGCTTAAGGCCTTATTTATGAAAGGAGTAGATTTATTTTATATAAAATGTTTGTATCATGCCTTACATCATTGTTCAAATTATGCCACAAAAAATGCCAAAATCGATTGAAATTCGTTGAATTAAACATTAACGCCTTTTGGGGGAAAATCGCTTCTATTAATAACGCCCTTAATAAAAAATGTTTTAAAAATCTTACAAATGTAATTTTTAAACTAATTTCATTACCAAACAGTTCTGCCGCTGCTGAACGCAAACTTTCAAGTCTTTCGTTAATAAAAACAAAGCTACGCAATAAACTTCAAATGAAAACAGTTAATAGTGTTATGCTTTGTAAGGAACTAAGTACATAATTAAAAACAATAAACCACACTATTACCACGTTTATACGCACGTCTTATTTGCAAATAGAACTATTTGCAAATAACTAATTCACTGTTTATACGGGTAATTGCATACAGAACTTATATTATTATTAGTGATGCCATGTGACGAA
This sequence comes from Germaria angustata, assembly GCA_963681545.1. NCBI lineage: Eukaryota > Metazoa > Arthropoda > Insecta > Diptera > Tachinidae > Germaria > Germaria angustata. The sequence goes on along the minus strand of OY812998.1, from coordinate 76,341,684 downwards.
AATATGATTGTTTGGTAAGTAAAACACAAAAAACGTTCATGAAGTGGCAACGTCTTACTTTTTATTTGCAAATAGTGTCGTTATTCACGACTTGTTTAAGTGAGTTAATAAGTTACAATAAAAAAGTTATACGGCAACATTCTTCTTTTTTATTTGCAAATAAGACGTGCGTATAAACGTAGTATATTATGTCTGGTCCGCAAAACCAGATCTACAGTATAATATGTATGTATGTATATAAAGCATAACTTTAAATAATTTTACAAAAAAACAAAAAAGGACTGAATTATTGATTTTTTTATGTATTTAATACATATAAACAATTCCTTAATATTTATTTTAATTGTTTTATAATTTTATTTTATATAAACTTATATCTTTTGTTAGCAAAATCTCAAGGTGAATTCACCCATTCGTTCTAAACGAAATTTTTGTTGTGAGACAATTTTAGTTTACTGAGAGTTTGTTCACAAAAGATTCGTACACTTCGAACAAATATTCTGGAGAAACAAAGCTACCATATGGGACAACTCTGTAAATGATGTGTGTTACTTTTACAAGCAGGCAGCACAGTGGCAGATAATTGCAATTTGCTGAGTTCTAAATTAAAAAAATTTTTATAAAATAAACAATATACAAATGAATAAAAGTCGAATGCATGTTCTAAATAAATATAAAATTAATAAATGTTAAATAAATATAAAAAATTACAAACATACTCTGTATATTATTATACATACATATGTACATATAATATGATGTGGCAGCTCATTTAAATTTTGCATAAAAGCTGTATGTATCTGGCAGCAGAGTTCAATTCGTTTTGGACGATAATTAAAATTAAACCAATTCAAGCAGAAATTGTTCCGCATTAAATTTACTCTCTTTCTCTCACTCTCTCAAAAATAGAGACGTCAAACTACATATAAAAAAAGCATTCGGAACGTTCAGAACGATTGGGTGAATTCACCTTCAGTAAACTAAAATTGTCTCACAACAGAAATTTCGCTCTAAACGAATGGGTGAATCCATCTTTAGGTCCGTTGATCGTCAGCGCTCCTATTTGTCTACTTGCAAAACTGCTCATATTAATCAGTGTAATTGTAAAGCTCTAAACACATAGACGACAGCAGACTTCACGGCTTCAAAGCTGCCAACTTCAAATGCTGCTCTGAAGTCATAATTATTTTGAAGACAGCAACAGCATAATAATCAGTTGTTGTGTATTTTAGCAATAAAAATTTCAGGGATGCCGGATATTCACACCAATTTCGGCAGAGGTACAACTACAATCTCTACTTGATCACACAGCCGAACACTTGCTACAATCAATACCAGGAAATGCGTTAAAGAAATATGGAAACACAAAGCTTATTCTTTTTTGCAAATGGGGATGTGATGGTTCTTCGGGACAAAACCAATACAAACAAGTTGTATGTGAAAATATTTCGGACTTGGATATGTTCATGGTATCAATTGTACCATTGTGATTGAAAAAGATTTTGGAAGATTCAGAGCCTTCGACTAGTACAACGCAAACAATTGATATTTGGAAAAATGAGACACCATCTTCTACGAAATACTGCAGGCCAATCAAATTTGAATTTAAAAAAGAAACTTGTGATGCCATTAACAACGAAATTAGTGATATCAAGGCCCAAATTGCAACACTACAGCCATTACAATTACAGTTAGATGGGCAGCAAATTGAAGTAAGCTACCAATTAGTCCTTACAATGATAGATGGAAAAGTAGGTCAGGCTTTGACTAACACGAAGGCTGCATCCAGCTGCATTATATGCCAAGCAGCATCAACCCCATTAAACCAAGTTGCGACAAAATCATTAGATAATACCGATGCATATGAATTTGGATTATCACCACTACATGCAATAATACGATTTATGGAACATATTGTAGCATAATATGATTTAATTCTTTTAAACCACACCAACATGAAAGATTTAATTACTTTAAAGGCATTCATTAAATAACCATAAGGGCGTCATGTGTCACTTAAAAAACTTATTAACGAAGACTGGCAAACACATGCGAATTGTTTAAAAAACACTGCCGCCTTTACACCTCTTGAAGTGACAATTATTTTATTGCTGTGTGTGTGTGTGGCACACTTAAAGACTATCATGTGAAGTTAATTTATTTTCTCTAAATTAGCCACGCATATTAGGTTACACCAAAACACTCGCCGCTGTGGGAAACAATAAATAATTTTAAGAAAAATCAAATTACACTTAAATTCTTAAAAACATTCCCACAGTGTTAACAAACAACCTTGAAAAATAAAATCTAGAATCTACTCATAATTAGTATATAAGCTGAAATAATTTTAAGAATAAATTAATCTGAAATCTAGAGCAATACTAACAGCAGCTCCTGCTAAATTGCTTTAAATAAAGATTCAAAACATTTTTATAAACCAAAATAAAATATCTTTTATTTGTAATCCCTTTTTTGGTTTTATGGCGATCCTGCCAAATTCTTAATAAGGAAAATGTAGCAAATTTTGCTTATCCTTATTTAGATAATAAAATAATAGGATCCAACACACAGAGCTTAAGCTTAGTTGGATCTCTATTTTAAATTTTCTTTTGAACTAGAACACCAAATAGCAATTTTTCAAACACCAAAGAAGACACGCGGAGATCCTGCAATTCCATTAACAAGATTGGAAGATGTATTCGATCGACCTGGTAGAATCAAATCTTTTTCAAACCACACCTTCAATGAAACTGAAGCAGTATATAACTTGGCATTTCAAGAAAAAGCTCAGCCGTATACCGATTTACATTATAGACATAGCAAATTGATGTATAGCAAAACAATGCACGCTCAGGCTCAACAGCAATAATTACATCATCAGCTACAGCACCAACAATATCGTCAACAAATCCCTTATCACCATGCTGCAAACCAAATACAGCAAATGCCCCAACAACCATTAACTCATCCACCGATTACTCATCATTATCAACATCAAGATTATAGATTATTTTGAACATTATATTATTAAAATATTAAAGAAATATTAGAATTCTAAAACAGGGTTTGAAATTTATATAATGATATTCACAAATTTATTTTTAGCGAAACACTAAGTTTATAAATTATTCCAATAGACCTTTTAAGGAAATATCTCTGCAAAATAGGTTATAAAACATTTACAGTAGCTTTTTTTTTTGTTAATAATAATACCATAACTCTTCCAATATATACAAAAGCAACTACATGTCTTAAAAAATGTTCATTCTTCATGAAAGAAGTTACATATCTTGGTCACAAATGTACAGCTAGAGGAATATTACCAGATGATAGTAAATATTCAATAATAGAAAATTATCCTACACCAACAGATGCGGATAGTGCAAAAAGATTTATCGCTTTTTGTAATTACTATCGAAGATTTATCAAAAACTTTTCTGAATATTCCAGACACCTGTCAAGACTAACCAAGAAAAACGTTAAATTCGAATGGACAAAAGATTGTGATTTTGCGTTTAAATATTTGAAGAAAGCATTAATGAGCCCCACTTTACTACAATACCCAGATTTCACAAAAGAATTCTGCATTACAACAGACGCAAGTAAATTCGCTTGTGGAGCAGTATTAACCCAAGAATATGGTGGTAAACATTTACCCATTGCATACGCCTCAAAAACATTCACTAAAGGCGAAATCAACAAATCAACAATCGAATAAGAATTAACTGCCATACATTGGGCCATAACGCATTTCAGACCATACATATATGGAAAACATTTTCTTGTTCGTACTGATCACAGACCGCTATCTTATCTATTTTCAATGAAAAATCCCAGTTCAAAATTAACAAGAATGAGACTTGATCTAGAGGAATACAATTTTACAGTTGAGTACCTTAGGGGGAAAGATAATTATGTTGCCGACGCACTTTCAAGAATAAGCATAAATGACCTAAAAGACATGAATATTAAAATTTGTTCTATATTAAGAGTCACGACTAGATCGATGACCGATGAAAAAGAAAACAGAAAAAATAGAAATAATATAAATAATCAGCATAATATTAATAAAAAGAAAAATAATGAGCCCAGTATATATGTACCATTAAACAACACTGACGTCAAAAAATATTATAAACTTAAGATTTTCCCCGGAAGATGCTACATCAAACGAGGAAAATCTATAGTAACATATATACAAATTGATGATTTGTTTACTAAAGGGAACTTTGACTTAGGACAATTTCTCCCTAGGCTCGAATATGTGGCCGGTAAACATAATATAAATAAATTACAAGTGGCACCTAGTGAGAAAATTTTCGAATTTATCTCAATTAATGAATTTAAAAATATGGGCAATAAAATATTAAAGAATATTAAAGTAGCGCTACTAAATGAGGTGACCCAAATTAATAGTAAGAATGCCAAGGCAATTCTCGAAATAATGCTGAAATATCACGATGATCCAATAGAAGGAGGACATTGCGGAATTTATAGAACAATAGAAAAAATTAAAAGATATTATTATTGGAAAAATATGTCTAAGGATATATCAATTATGTAAAATCATGTCATAAATGTCAAACATCAAAAACAACAAAACATTTAAAGAGTCCAATGACAATTACAGAAACACCAGATAAACCATTTAACACGGTGTATGTAGATACAATAGGTCCATTTCCAAAATCTATTTACGGAAATGAATATGCTGTCACACTAATATGTGACTTAACTAAATACTTAGTAACTATACCAATACAAGACAAAAGCGCTAAAACAGTCGCTAAAGCAATTTTTGAAAACTTCATACTCACCTACGGTCCAATGAAGACGTTCATTTCGGACATGGGCACTGAGTATACAAATGAAACATTGCAAGAAATTTGTAAATTTTTAAAAATAGAAAAAATAACTTCCACTGCATATCATCACCAAACGTTAGGAACGATAGAAAGAAGCCACAGAACTTTTAATGAGTACGTGCGTTCTTACATTAAAGTTGACAAGACAGATTGGGACGAATGGCTAAAATATTTTACATATTGTTTTAATACAACACCATCAACAGTTCACAATTACTGTCCATATGAGCTAGTTTTTTCAAAACTTCCTAACAAGTTTGAACAATTTAATAAAATTGATAAAATTAGTCCTTTATATAATATAGACAATTATGCCAAAGAGGCAAAATTTAGATTAGAAATAGCATATAAGAGGGCCCAACAATTATTAGATAAGAATAAAACTAAGCAAAAACAAAATTATGATAAAAATATTTTAGATTACAATTTAAAAATAGGAGATTTAGTTTTACTTAAAAATGAAGCAGGTCACAAAGTAGAACCAAACTACAAGGGACCATTTGAAATTAAGAACATAGACGTAAGAAATAATGTTACTATAGTTGATAAGAAAAATAATAAAAAACAAATAGTACATAAAAATAGACTTAAGTTATATCATAATAAATAATACATAGAAAAAAAAAACCTTTAGTTAAGCAATCCGGATTGTTAATAAGCAAATACATAATAAAAATATCAATTTAATAGTTAAGATCATAAATCAATTTTATTTGTAATTTTTCTTATATTTAAAAAAAAAAAATATTTTGTAAAAGAATGTCCATAAAACTATCGTTATATGAACATTCTTGCGAAAAGTGGAGGTGTAGCATAATATGATTTAATTCTTTTAAACCACACCAACATGAAAGATTTAATTACTTTAAAGGCATTCATTAAATAACCATAAGGGCGTCATGTGTCACTTAAAAAACTTATTAACGAAGACTGGCAAACACATGCGAATTGTTTAAAAAACACTGCCGCCTTTACACCTCTTGAAGTGACAATTATTTTATTGCTGTGTGTGTGTGTGGCACACTTAAAGACTATCATGTGAAGTTAATTTATTTTCTCTAAATTAGCCACGCATATTAGGTTACACCAAAACACTCGCCGCTGTGGGAAACAATAAATAATTTTAAGAAAAATCAAATTACACTTAAATTCTTAAAAACATTCCCACAGTGTTAACAAACAACCTTGAAAAATAAAATCTAGAATCTACTCATAATTAGTATATAAGCTGAAATAATTTTAAGAATAAATTAATCTGAAATCTAGAGCAATACTAACAGCAGCTCCTGCTAAATTGCTTTAAATAAAGATTCAAAACATTTTTATAAACCAAAATAAAATATCTTTTATTTGTAATCCCTTTTTTGGTTTTAATATACTAAAAATCAGTTATGATTTGGATTTCGGGTCTTCAGGATAGATAAGAAACAATGAAACCAACAAAGAGTTAAGAAGTTCAAAAAAGAAACATGTTCAAGATGAATATCGCAAAATTGGATTGATTATAGACCAGCCAAAACAAGGGTCAGGCAATGCAAATGATGGCAATACCGCACGAAGATTTTTTCAGATCCAGAAAAGCATCTGAAATAACAGGAGTGGATTTAAACCTTATTTTCAGATTTAAAATAATCCCAGAAGTACTTGCGTGCAATGAAGAAATTGACTCTAAACAATTTGGAGATTATGATAAGGAAATATATACAACCAACTACCCATGGAGAAATATGTCTGCAACAGTTTACAAAATCCTTTATCATGGAGAAGATATCATTAAATATCATTTGGTGCCACTTGGAGATCTATCAGAGGAGGCTCAGGAAAAAAGGAACAAGGATTACAGATTTTATAGAGAGCACAATACTAGAAAAATTTCACGAAATTCCACAAATGAAGATCTATTTAATATATTATTGGCAACGTCAGATCCGTTCATCTCCAATATTCGAAATAAATGGAAAGTGGAACATCGGGATTTAGATGAAGAAGCCAAAAAAAAAAAAAACTACTAAAGAACAGAAATAGCACAGAGCAAAATATAGAATATTTGCGATCAATATTTGTGTCAAATAAATAATAATTATAATTACCTTTCATTGCTATTTAAGTACAAAAAACTTAGTATTAGTAAAAAATAATAATAAATAGAACCTACTTTGACAGCAAAAAATAAAAATTTTTTCTGTGGTAACAGCAAAATCTCCAGTTAATTTTACTATTTTTTTGAGTGTAAACATTTTTTTGAGTGTAAAAATTTTTTTGAGTGTAACATTAAAAAAATTCCATAATCACAAAAAATAATTACAATTATTATTTAGTTCCAAATATAAAATTCTTTAATATGCAAATAAAAAAAAATAAACCCATATTTCACTCCAAAAGTTAAAAAAAAATCAAAAGTTCAACTTTGACCTAGAAGTCCTTAAGAAGTACTCAATCATTTTTAATGTAATTAAAACTGAGTCAAGCTGAACTAAATACCTATAAATTAAAAAAATTACTTCAATATTATAATCGGTTCAAAAGTTACAGAATTTTGGCCAATGAAAAACGATTTTCAGCCACTGTGCGCCGAAAATTTTCAAGTTATGGGGGGTAATTTTTTAATAATGTTAATGTCTTTTTAATTATTTATATAATACAAATTATAGATTATAAAATGAAAGAAATTAAAATATAATATATGAAAAAATTTATATAAATTTGTGAAAAATTAATACAAGATCAAGGCACTGAATATTTTTAAATTCAGAAAATTTACTGTTAAAGTCTTGTCCCTTTATGACAATAAATTCTTTTAAATGAAAATTTATGATATTGAGAAGACTTTGACAGAAATTCGACCAACTGGTACACTTTCAGTTATTTACTATTTACAAGCATTTTAAAATATGCAATAGTTGAACTCAAATTATTTTAGCGGAGCGTGTTGCGCATTTGTTTAATATTTGTACATATAGTAAATTGAAATGCTTCGATCTCTTAGGGCCATCATTATAACATGGCGTTAATTGAAGGATTTTATTGGACGGATAACCATTTTTTCATTATTACAAATTTACTTTAACTAAAATTGAGCAATAAGTAAATGGCGACAGTGAAAACTTACTTATACGACGACCTAGACTAGGCTGTACGTCTAAGAGAGCAAGGGCCGGTTCACGTACTGTGATAAAGTGAAAAAAACAGGAGTTTATTTTTCACAGGTACTTATTTTTAGATTCTCGTTTGTATTATGAAAAAAGTGTTTCATTCAATGTACGGCTATCAAACTTTTATAATTATGTTTATTATTTTAATTAGAACGTTTAGTAAAGCTAACATGTCGGACTTAATACTTTTATATTAGAGTACATGCGATCTTGGAAAAGACGAGAAAGTGTAGGTCTTGGATAACATAAGGGGCATGCTAATATTGCAACCATCTATTAGTTTTTGCTTTTTTTCTTAAATAAATATTGTTATTCAATAAAACATTATTCTTAAATTAAAACTAGTTTTTGTTAAAACTGCTTAACTTGACTTAAAATTAATTATTGTTACAAAAATCATCAACATGTCTCTCTTAAATTACAACATTTATGTATATCGTAAGCTCTCATGATAAGTCCGTATAAGGAATAACTTTTACATATGTATGTATTATATATATCTATCAATGACGTGCGATTAGGTTTTTAGGCGAACTTCGTACTTATATTTTTTAGGACCACGACGGGGACGTAGTAGATAAAGATTTTTTATTTGCTTTAGTTTTTTTATTGTTTATTATTTCAGCTCAATACGACGAGTTTTTTTTTATAAAAATTTCGATGACCTTATAGTAAAGCTCTTGTTATTGAAATTAAAAAAAATTGTTTTGTGTGTTTAGTACATTTGTTTTCTTCAATACATTTTTATTCTTTTCAAAGCTGAAAAGCACCTTTTCTCGGAAATAGTTGTTTCTGCGATTATTAGTATTGTTTAGAGCGTACTTAACTAATATTTTATCTGTCATCAATTTCTTTGAAGGAATATCATATGTATGCGCAAAATGTCATGAAAGGTAAATTGGAGAAGCTTTCTGACATGAATTGTATCCGCCGCCCTCAACTATCTGGATCATCTACCATTTCTTCAAATAATAATATGAGATCCACTCTATACTACATTAATAAATTGAGCCGAAAATTCCATGTCGGTGATGCAATATTGGGAAGTCTTCATTTTGTCACCTGATCTGAAATCGGTATCTCGTAGTAGAATGGGAGAAAAAAGCTGAGAGACCTTGCAGAGTTTAACTTCTTCGATAAGGCCTACTGATTGTGACAGCTTCATGGTCAAAAATTGAGATATGCATATGAACATTGTATGAAATTGAGGAACGTCACTGATATACGCGTATATGTTGAGAAGTAGGATTTTTCATATAAAATTCTTTAAATAAATACTTGCAAAGTAAATTGTTTCTTTTTTGTTTTTGGTCTAAGACAATTTTCGTTAGCTCTTGAAAAGTTATTTATGTCAGGGCAACGGCAAGTAAACGGCTTTCCCACTGAACGTCCTTAAATAGCAAAAGGTTCAAAAAGTTGTAGTCATTTCCCAAGAGATTCAATAAATACCTGTTAGAAAATCGAACAATGAAGCAAATAAATTCTAATGCAACAAACAATTGTTTCAACATTATCATTTGTGAAAAGACCTCTTGTCAGACTTAGCATGTATATTTTAAGCATATTTTTAATTCATAGCTTCATCATTTGAACACAGTTAAAACATCTCCTTATCGATCTTCTCATTTTTAAGAACTTCCCTGAATTTAAAGTAAAGATGCATACATATGTATGTATCTTAAAGTTCAAAAGTCAAGGTGTGAAACTGTTCTACCTTTTTCCCGTGTTTATTACTCGGTTTACTTAAATTGTACCATCAGCATGCACAGCATACGTTTTACGTTCAACCATGCAATTTTGTACAACCCAATTGCTTTTGTTTTTAACATGAATTAATTGGTGGAGCCCTTAGAAGTAGACTTTAGGGATAGGTAGGATATATCCTGTACTTTCTTACAGAATATTATCGATCGAATAAATGCAGTCATAATAACTAAAAAAGGAAAAATTTTCGTAGACCTGAGGGTAATAAAATAGTTAAAGATATAAAATGTATACATTCTCACAAAAACCAATAAAAAATTGCTATTAAATTTGATTTTGCCTCCCTCGCGACGTCTTGAAACTAACGGCAGTTCCTACCTTTCCCAAAATAAGTAATATTGACACAAAGTCGTATTATTTGATTGATTTTAGTCATAAAGTACATCAAAAAGTCTCGTATGCCAATAATTTTTCAGTTTTCTTCTGGCAATAAAATACAATTTGTTGCAATCTACTCGTAATATCATAAATGAAATTGGTGTCTTCTACAGAATTTCTGTTTATTGGCAGCAATTTGAATATAAAATTATTGCGATTTATTGTTACTAATGCCAGGAGTCTCGTAAGACTATGTAGGATTTAAAAGTATTGTTGCTAAGCTAGAAATCTTTAACATTTGAATACTTACATCATTTGATAGACCGAAATACTGAACTAAGGGTTCATATGCAACAAAGTCAAATCCAAAATCTAAATGAGGCAAAAAATATCCCTGAATAGAATATTTACAACCTTGTGGAACATTTTTCAGGTTCCCAACTGGCTTCTCAAATATTCTGTACACAATTTGAGCTGATTTTAAATTATCCACGAAATATTCGGCGCATTTCAGTTCAATATCATTTTCTTCATTGGTACTTGCGGTAAAAATTTTTTTCTAAAATAAGTTTATAGACAAAACAAGTATTAGAAATTTCTGAAACAGAAGTTTACAATTATTTTTTTAGGAAAGCAATTTTCTACTTACCACTGCTCTAGGCGAGTCTACATTTCGAAATAAAGTTTTATATAGAGTTGGACTTCTTTGTTCTTCATGATGTGGTGATATGTATTCATTTACAAGCAATTCGGAATCGATGGTTGTTTCTATTTGTAATTCTGTTCTTTTACCTCCTGCTTTTAAGCGCATTGAGGAGGTATTTCTGTTTGCGCTTATATTGGAAGGCTAAAAATAAAATAAAAATTATCATTATTACTCGTATCAAGTCTGACGTACGAGTAGTCTTTTGCAGGGTAAATTGACACACGATGACGTCATCAATGCAACAACACAAAAAACATACATTTTATTGTAAAATGGCAAACATATAACAAATTGTTTTGTAAAGACAGTGGAGGAAATGAAAAAAAAATTAAACGACGTAATACTTTTTTGCAGGATTGGCACGTTCCCAAAGAAATTGTCTAAAAATCTTGTGTAAGACTAGAAAAAGGTCTATTTAATAAGTTACGAGTATTTATTATTTATATAGAAAAACAAAAATTTATAAAGATGTCGATAAAAGGAAATCATAAAAATTTGAGATAAGGCAAACAACGAGCGAGTTCAACACCTGAGCTCTTGAGGTTGAGCTCTTGTGAATTTGCCGTGGTCTTCTTCGTATGAGTTTCAAACGAAAGCGAATTAATACAAAATGGTATCACAGACGAATTTCAATCCACCGTCATGTAATTTGTTGATGCACTAGAGGCCAATCTGCTAAAAGCAAATGATCAAATAAATGCACGGAAAGAGTCTTCCCAGCATATAATGACAACTAGTAACCGCATTATTTTGAACTCTTTGGTTTTCTAAATTGCATAGTTTCACATCGTTTTTGGTATAATCCAAGGTACTATATAAATAAATGTATCTATTTTTAAAGTTGAAATTGTAAGAAATCGAAAATCGCAAGCTAACCATAAATTCGCCTCAGAAGCAGTGCAGTAATGCAATTGCGAACAGCCAGAATTTTACGTTTAAAGTTTATCAAATAGAAATGTAGGAATGTTGCGAGTAAATTTAAAATCAGGCACAATAAACTCATAGGACCTAAAATTGCGCATAATGAAAGAATATTTTTTAAGAGTTACCGTTAGGAACAAAAACAAATGCATATGCAATAACGATATCAAAAACAGTTTAACAATAAATGCAATAACAACACTTCAGACAATAGGATAATGAAGAACAGAGTCCGATAAGTCGAGCAAACCTTCAACGGATCATCACACATCATAATATACAAGGATATTCTTAAAAGCAGCTACATGTAAACTGGGTTTTATAAATCATATATGTAATATTTTCATTTATATTCTATAAATGGCTACACCTTATATGATTCAAAGGACCCGAGAGGAAGAGCATGCGGAGGATCAGCAATTCTAATAATGTCAAGACTCAAGCACTATATTCCTGAGAACATTTGTAAGGACCATCTGCATGCAACAAATATTTGCATCGAAAATTTTTGTTCAAATATCGTGATATCATCAATTTACTCCCCTCCCAGATTTTCAATCACTGAGGAACAATACGAGGATTTTTACAAAACTCTTTGACCTTGTTTCGTAGTAGCTGGCGACTACAATGCAAAACATACGTTCTGGGGATCGCGTCTTATTACACCTAGAGGTCGAGCGTTGTTCAATACAATTTCAAAAATGGGATTGGACTTCATTTCGAGCGGGGAGCCCACTTACTGGAATACTGACATACAAAAAATTCCGGATGTTATAGATTTTGGCGTCATGAAAAATATCTCTAGGGATTTAATTCATCTTGAAGCTTCACATGATCTCTCCTCCGATCACTCTCCAACGATCGTTACAATTTGTAGCCCACTAAGAAGTGACTTACCTCACCCATATGTGAAGGTGATAAATCGTGTTAATTGGCTGGGGTTCAAAAAATATCTCAGTAGTCATTGTGCAGAAAACATCAAGCTAAGAACTCCCGATAATATTGAACTTAACATTGCCAATCTTACCGAAAATATTAAACAGGCTGCTAAATATGCCACTACCTCCCAACCGCAGACTGGGTTTAATAGAATTTATTCTGCGGATATTGAACGTCTCCTATGTGAAAAAAGAAGAGCTAGAAGGGAATGGCAACAGTGCAGATCACCCCAACATAACATTACACTTAGAGAATGCACTAAACGACTCCAAGAGTTGCTTGCATCTGCAAAATCTGCTTCTCTTAAGAACTATCTGGAAGGTCTCGATGTTACAGCAGCATCTAATTACCCCTTGTGGCGCGCTGTTAAAAAACTTAAAACACCCGTTGAGTTTAAACCACCCCTACGCACTTCGACCGGAGGTTGGGCAAGAACCAATACTGAAAAAGGTAACATATTTGCTGAGCATTTAAAATACGTATTTACCCCAAACACATGTACTGGTGCTGTTGATTTGCCGAGTGTAGTTGCTCTGCCCCCTCGACCCATAAAGTTTAAGATGCTTGATGTACAAGAACTAATTGCTGAAACCAATCCAAAGAAGGCCCCGGGTATTGATGGAATTAGCAACAAGATGCGGATGAAGTTGCCTCGTATTGCTATTAGAATCCTGTTTTTTATTTTTAATGGCATTTTACGACTGGAGTATTATCCACACACCTGGAAACTTGCCAAGGTCAAAATGATTCCAAAGGCGGGCAAAGATCTTACCAAGGCTGAGTCCTATAGGCCAATAAGTCTACGGTCAACAATTTCAAAGCTCTTCGAAAAGCTGCTCATGACAAAATTGTCCCCAATTCTAACTCATAATGGGTGCATAACGGAAAATCAATTTGGTTTTAGAAGTCAGCATAGCACCATTCAACAAACTCATAGATTGGTTCATTTCATAAGAAGAACATTTGAAGAAAAGAAGTATTGTTCTTCCCTCTTTATTGATGTTTCTCAGGTAATTGATAAAGTGTGGCATGAAGGCCTAATTTTAAAATTGAAGACATATCTACCAATAAACATTGTAAATCTTTCTGAAAGTTATATTCTTGCCCGGAAGTTCACTGTTGTGGAAGGAGACTTCATGAGTGTGCTTGAAACTATCCCATCTGGGGTGCCACAGGGGAGTATACTGGGAGCAGTTTTGTATTTGATTTATACCTGTGATATGCTTCTGAACAATAATATACTCACTTCTATATTTGCCGATGATACAGCCTGCCTTAGTATGCATGAAAACCCTCACGAGGTATCCCGATATCTTCAGGAACATATTAACCTGTTGGAACTGTGGTTGAACTTATGGAGAATAAAAGTAAATGAACAAAAATGTGTTCATGTCACATTTACTGCACGAAGAGACACTTGTTCCCCCATTCGAATCAACAATCAAGTTGTTCCTCAACATTCACAGGTGAAATACCTTGGTATACAACTTGACCGACGGCTTACATGGAAACACCACATTGACTCTAAGCTGACACAAATAAAACCTAAATTAACTCAGATACATTGGCTGATTGGTAGAAATTCTACCCTCAGTCTAGATTGTAAACTTTTAATATTCAAGTCGCTTGTGAAACCCATATGGTGTTACGGAATTCAGCTATGCGGCACTGCTTCAGATTCCAATGTAGAGAGAATCCAACGAATGCAAAACATGGTACATGAAAAATTAAATTTTACATCGTGATTTAAATATGCCACTTGTGACCTCTGAAATTGCAAAATATGCAGGCAAGTATTTAACAAAACTCGAGTCCCATCCTAATCCCCTTGCTCGTAACATCTTGAACTTTACTGGACACATCCGCTTAAAAAAGAGGGATATAACGGCCTTAATACGCCACACTTCAGATGGAATTTTTTGAATATTTTTGTGCTTAACACATTTATGTATTATTAATTACTATCACTAAGTTTATGTCTGACACTGGTTGGACCTAATAATTATTTATACAGTTAAGATTTGAATACTTACTGTTAGTTTAGTTTTGAAGATACAATAAAGCTTGAAATATAAATATTCTATAACTATATATTATATTAGAGTGTTATCTTCTTCAGGTCTATACAGACAAAACTGTGTCAAAGTCACATTTACAAACTTCTGTTTCAGGAGTTTTCCCACTTGATTAACCAGAATCGAAGCTTAATGCACCTATGACGCCCATCATATTCAAGGTTTAAGCTTTTATTTCATACATTTATATTTAATAAAGCCAAATATTTCTTTCTGTTTGAATGCCAGGAAGATCCGCTGGTAAGGAGAACAATAAGTACAGCGGTTGTATTGGGGACAGAAGTCACACTTAGGGTAAGGTCAAAGAGGTCGACAGTGAGTACCCAGATGGCATGATATCTAGCCATAACTCGTTTCCACCTATCTTTATTGTTACACATGCGTCCTTCACTCATAATTTTAGTATAAACGGTGGAGGTAAGGGTCGAGAAAAACGAGTTGAAATTGAATCACCAAGTATTTAAATCTATCTTTCCTCTTATCGAGTGCAAACGTACGTATATGCAACTTCAATGATGAAAATAGTAAAATATAATTAATCATGGGTAAAAGAACGTGCCTCACTATACAAAATTTTGAAAGCGAAAAAATATGAAGTTGAAGTTGACATCAAAAACTCGTATATACTTGACATCCGCTTAAACTATAGAATACATTTTTTGCTTGTTAATCTAGCCATTGATAAAATAATCAAACCTCTCAATCAGCAATATGTATTCCTTTAAAAATCCTAATTCAATCGTATTTTTATTTCTTCCATTTTGGTAAAAATTATTGTCGATTGAAAAACAAATACTAATATTTGTTTTGGCTCTGCTAGTCTTTTCCAATCCCTTATATTCTAAGCTGCGCTCATATAGCGAACTTAATTCAAATTTAACAGTGTGTGATTTATAATGTCACAATTGAGACATTGAATGCGCGTCATTGGTATGAACATAATATTCTGTTCGTAGATGCTGTCAAATAGTGACAACGAGGTATTAATTAGTCAATGAAATTAAATAGGTGTTCTATAAGAATGTCATAAGCATATATATATATATATATATATATATATATATATATATATATATATATATATATATATGTTCCCATCAATCCTATAAGGAGCATAGGGCCTCAATGAATTGGTTGAACATATTCCTGTCTTGTGCCAACGCTCTCACTTCGCCCCAGCTTTTACCCATTGCAACCAATTCTACATCGATTTGCCTTCTCCACGTATGAGCTGGACGTCCTCTTCTTCGGCTTCCCTGCGGGTTCCAGTCTATTGCATTTGTTGCGATGTCGTTCGTTGATCTTCTTAAAGTGTGGCCAATCGAGGGGCAGCATTCCATGTCACGCAACCGTAGAGCAGAGTGGTCTTGACATTTGTGTTAAAGATTTTTAACTTTGTGCGCTGAGAGAGTGAAGACGAATTCCAAATAGATCTTAAACGACCGAAAGTTTGTCGCGCTTTCAGTACACGGTTTTCAATGTCATCACCTGACCCGCCATTTTTGGAAATTATGCTCCCAAGATAACAAAACTGGCTGACATCTTCTATTTGGACATTTCTTATTGTAAATAAGTCCTGAGACGACGAATTAACTCGCAGTGTTTTGGTTTTAGCAGTATTGATCTTGAGTCCAGCCGCATCTGTTTTTGTCGTTATACTACGCAGGTTTGATGCAAGATCTGAGAATCTGTGAGCCAATAGACAGATATCATCTGCGTAATCAAGATCGTTTAAACGGCCTTGCAGCCCCCAAGTAATTCCCTTTCCGTTTTGTACCGCACTTTTGAGAATTGTGTCTAAAACTATATTAAATAGAAGTGATGATAAGACGCATCCTTGGCGAGCACCGATTTCCACTTTTACCGTCCTGCTTAACGTTTTACCATGTTTAATTCGACAGCTGGCATTGTGGTAAAGACACCTAATAAGTGAGATAAGTTTAAGAGGGACGTTTTTGCATCGCAGTGCACTCCAAATCATATTGTGATTTAATTTATCGAAGGCTTTTTCGAAATCGATAAAGCATATATAGAGTGGTGATCGCCATTCGACAGATTGCTCAACGATAATACGGAGACTGTTTATATGGTCAATAGTGGATTTGTGAGGTCTGAATCCCGCCTGTTCCTGTCTCAATGCCTAGCGGAGATTCGTTTGACAATTATTTGGGCGATGACCTTATTGATCATACAAAGCAGAGTAATACCACGCCAATTATTTAGGTTCATAAGATCTCCCTTCTTCGGAATGTTTATTATTATGCCTTCTATCACTTCGTCAGGCAGATTTTCATTTTCCCAAAAAGTGCGGATGATTGGGTGGATTATTTTGGCGCTTGTATAAGGGTCAGCTTTTAATAATTCAGCAGGGATTCCGTCTATACCAGGTGATTTATTGGTTTTAAGACTATTGATTGAGTTTATGATCTCATCAACGTTGGGGCAAGCGGAAGATATATCTGGGTCATCTGCGTGTGATTCACATTTACAACCAATCTGAGCGCTGTGTGCATTTGGGGTTAGCATTTCACTGTAGTAATCTGCCCAGACATCTACCTGTTCCTCTGAAGATGTTGCGAATCCTCCATTCCGTTTTCTTAAAGGCCTCTGTGACGTTACGTGTCCATTAGTGAGTTTTCTCAAACACCTGTACATATCACTAGTGCGATGCATTTCCGCTGCCGCTTGAGCTTCCTTGCCGATATCGTCGACCCAATTGCGTTTGTCGCGTCGCGCGCTTCGTTTTACAAGTTTGTCGAGATCGTTGTGCTATGTTTGAAGTCTAAGTTTAGCACCACGAGTTTTTGCTCTATTAAGGTCAGCCTTTACCAGCTTGCGTTTTTCGATAATGCTCCAAGTCTCATCTGATATCCACTCTTTCCTCAGGTTTTCTTTATAGCCGAGGATGTCTATAGCCGGGTCCATAAAAACTGATTTCACTCTTTCCCAACAGCTTAAGTGATAAGCATACCCATTAGATTATCTTAGGCTACCACCATAAACTTTCGAAATATCATCAAACATTTATATAGTATTATATATATTTTTTATTGACAGAAAGTAAATAAATTAAGAAAATGGTTCTCAAATACATGTTGCGGAAAAAGTAACATGATTTGACAACCCAGATTCGAGCAAGCTATTCTTTCAACACCAACTGGAACAGTCAATTCACCGTAGTCTGTCGCGCGTACAGAGGGATGTCAAAGCCATTACTCATTCTCATTCTCTGGTTGCAGGGTTGATTTTTACATCTAAAGATGTCAGTAGCGGAACAACCGATCATGATTGACAATAAAAATACAAAATCTAATATATATATATATATATTTTTTAATTTATTTGCCAAATAATGATTATCCCTTAAGTATATACCCAGAATTTATTTTAATATTATTATATTGATATTTTAATAAATTTATAAAAGTTTTATATGTATATTAAAAGACCTTAATCGTAAATAATTATAAATAATAAAAAGCACGATAAAAATATAAAGTTTTCTTTATTTTGAATGTGTAATATTTTTATACGGACTTTGTTTTTGCTTAATACATAAAAATGTGCACCAATACCATTACAGTGTATGATGAACATTTTGAAGCTTGACTTCGGAGTTGCTTCACAGCTTAGTTCTCCATAACTCAGTTTACATTGAAATTAATTTTTTTTGTTTCCACTAATATTTATTTATTGTATCTTCAAAACTGAACTAACAATAAGAATTCAAATCTTAAGTATAGATATAATAATTAGGCCCAACCAGTGTCGGACATAAACTTAGTGATAGTAATTAATAATACATAAATGTCGTGTTGAGCAAAAAAATATTTTCAAAAAGTTTCATATGGAGTGCATTAAGGCCGTAGTATCCCTCTTTTTTATCCCGAAGATGGCACAAAGCCGAAACCGGTCTGTTTACAAACCAAATTTGACGTGGGATGACGGAAAATCGTCCCAAATATATTTATATTATTACATATTTTATGTATGTATGTGAGCTGCAGTACAATACGAGTAAACATATAAAATGTAATACGAACAAACATGTAAAACAATAGGGGAAAAACATACCACAAATATAAACTGATGATGATTATTTTTCAAATGAAACTTGTACATCGTCTTTAACTACTGCAAACTTAAATCAATTGTTTTTTTTTTCACAAATTTCATTTAAGAAATAATCATCCCTTAACAACTTTATATTTATATGAAATATTATCACCACCAGGGCTGGGCAGTATTTGAAATACATGTATTTGAAATACGTATTTAAAATACAAATACGTATTTTGTATTTTAAATACATACAGATTTGTAAGTATTTTGTATTTTGTATTTTAAACACATATCCTGAAAGTATTTTGTATTTTAAATACATGATCAGCAAGTATTTTGTATTTTGTATTTTAATTACCTTTATGTAATTAGCCACGTTTTGGGTAAAAAAGATTGTGTTTGTAAGGCGAAAACGAAAAATAAACTCTTCCTTTTAACATCTACCAAAATTATTTGGGATATTATCCCGAAAAGATGTGACAAAAACTTTTAATAGAAAATCCTTGATGGCACTAAATTTCATAAATTTATTTATATTTATGACTTTTAAGGTTTTATTCACGGATTTATTAATCGGGATAGTTATACACTAAAGTCAAAAACGTGTTATTGCCTAATATAAATAAGTGGAAGTCGTTTATAGCCCTTCTGCGCCATTTGGGTGTAATTGACTCCTTTAATTATTTGTAATTAACCTGAAATTTTGTTTTATCCTTAACAGCACAAAATAAATATTTCTATTTACATGCAATGTAAGATTCATACCCATTTTTAATGCCCCGTGTTAAGTTTAACATATCGTTTACTTAACCGAATTACAAGTTTCTTCCAAGCCCAACTCTGAAATTTTGTTTCACTTAATTATAAAATGAAGTACTTAAATTATAAAGATATACAGGGCTAGGCAGTATTTGAAATACATGTATTTGAAATACGTATTTAAAATACAAATACGTATTTTGTATTTTAAATACATACAGATTTGTAAGTATTTTGTATTTTAAATACATAACCTGAAAGTATTTTGTATTTGAAATACATGATCAGCAAGTATTTTGTATTTTGTATTTTAAATACCGCAACCCATGTATTTTGCCCAACACTGACCACCATATGTATACGTTAGGTACATAAGTAACACATTTGCACATTGGATAACAATACAACTAAGTATATCCAATGTGCAATGTATATTCTTCCAGCAAAGATTTATTACATTGGATAGCAATACAAATCTTTCCAATGTACAAAGTCTTCCGGCTTGTACCACGTATCACAAGTAAACACACACAAACTCTTATTTTGACTTAGAACTTACCTGGTAGGATTCCTCGGAAAAAAGTGGAGTTTCACTCCTGCTGGACATCCCATAACACAACGTCGGCTCCTAAAAACAATAATACATAATGTAACACTACCTGAAAAGAAGGATTCTTTCAATACTTAAATTTTTTCGTCTGCTTTTTTTCGCTGCTGTACACGTACTTACATAAGGATGTATGGATTCACAGTTTAGTTTTTATGTATTTTTTATACATATTTCTTTGCTGTCAATAATTTGGCGCAAATTTTTTTCTTTTAATTTGCGCCAATTTCACTAAACACTTGAATAACAAAAATTTTTATTTGCTTATATTTTTTTCACAGCACAAAATTAACATCAAAATCTAAACATTAACAACTTCTCAAGAGAGAAATAGCTATATAAAATCTTATATATTAGCTATCCCTTACTTGACATAGTGTTAACGTCAAACGAGTTGTCATGTCTACTTGTTTTATGCTTTAAACCCAAATTGATGGTCCGGTATGCATCCATTATCAGTTAGAATTGGGGACAATTTTATCATGAACAGCTTTTCGAAGAGCTTTGAAATTGTTGACAGTAAACTTATTGGCCTATATGACTCAGCCTTAGTAGGATCTTTGCCCGCCTTTGGAATCATTTTGACCGTGGCAAGTCTCCAGCTGTATGGATAATCCTCCAGTCGTAAAATGCTATTAAAAATAAATAACAGGATTCTAATAGCAATACGAGGAAACTTCCATCATTACCAGGAATTAGTAACATTAATTAATTAATTAATTTTAAATAATTTTAACGTTTTCATCAGAGATTTTGAAACATGTTTTTTCATTTAAAATTTCAGTTTGGTTTTAAGATTTTTGGGTGATGGTATTAGACTATTGTTTTTATAATAGTAAAAAAAAATATTTAAAGAATTATTAGCCTGAATCTGAAAATTCTGGACTCTAACTTGAACCAAATTAAATACATTTTTAGTTTAATTTGTAAAATTTACATATATTGTGTAAATTTTTTTTTGTTAAATTTTATTATTCATTTATATTTTCTTTAGAGCAGAAACATATTCTCGGAACATTTTAGATAAAATGTGGTTGAAATAAAAAAAAAATACCGCGGTTTCGCAAGTTCTTAATAACAAACATTTTTCTACCAAAAATGTTCTGTTTTGTCAAAATTTTCTTTCGAGTACATACTTCTTGTATTTATAAAAAAATTTATTTTAATATTCAAGCCGAAAAGTAAGTAAGAATCCTTTGGAATAGGTCCAAAAATCTAAAAATTGGCAGCATTGAAAAAGAAATTTTAAAATTTATGTACATATGTGTTTTATCTATTCGTATGAAGTTAAGCAGTCAAAATTATTTTTTGGCGATCCCTCGATATTTCCGTGGGGATCTACTAGAAATTGCTGAATTTTTTGCATAATAATCTAATTCAGCCGCACTCACCTGGCAGTAGCTAGTATTATCTAAGTAGACAGAAGATCTGTTTTTTTAAATAATAATTTTCTGTTTTTATTCATAATTTTATTAAAATACGAAATAAATATTGTACTTTTTACTGATACATTTTTGAAAAAATTATATATAAAAACTTCTAATTTATAATCGCTTCATAGTAAATCATAAAATTTGCTTAATTTTTAATAACATTCCCTTACCTTTTTTCCTTTCCATATTTTTTCATTATTGGTGCCACATTGCCATTTTGTATTTGATACAAGATGATCATCGTCGGCAGTAGTGAAGAAACATTTGCAGCACATTACGAACGGCAGAAGTGTGAAGAAAAACAAATTCACCCAGAAGTGTCGAAATCTGATTGCAAAAAAAATAATAATAATATTTAATTTGAATAATCATAAACAATTTTTATTAAAATGAAGTAAGTAAGAGTAAAAAAATTTAAATTGTTTGATTTTTTTTTGTCTAAAGCAGAATTTATATAAAACTGTCACATTTTTGAGCTTGTGCATTCATAAATGCAACAACTGCAAAAGGCTGGCCGCCTTGTATATGCCTGCATTTCATTGCGGCCAATCAAATCATCAGTAACCATTAGCCAAATCATGTTTAGAAAACATTCAAACTCGTATACTTATACCAAAATTACAAATACTATATGAGAATTCAACAGCACTCAATCATAGTTATCTATTGGTAATTCACATAATAGCATATAATAGCTTTAGAAAGCTTTTGTATAAACACGCAAATGAAATGCAGGCATAACCTTTTTGAAATACAATAAGGCTCGAAATTCAACTTGCACTCAAAAAATCTCTATGACTAGTTTTTCTAATTTATCCCCATCATTATGTGGGATTAGAGTTGTTGAATAGTTGTATATTGTTACCAGCTGTAGTTGTTAATTGATTATCTTATTATAGCTTTTTTATTGGTGTTGTTATACACACAATCGCTTGTCACAGATCAGCTTATTGTTGCACAGTGGTAAGTAAAAGAAAAAGGTGCTTGAAACACGGATTTGCGAGAAATAAACTCTTTTTTTGAGAAGTTTTGACTTTTTGATTAATACTTTTATATACCTTGTTATAGCACAAGGTAGCGAAAAATGTGTCATCAGCGAGTGTAAAAAATCTTTCGCAGCGTACAACTTCTGTGGTGGGATTCACTGATTTTTAAAGATTGGGCAGAAGTTAAATTTATCAGCAACTGCTGTGGTTTGCACTAAAAGTTGTCCGATTCACTAACTTCTCTTTATAAACTTTGTTATCATTTGTTAAAATGAGAGAAAAGCACAAAAAGGACCAGAAAAAAACCAAAAAATGTGTCTCCGCCAAGCAGTGTATAGCAGTGCTTTCTCTTGAATTTCTTTATTAATGATCAATAAAAGTAAATTTCTACAAGAAAATAATATACATAAATAATATTGTGTATACTAACATGTCTAATTTTGTATATTTGTTGTAAAGCAACTTGCGCTGTTTTCAATAGAAGACGTACGTCAACTGAACAGCTGATTTAATCGTTTCAGTAATCACAAAAAAATTATTTCCGTTAAGCTACTGAATAGAAAAATCGTTAATTTCGCCCTACAAGAAAATCTGCTGTTTTTTAAGCTACTTACTTTATGGCTCCTGATAGCCCACTCTTTATATTTGTTATCGCAATTTCATACAAATTATAAACGCGCTTGCCTTCTTGGGTTCCTTTTCGCAAATTATATTAACCCTACGGTCTATAACCAGCTGGATGAACGGGAGTCCATAACCAGGGTACCCGGGTACCCAGTGCAGTTTTTTCGTTTATATTCAAATAAAATATATATCTGCACAGATTATTAGAAACGCTTAGTACTGTACAAATTTCATGTTTGTAAGATAATACTGGTTTTTACAGGCATTTTGTACCTAAGAGGCACACAAAAGTAAATAGAAACTGGTTTTATAAGGGTTGGTTTTTGCTTGTTTTTGGTACCTGCTTATCAATTGTTCGTGTTTTTAGGTAGCAAATGTTCAGCTACACTACAAAAAGAAATATTTCAATGATTTCGTCATTATAAGTTGAACAGAATTGCAAAAGATTCACGTCAGTACCTGCCCGAAGGCCTAACCTGACGGTGCACTCCTGCAAAAGGGTGAATAAAGCACGTTCACCACCGCCCCGGCAGCCCCCGCCAAAGGCACATGACTGGAGCGCCATCTAACATGTGCCCCTGACAGGGACAACATGGTAGCAAGTTCCGTACAGGCTGCAGAACCATGTACAGACACCTTGCTAAGATGCTTGGAGCTATCTAACCTCCTACTACCCAAATGGCACGGCAGTAGAAATTTTGCCCCCATCTGACCTGAGGCTTCACCTACCATAACCATTAGAGCAGCTCTGTCGAATAGCAACAGCACCTAGAGATATATGGCCTGAAGGAACATCTACATCATGCCACTAGCCCATGATTGAAGACACACTCATCCAACCCATACCTCTCCCCGCGTATCTTTGGGTTTTAACCACAGCCACCACGTGATCCCCGAAGGGGCCTCACCAACAACCAGACTAGGACAAGTCCTAGGGGCTACTGGTTCCCGTGGCACCAGATAGGACTCTGGTCGGCCTTGTGTTAAAAACACCTCCGATTTTAGGTTCCTTGCACACCTGAGGCATCGGTAACACCTCTACCCAGACTAGCGTAGCAAGCTACTTCCTTAATTACTTATATGCACGCCCGTTACCCTGGTGTTTCAGGGATTGGGTAGTAACATATTAAGTTTTAGGGCAATTGGCCAAAGGTCAAGGTCTGGAAAGACCAACTACCCCTCCGGACGAGCGAGCGAACCCGCTTTTACCTTTAGTTTACTTGCATGCGCGCCCGTTGCCCTGTTGATTCAGGGATTGGGTAGCAACATACAAGTTTTTAGGGGTTATCAGCAAAAAGGCCTAGGTCCGGAAACCTGATAACCCTATACCCCAGGAAGCACAACACCAAGCCACCAAGACAAGATGTATTGACCGTGAACCCCGGGGGGATTATAAGTTGAACAGTGAAGTTGAAGAAAAATGAACCGCAAAAAAGAATTTTTAACTGAAAAACAATATGTATCTGCGTTTGAGTGAAGATGCCAGAAGCAGATTTATTGAGTCTATACTTGATGATATGACTGAGGATGACGACGCTTTGGTGCCAATTGAGGAAGAAGAAGAGGTATTTACTGGAGAAGTGCAAGACTCAAAGAGTGAAGACTGGTACAATGACAACGAAATTCCAGCCGCTATTGACATGCCAATGCAAATTGAGCGAGATGTATTTGAAGATGAAAGGGACAGTGAAACTGATATGGTTGAAGAAAATGCACCAACACCAAGCACAACATAAAGTATAATTGCACGTGATGGTACTCAATGGCAACCAACACCACCTGTTTGTCAACAAATAAGGAGTCACAACATTATTAGAACTCGCTGTGGTCCATTACGAATGACGGAAAGTATGACTGGAATGCAATGCTTCAAGAGTTATTTTACAATAGAAATGGTCGATATAATCGTGCGTCATACCAACAAAAAAGCCAATTCAACTTATGATGCCTACAATGCAGCAAATCCATCAAAGGGTCAATTTAAGTGGAGGGATACGACAGTGGCAGAAATATACGCATTCATTGGAATGCTGATAATGGCAGGCGCAAATCGTTCCAATGATGAAAATGCAAGGGACTTATGGACGCAATTGTCTCATCCTCTATTCCGCGCAACAATGGGATTAAGCCGCTTCTGGAAACTTATTCGTTTTATACGTTTTGATGACGCGAGAACAAGAAACGAGAGACAGCGCACAGACAAAGCTGCTCCAATACGAGATATTTGGATAATGTTGAACGCCAAACTCGCAAAATATTATGTACCTACAGAAAATTTAACAATCGACGAACAATTGTATCCGTACCGCGGCAGAACGAAATTTACCCAGTATATTCCATCGAAGCCTGCGAAATACGGTATCAAGGTATGGTGGATATGCGATGCTAAAAATTCATATTCATAACAAAGTCTATATACTAACAGAAATGAAAGACGATAAGAGGTGGACTATTGGGACAAGCAAATTTGGTTTCCACGAGAAGGTGACTATGGTTGCATACAAACAGAGAAAAACAAATTCTGTAATACTGTTGTCGACTATGCATGATGATGCAGCTGTAGATGAAAACGGCAAACCAGAAATCATCAATTTTTACAACAAAACTAAAGGTGGCGTGGATGTTATGGACCAGACGCTTTGGAGTATACCATACAGAGACACACAAAACGGTGGCCTTTGTCGTTTTTTGTACAATATGCTCGATGTTATTGCTTTCGCGGCATACACTATATTTTATGAGAATAGCACAACTGTTCCATATCAAACAACACGGAGAAAACGCTTTTTACGTAAACTTGCGCCAATAATAGAAGAAAGAGCATCCAATCGCCAAGTAACGCGCCATTTTTCCACCAAAACAGCAATTGAGAACGTTTTGGGAAGACCAGTGGAGACGGTAACCTATACCGAGCAACCATCTACTTCTACGGCCGCTTCTACTGATGGCAGGAAGCCAATGACAGGAACCTGTTATTTGTGCGCTTCTTTGGCAGAAAAAAGGAGAAGAAAGACGAGAAAAGTCTGCAGCGTTCGCAAGAAACCAGTTTGCGATCAACATACTAAAATAATATCAAAATGTTTTCCATGTTTCAATAATTACTCAACATAAGACATCAAATATTACAAATAAATTAAAATGAATAAAATATAAATAATTCAACTAAGAAACAATTACATTTCATATTTTACACATCAATAAACATTATAAAACAAAATAAAAATAAAACAAACGTTTTTTAATTGAAATATAAGGTAATTTGCACTAAGGTACCCGGGTACCCTGGTTATGGACCCCCGTATGCAAAAACATTAAACTCATTTTTTGGTTAATATATTTAACCATATTTGATAAACTTTTTTGTAGTCTCTAAGTTTAGCCGAAATGTCTGATGATCCGGAGTTTCATGTTAATATCTTCAATATTATAGGAACAGCAGCACTTTAAAGTTCAAATTGGTACCCGGGTACCAGGTTATGGACCGTAGGGTTAAAAGGTTTTATTACTGTAACCAGCAAAAAGGTATATTTGTATATATAAATCGCCGATCTTGTAGCAACAGTATTTCAACTTTTGCTATCACGGAAATTACAATTGAATACAATACGCTCTGTGACAAATCAAACTGATGGAGGGTTTTTTTGTAGAAAATTCAGTTCACGTGTGCAAGTGTTCTTAACACAGGAATGGATTTAGAGAACTCCCACTTCCTTAGCAAATGCCTATCGAGCTATAGATAGGCATTTGCTAAGGGAAGCATCTATCAGTACAATACCCGGGCAAAAGGGCGCATCGTCCCAACTAACATTTATATGTCTTCAGCGGAATTCACTCAAACACACTCATTTGCATTTGATTTAGATTTTAAAATTGATGGCGGACACTCATTGGTGGAAGACCTGGGTGTGGCGGCGGAATAGTTCGCTGATTGTTCCCTCTATTTATTCCAGTAAAGTTTGCGGAAAGCGCAGATAAGGAGAAAGTGTCCTGAGGTAGCGGCTGTTATGCTCTATTATAAGCAGAATCATTTATAGTCGAACGTTCTGTAGTATTATCGGTAACACAGACCCCTTGAAGAGCAGGCGACATCCGTATGTTCTTCTAAAGTGATATTGATTTATTGACACAAAGTGGATTTGGAAGGATTTTCCGCCATCCCATGTCAAATTTGGTTTGTAAGCAATACATAAGGCGGATTTTTCACGCCAGGCTTATCCAAATTATGATTTATGACGAAAATATGATAGGACATGAACTACTTTGCCAAATAACAAATAAGACAATCCCAGAATTAATCGTGTTATACGTGAAACTAATTCGTTCTTTTGTGAACCAAAATTTTGCTTACAAAACAATGTCAGTAAGAAAATGCAATAAACAAAACACGATCATATCCTAAATATGCAGCCTTTTACTGCGTTCTATCCCAGAACATTACTGACAGCTATCAGAGGTACTCAGGCAATATCCTACCTTTTTCGTAACTCAATTGGAAGCCATAAAAAACGTACTTATGTATGTTATGTAAACGTCTTTATATTATAAATACACACAGATATTTACATGTATACCCACATATACCATATACATACTTACTTTGATGTATCCTTGTATCTCCGACCTGGCTGCACATAGTCGTAACCAAATTTGTCGACGGCATGTATGCACATGCCGATCACTGCTTTTAGGAATCCTTTAATTTGTTTAATAGTATTAGTTGGTAAAACTTTTATGTATATTATATTGTATTTTTATATAAGTATGCATGTTCAAGGACATTAAATCGCCGGTGCACTATTTGTATTTTTCTCGTGAAACTTGTATACCTTAATCTGTCATTCCGCCTGTAATTTCTTGAATACTTATAAACAATTTATATACTTCCAAGCATTGGGAAAACTGACAAACTTCTTATACAATAACTTCCTATATAATAAAATAGTTTCCGAACAAATTATATCATTTTTGTGACAACTAAAAACCATCGTATTTATTTGCATTTCATTTTCTCTAATTAAATCATCAGTACACTTCAGCTATCACGTTTGAAAAGCATTCCAACTCATTTTATTTCATGTATATTTTACCCAGAAATTCAAATTAGATCGTTGTCTTAAAAACTATAATTCTCATTATACTAATTCTATTGTAACGTATCTAGTAATATGGGTTTGGAAGCTTTTCAAACATGTTGACATGCAAACATATACAAAACGTAGTCCAAATACATAAAATTTTTTTTAATAATAGGGGAAAATATTGTACTGTGAATACATTTTTTTAATAACTCAATATAAGATTTTTGAGTTTTGAAGAGGCTGCAGCATCGATTATAACAGAATTTTATAAATCCATAACTGTGAAGGTGCTGATGGCTGAAGTAGTTTGGTTACAAAGCAATTTATGACTGAGAACCTGGTTTCGATCCTTGTTTAGGACAAGTCATCCACATCATGAGTTTTTCTGATTTACATTAGCGTGGCATTATTTTAATTGTTGCTGGAACTTTAAGTGAGGAAGGCATAGTACTCGTCACTGAACAGTATCGCTGCGCTACACATACAGCTTAAGTAATTTAATACGTCTCCTTAACGAACACCAAGGGTGCTGCTACTCTGCTATAAAAAAGTGAAATAGTAAAGTTTTGAAACACCTGCCCTCTCTACCCTATCCCTTACAAAAAAAGTAACGCCTTAAGTAAGTACTATGAATTAATTAACTGAGTGTAACTTCTCTTAAAAGAATAGGTTTGCCAACATTTTGACAAATATGTTTTACTGGATATCTAATTAAATTGTTTTTTTACAGAAGATTTATAATATTTGCTCGCAAATGTACAGGTCCAATTACGCTTGACTTAATCCTTCAGTGTTCATAACTTCACTTCTTGTTTACAATCAATAGTTCAATTACCTATCAAGCCATATTTTGCTTTAAGCCATTCTTTCTTTATGTTTCTTCCAACACAAAAATTTTGATTTGCCAAAATAGCTGATGTCAGATGACAATACAACATGTTCGAATTGAGAATTTTTTTAACTTTTACAAAAACAGTGATTTTAAAAGTAGCACACGACATGTACGTATTTTGACATGAAAATTTTACATGTCAAATGTAAAAAAAAAACATGTCGCCTATACGAGTATATTGTAGTGCATCTATACTAAGTTAAGGCACTGTAGCAATATAAGCATTTTTATTTGCGTCAAGACATTGAACTTGAAATTTAATTCATTTTTGCTTACGATAAGTAATTTTAAGAATTTCATTGTTAAAGCCTAACAGCTAAAATTGTAAATTTGTTTTTGTGTTTGGTCAGCACAAATGGGCATTAAAGTTTTTGTAGTGGACTGTTGGCATTGGGAAGGTTGTAATATGATTTTTGTATTGAAACTTTTTAATAAATTATTTTCCAAAAGAAAAAAAAGAAGAATTTGTCAAAAATTGTAAATTCCCGTGAGAACGCCAAATTCCCTATTGATTTGTTGTTGTGCTACATTAGTGCTGACCAAGGAATAAATTAGTATATAAGTTGGAAGTTTTGTAAAATAAAAATCAGAATTTATTGAACAGCTGAATTGGCTTCTTTAAATTTCTCATTTGAAATCGGCACTGTTGGGTGCTGAAGAAAAGCGGCTGCAGAGCTTAGCAAATACTGAAAACCAATCCTCTTTCCCTTTTAATATAAAAACATTACATGGCGATCCTGCGAAACTAAAATTTGGGGATCCTGCGAAACTAAAATTTGGGAGATCCTGAAAAAAAAATTTTTTCGATCCTGCCAAAATAAAACATAGGAGATCCTGAAGATTATTTTTTTGCGAAACTAATATTTAGAAGATCCTTCGACCATTCAAAAGAAATCCTTTTTTTTCTCTCGATGACTCAACAAGAAGTAGAAGAAATTTTCGAAAGGTGGCAAAAATATTTCGTCGAAGAATACGTTCCAGAAGGAACACCAATTGAAGCAACACCTACCTATACACCTACACCAAAGTCTGCTGGCCCTAAACCTATTACTATAGAACAATATCAGGCACGACAAAAAAATTACAAACAACTATTACAAAATTTTAGAAACAAAACAAGTAAAAAGAAGAAGGGAGGAAGGAAATTAAAAATTCAGAAAGCCTGCAAGGACCTGCAGCGCATAATAGCAATCAGTGAGGGAAAGCAAAAACAGCGACTAATACAGGAACTAATAGAACTTAGGAAAACCGGCTGGAAAAACAACTAAGCATCAACCACAAAAATGAATAACAAAAAATGTATAATAATAATAATATAAAAAAAAATTTTCCAAAATTTTACATAAATTGATATAATTAAATTGTACTTTAGAGATTTTACATATATTGCATAGAAGAAGAAACAAGATAAAACCCAAAAAGGATTTTAATATAAGTAATGAATCCAAAGTTTCATACTTTTCAAGTAACAGAGGAAGATAGATTAAAAATAACTTTAGAACAAATCAAAATGGGTATCGCGGATGCAAAAGTAGAGGGCCAAGCGATTGCTAACGCTACAAACACAAATAAAATAACTATAGACCAGGAAATAATAATAATTTTATTAATAATTTTTGTAATAGCAGTAATATTCAAGTTTTTACAACACTATATAAAAAAACAGGTTGTTAGAAACTCGGTACAAAATGCATAAAATAAAAACTTAAATAAAATATTTTCTTATGTTGCAAAAATAAATCAATGGATCAGATATTTGAAGAATTAGAAAAATTAATTGCGAACGCTAAAAAATCAATAACAAGAAAATATACAAAAGAAACTATACAAGAAAAACTAAAAGTAATAGAACAGTTAAGTGAAAAATTCGGAAAACTTGTAGGACTTGTAGCAAATCCCTTAAGAGATGAAAAGATAATTCAATTTAGAGACTTGAAAGAAACAGCAATCCAGCTATTGACAGAACATAAAGAAGAAAAATTGCAAATAGAGGAAGAAGTTAGAAATCTTAACATCATGTCGAACTTTGACAGTAAAAAAGCTTCGGAAACAATACCAGTTTTCGACGGTAAGCCTAAACATGTTGGTATTTTCCTTTCAATGATAGAAATGGTACATTCTGAACTAAATGAGCAAGGAAGAAAAAACCTGATAAAATATGTATTGGCAATAAAATTAGTAGACAAAGTCAGGGATATTTTGATTATACAAAATACGCCTGAAACTTTCGAAGAACTGAGGACAGCCTTGGCAACACATTTCAAATCAACAAAAACGTCAAGCAGCATACATTATGAATTAAGAAATACAAAACAAAAAGGTAATGTACTTAATTACAAAGAACGGATTAACACTTTGATAGCGGACTTGACATTGGTACAAATTTCGGAACTGGAAGACAGTTCAAATCAAGTAGCTCGATCTACGATTAAGACTATAAATGAAAAACTAGCTTTAGAAATTTTTCAAGAAGGTTTATATAAAGATATTAGAACAGCTGTAATAGCCGCACAACCCAAGACCTTGGCACAAGCCTTTGATATTGCAAGTACACAGGAAAGATCATTACAACTATCAGATACATTTACAACTTTACAAATAAATAATAACAGACGAAACTATTACAATAACACATATAGAAACAATTCAGGTTTTAGAAATAACAGAAATACAAATTATCTCAATCCACAAATAGATAGGAACTTTAACAATAACAGGAATAACAGAAACTCTAACAGTAACAACAGAAACCATAACAATAATAACAGAAACTACAACAATAACAGACACTATAACAACAACAACAATAACTACAATAGCTATGACAACAACAGAAGAAATAGATATAATAATAACACAAGAGGAAGAGGCTACTCCAATGTTCGTACTATACAACAACAGGGAAACGTACAAACCCTGGAGACTCATTACGAATCTCCGAACAGGGAAAACTAAGAGTATATACACTAAATATTGGAACATCAAATTTTCTTTTCCTATCAGTAAAAAACATCAACTATCAGTTAACATTTTTAATAGACACAGGCTCAGAAATATCACTCTGTAAAGAAAATGTAATATACAACTATTACAAGAACACTGACAACATTTGCCGATTGAGTGGCATTACAAATGACTTTAAAGAAACATTAGGAACTACTGATTTACAGATAATACTGGGACAACAAATATTAACACACAGATTTCAATTAGTAGAAGAAGAATTTCCAATCAGTACTGATGGAATTTTAGGAATAGATTTTTTCTGTAAATACAATTGTCAGATTGACTATGAAACACTGACTTTAAATACTTACATAGAGGGAGAGCAAATAACAATCCCAATAGAAATTAACACAAAAAGAATACATAATATAACCATACCCCCGAGAACAGAGAAGATAGTACCTATAAACATTGATATAAAAGAAGATAGTGTCACATGTAGTAAAGAAATAGTAAGGGGAATATTTTTAGCAAACACTATAATACCCAAGGATGGTCAACGCTATGTTAAAATTTTGAATACATTAGAGGAACCAGTGCGCCTAGAGAAGTTGGGAGTCACAACAATACCACTAAAAAATTACACAATTTATAAAACTAACATGAACAATAACAATAAACACTCAGAGAAAAGATTTCAGAGATTACTAGAAGAACTAGATTTCAAGAACATTGAAGAAGAAAATAAAAAAGTCATATGTGATATTCTACGACAATATCAAGAAGTATTCCATCTTGAAGATGAACCACTAACTGT
This sequence comes from Germaria angustata, assembly GCA_963681545.1. Taxonomy (NCBI): domain Eukaryota; kingdom Metazoa; phylum Arthropoda; class Insecta; order Diptera; family Tachinidae; genus Germaria; species Germaria angustata. The sequence continues at coordinate 76,308,740 of OY812998.1, read as the reverse complement.
GAATAATTTTTATAAACAAAGCATTGAATTAAATGATAACACACCCACTTACATAAAAAATTACAGACTACCGCAAACACAATTAGACGAAATAAATAAACAAGTAAAAGAGCTGTTGGACAAAGACGTAGTAGAACCGTCTATTAGTCCATATAATTCTCCATTATTATTAGTACCAAAAAAAGGACAAAACGACACGGAAAAATGGCGTTTGGTTGTAGATTTCAGACGTTTAAATGATAAGATAATAAATGACAAATTCCCTTTGACCAGACTTGAAGATGTATTGGACAGATTAGGTAGAGCTAAATATTTTTCCACATTAGACATGACAAGCTCGTTTCACCAAATAGAACTCGAAACAAAATCACGACCCTTAACGGCATTTTCAACACCAAGCGTCACTTTCAATATACAAGATTACCATTTGGTTTGAAAATATCATCTAACAGTTTCCAAAGAATGTTGACAATAGCTTTATCTGGCTTAGAGTCAGAAGCATTTTTATACGTTGATGACGTCATTATTTTCGGATGCAGTTTGAAGCACCACAATGAGAACCTTATAAGAGTTTTAGAAAGACTAAAACAATACAATTTGAAGCTGAATCCAGCAAAATGTTGTTTCCTAAAACCAGAAGTTTTGTATTTGGGACATTTGATTACAGAGAATGGTATAAAAACCGACCCGACAAAATATAAAATAATTGAACAATATCCTGTTCCAAAAAACGCAGACTACGTTAGACGGTTCATAGCCTTCTGCAATTATTACAGAAGATTCATTCCGAACTTCGCCAAAACGGCAACTTGCCTTAATAATTTATTAAGAAAGAAAGTAACTTTCAATTGGACAGAAAATTGCCAAATAGCATTTGAGACTCTAAGAGACAAATTAAAAAACCCGCCTATATTACGATATCCGAACTTTGACGAACCATTCATTCTAACCACAGACGCTTCAGATGTAGCGCTAGGAGCAGTCCTATCACAGGGTGAAATCGGTAACGATCTACCCATATCTTATGCAAGCAGAACCCTAAACAAACATGAAAAGAATAAATCAGTAATTGAAAAAGAATTATTAGGTATTCATTGGGGAATACAATTTTTTAGACCATATCTATATGGTAGAAAATTTACAGTAGTCACAGACCATAGACCTCTTATTGCTTTATTTGCTCATAAGAACCCGTCTTCAAAATTAACCAGAATTAGACTAGAACTATCGGATTATGACATTGATATAAAATATAAAAAAGGAGCGAATAATACAAATGCAGACGCTCTATCACGCATAAACATAGATTCAAAAATATTAAGAGACATGATTCCAATCTATATTGATGAAAAAGAAAAGAAAACCTTGGCAATAATACGAAGTATGAAAAATAAGAGTAATTATGAAAAGAAAGATATATATGATGATAAAAAGAACGTTCATAAAAAAGAAAATATTATAAAAGACTGCATATCTCAAAAAGAGACTGATCACCTCCAAATGTGGGAATGTACGTCAATAAATAATATTAAGGGTACCCAAAAGATTGAATTTATATATGATAATAAGCTGCAGCAAGATTTGAAAAAAGAATTGAAAGAGAAAAATGATAAAATAACGCGCATAATATGCAATAAAAGCGAAAATCCTATGTTTTCAGGAACATTTTTGGAGAAACTTTTATTGAGATTAAAGAAATTGAAATTTAAAAAGTACGTACTATATGATAATGATGAAATATTTAAATATATAACGGCCGAAGAGTTGAAAGAAAAATATAACAATATAAAGAAAAACGATATAGAAATAATTATATACAGAATGCCAAGAGAAATAAAAGACAATATAACACAATATAGATTGATAGAAGAATTTCATGACTCACCACACGGAGGACACTTTGGAATTAGGAAAACACTTTCCAAATTAAAACAAAGATACATATGGAAAAATATGAACAAAATGGTTAAGAAATATATAACAACATGTGATTCATGCCAAAGGCATAAACAAGTTAAGGCCTCATTAGTTTTTACGTTCTTTTCTGTTATGAATCAGCTGTTTTGTTTCTGCTCAATTAGAAATGTGTATATGTGGTTTATTTTTACTTTTTCGTTCTGTTCTGTTGCTAACAATTCTGTAGAAAATAGAATTCAACGTTAAGTGACAGCTTGAAGTACGTATGTATTAGTTTGTTGTCAATCGGAAAATAAAAGAAAATAAAAAATAATTTGTTGTGTGAAAGCTGAACAATTTAATTGTAAAAAATATGTATGTATGTACGTGCTTACAGGAGTGTTATTGAGAGCCTCTCCTCAGGAGATATACGCTGATTAGGCTTTCTTAGCGAACTTTTTATCAATGACAGCAAAACTTCATAAACATTTTTTGTCATACGTGTATGTAGGAAAAATTGTTCTTCATCCATGTCCTTAATTTTCTTGAATACTTTTTGATAGTACCCTGATGATAACCAGTCTTTGTTAACGGGTCTAGCATACCATCTTCGTTGACGATACTTCTTCCGCCCCTTTATTGCTTTGTACATTTTGCAAACATTTAAAAAATGTATCCCTACCATAACATCGTCCACATCCGAAAGTTCAGTGTCAGAATCATTTATAAAATCCATTTTTTATTTGTTTATCTGTTGTATCTGTTTTAATATTAAATTTTTTAGTTTTATTTTCACAATTTCTTTGCATTTGTTTTGATCACTTCTTTATTTAAAAACAGCTGATTCTTTTCACGACAAAAGTAACTAGAAAATATATGCTACAGAAAAGAACGACACAGAACGGCATCATAAAGTGAAAACTAATGAAGCCTTTAGAAATACAAAAGAACCCTTTAATATAACAGATACACCATCACACGGTTTTGATACTATTGTTATGGACACAGTTGGACCATTAAGACCATCTGGACAATTTAGATACATACTTACTATGCAGTGTGAACTGACAAAATATGTTGTTGCTTGTCCGATTGAATCAAAAGATGCCAAAACAGTCGCAAAATCATTAATAGAACATATAGTCTTAAAATACGGTTTATTTAACATTCTAAAAACAGATAAAGGAACCGAATTTACCAATGAATTAATGAGAGAGATTTGTGTATTATTAAAAATAAAACAAAATTTCTCAACACCCTACCATCATGAAACTTTGGGCACAATAGAACGAAATCATCGCGTTTTGAATGAATATTTTCTGAATTTTGTGAATGACAATAATTGGCATGAGTGGATACCATATTATACTTTTGCTTTCAATACGACACCGAATGTCGATACAGACTATTCACCATTTGAACTAATTTTTGGTAGACTTCCTAGACTACCAAACGACATTTTAAACGATGCCAGAAAGATTTATAATATTGACAACTACTTAACTGAACTTAAGATTAGACTTCATCACTCATTGCAAAGAGCAAGAGAAATAATTCTAGAAGTAAAAAGAAAAAGAGGTAGAGAATCTGAAAAGAAGCAAAATAAAATAGATCTTAGAATAGGAGATTTAGTTTTAGTTAAAGTCTTAAATAGAAAAAAGTATGAACCTCCATACAAAGGCCCATACAAAGTATTGGATTTAGAAGATTTAAATGTACTTTTAGAAATTAATAAGTCTAAAACAAAACTAGTACATAAGAATTTACTAAAAAAATATTTGAATTAACAAAAACAATATAGATAAGAAATAATGAAGAACATACCAATTTCAATTTAAATATGAAATACAATTTAAAAGCAACAAAAATATATATATATATATATATAGTATATCACACTTATACATGTATAATTATAGATACATAAGCCTTAATTATAAGATTTCTTTTTCTAAATTCTGTTTAATTTTTAATAATACCCAAACCTAAAAGGGTGAGGGTGTAGTGCATCTATACTAAGTTAAGGCACTGTAGCAATATAAGCATTTTTATTTGCGTCAAGACATTGAACTTGAAATTTAATTCATTTTTGCTTACGATAAGTAATTTTAAGAATTTCATTGTTAAAGCCTAACAGCTAAAATTGTAAATTTGTTTTTGTGTTTGGTCAGCACAAATGGGCATTAAACTTTTTGTAGTGGACTGTTGGCATTGGGAAGGTTGTAATATGATTTTTGTATTGAAACTTTTTAATAAATTATTTTCCAAAAGAAAAAAAAGAAGAATTTGTCAAAAATTGTAAATTCCCGTGAGAACGCCAAATTCCCTATTGATTTGTTGTTGTGCTACATTAGTGCTGACCAAGGAATAAATTAGTATATAAGTTGGAAGTTTTGTAAAATAAAAATCAGAATTTATTGAACAGCTGAATTGGCTTCTTTAAATTTCTCATTTGAAATCGGCACTGTTGGGTGCTGAAGAAAAGCGGCTGCAGAGCTTAGCAAATACTGAAAACCAATCCTCTTTCCCTTTTAATATAAAATCATTACAATATAATATTTTCCTATTTTCTGTGAAATTGACAGATCCTTGTTTAAGGTATAATTTTCCTCAAATTTGGAAGTCCTTGCTTGCTAATGCATGAATTGAAGTTTCAATTCGAACGTCTTGAAAGTAGTCCCAATTTGATGAACTCCGTTATTATTTTTGTCCTACGACTTCCAATCTACATTATCACGGATCTATAAATTTACGGCAGTAGATCACCTCACTGGTTTTATTTTTCCATCTCGAACATAAACGTGCAAGGATTTTATAAAGCAAAAATTACACGGTATTTCATCTTCTTCGTGCTTATAACTTTTTGGCTTGACGATGTTTCCACAGATTTTCTAGTTGTAATTGCATTTCTACAGCAAAGCTCCATGCAAGGCAATTCTTTGATCCAATCTACTTCTAAAATTTTTCGTTTTGCCCACATACCTTTTTTTTTATTTCAATTTACATAAATATTCTGGTAGCAGCTCGGAGAAAAATCATGTAAAATATTTTATTGAAGAATTATTCTAAACAATATGAAACAAATACACAAAATTAATTACGATTTCGATATTCTGAATTTTATGAATTTATACACATAGTAAGAAAATTAAAAAAACATCGTAATAAAAAAAATTCTAATTTTTATCTAAGCACTACTCTTACTTTTGAATTATCCTTATATTAAATGGAATTACTTCTGTAATATTGAGTAATCACCTGTCATCGAGAGTTGACTAAGCGATACACGAAAATGAGATTTACGGTCTTTTTCAAGGGAGCTCATTCCATAATATAAGGAAGCATACCGGGCACGACACACAGGTTGCGGATAGTGGAAAGTTCTATAGATATTCGGAGCAGCTGCCATGGCAGTTCTGAGTGCCTACGATACTTGGAACGTCAAGGCGAGTGATTGGAGCCTTCAAATAACCAATAGTCAACAAATACCTCATATTAGAGGCGGCTGTAGGTGGGCGTCGAAAATTGTAACAAGCGGCTTGCTATATAAATAATGCCAGCCTGCCGGAAACCCAGTCAGCTACTCATTGTAAAGCAAATGATTACCGAAGCCTAAGAAATGAAAATGTGGCCCAACACCCCGTTTTTAAGAGAAATTACACTCACGCAATTAATGCCTACTACTTACTTAAGGTGTTACGGGATAGGGAAGAGAGGACAGGCGGTGAAATAAGAAGACAGAGAGAGAGAGAGAGAGAGAGAGAGAGAGAGAGCTTAATATCTGTTTTACAACTCGAATATTCCGCCTTGTTATTTAATTTTTTTATAGGAAAGTTGCAGCGTCTCTAGTGTAGATGCATTAAGTCTCTCAGGCTGTATGCGTAGCCCATTTTATTAATTATTTTACTTCGCCGACGATTCTGCTAACATTACCGATGCAGGAATCAATATATATTTACTAAAAAGGACTTGCTTTTACCGACACGGAAATATACGAGTATTATTGAAGATGTGATTTTTATGACATATATATTTCATTGCAACGTGCTCAGTAATCTTTTTGCTTTCTGTTTTTAGTTGTTTGTGGCCAGAAATTTGGAGTTATTGGGAAATTATTGGCGTAAGTTTGAAAAAAGGGGAACAAGTTAATTTTTTTTTTGGAATTCATTCGGTAAATTTAGTCCAACTTAGGGCAATTTGAGTTTTGGCAGTTAAAAGCGGTCACATTGTCAAATTGACTGTCATTTATTCAGCATGTTGTGTACTGGAACGTTCCAATGTGTGTCAGTAAATAATGAAAGAAATTGTTCAGCAGAGTCCGGGGCAGTCGATTTCGCGTTGCTCACAATTTTTCATCGTAACTCGGGCTTGCACCCATACAAAATTCAACTGTCCCAGGAACTGAAGGTAAGCGATGAAGCGATAAAGTCAATTTGCAGGTTAATGCTATCATCAGCAGCAAAATTGTGGAATTTGGAACGATACCAACCATGCTTCAACTCATATACTATTAGATAACTTTACTATAATTTCTAGTTCAGTTTTTCAGGGATTGTAGGAAAGGATAAAGCGTTTTCCACAAAATTATCGATTGGGTTAAGGTCTCGGGATTGCGGTGGATGGTCATGTGTTTTTGGCGCACGAAAATTATAGACAAATACGCTAAATACAAGGCAGTAGAAAATTTGGCACGTGGAAGACCACCAAAGTGTCTTACAGATAAGGAATTAAGGTAGAAAACATACAACAAAATTGTAGAAAATCAGTAAGTGCTATCACCGTCAGAAGATCCCTACACCAAAATGGTCTACGTGGTAGAGTACCCCGTAAAAAGCCTTACGTGTCGCTGGCCAATCAACTCAAACGCATAAATTTCGCCAAAAATTATAGAAACAAGCCTTTAGCATATTGGGAAAACATTCTTTTTACGGATGAGAGCAAGTTTGAAATATTTGGTGTCAAAAAACCACCGAAGATATGGAGAAGTGCGAATGAAGCATTTAGTGAGAAGTGTGGTTAAAACTGTAAAACATGGCGGAGGGTCCATAATGGTCTGGGTGCATGGCGGCATCAGGTGTTGGTAATCTTGTATTTATAGAGTCAACAATGAATAAAGAAGATTACCTCAACATTTTTAGACACAATGTTGCCCCTAGTGTGAAGAAATTACGGTTGGCACAGAACTGGATATTTCAACAGGATAACGATCCAAAGCATTCCTCCAAAATTGTGAAGGAATGGTAGCTGTATCGTGCCCCAAAAACACTTGACCATCCACCGCAATCCCGAGACCTTAACCTAATCGAGCATCTGTGGGAACGTTTAGACAGAAAATTGAGAGAAAGGTATATTTCTGGCAAGGATGATCTCAAGGCTGCATTAAAGGATAAATGAAGTAAAATTCGTTCCCTAGGAGGTTAGAAACTGTCATAAAATCAAAAGGACGGCAAACAAAATATTAAAAATTAACTTTTGTCTAATATTTATACTCCTGTTTACTTTTATTTGACGCGTAAAAAAACTATGATATTAGCAAAACTGATTTTTTTCTTATGTACCTTTGGTTTTAGTTTCTTGTTTTAATATATTTTATTTTACTTTAATTACTAAACAATTTTCTAATATTACTTTTTTTATTTCAATGTTTATTTATATGTAATAAATTTTTTTTCAAACTACATATGTATGGTGTTTACTTTCATTTGACGCTCACACTACATCTTTAAAGTCAATCTTCAGTAAAAAGGTACGTTCTGTTTTTGGCTTGTTACTTATTTCAGTATGGGAAGTGCATTTCATGAAAGTTCATAAAAGAAAAGAAATTTGCTATTGTTCTTAATGCTGTCTGTGGGAGCCTTCATAAATAGTTACAAAAGTTGAAAATAAAAATAATATTTATTATTTCCATTCAAATTATTTAATGAATACAAGGTATACATATTATTCAAATAAATTTAAATATAAAATATAAAAATATATCTTCGACATACATACATGTACATACATACATATGTATGTACGTATGCACAAACATACATATCAGAGACCGGCAAAAATCACGTTTTTTATGCCTTCACTCATGCATAACTTTTTTGTGTCCAATTATTCACCAACACATAAGCAAGCATGCGCGTACGCTCATAATCTTTATTTGTGTTAATCATTAGGAAGGCAAATACAAAAATGCCTATATGAATTTTTCAAGCAAGATTTTAACACAGAAGCTATTTTGAGCGTTTGCATTGATTAAACACAAAAACGAATGGCATTTATTCAACATGCCTTTTCTTTGCAAAGAATATTAAGAAAAATCATGCAATGATATATGCTGGCACATAATCTTGAGTGTGTAGGTATGTAGGTTGTTAAACATTGTGGTTGAGAAATAAGGATGCCATACGAAGTTACCAAAAAACGTCGGTTTTACAATAAACTTTAAAAATCGCAATTTTCGGTTTAAAATCGTTTAAAGATCGGATTATTTTTTACTCATTCAAAAAAACTTGTTATTTTTATAAGAAATATTTCAACCTTGCCAAATTTGTTTGTTTTATTGAATTTTACTGAAATTAAAGTTGTTTTTAACTCCCAAGAATAATACCGCTTTATTGGTTTGGTACATAGATTACTTAAAAAGAAGGGTCTTTAAGTGTATTTTTCTGAGCGCGGTGCGCTTTTTTTTAAATTTCGGTGCTTTTTTTAATTTTTGGCGGCACCGAAGCAAATTCAACAAATCTTTTTGTTTCAGTGTGAGAAAAAAATCTTTGTAAAATAAAATACATCCGTTTCAACATTATTTTATTCAACAGCGCAAAATTTTTACACGTTTATATGAAAATGATTATTTTCACGACAACACGGCTACATGGCTACACGACCACCGTTGTAGCTGTGGTAGATTTAGGCTAATTTATATTTTTGTGAGCGACAGTGAGAGTGAGAGTGTTTAATATATAAGTGCTTAAAATACTTTACTGTATTTAACAAAAAATAAGAATACAAAACGCATTGCTTATAATATAACCTCCTTCATGTATACACATATACACACATGTCTATATAATTACAAAATGATAATTGTAAAAATCGGGATAATTTTAAAAATATATTTCTTGATTAATTATCTGTTTCAGCGTATCGTCGTAAAAATGCTATTAAACTGTTAAGTCTGGCAACCGTGTTGCCTAACCATTCTATAAACACACAGCACCTTGTGCATAAATGTACACTTGTTGATTTTTTGCCTTTTTCACATTAATTCTTTTTGCATTAATGCCTCTAAGTTTTTGATTTCGATCATGAATGTGATTAAATAAAAATGTGTTCTTTGAAGAGTTGTCCAAAAATTCATGCACACACAGTTTTTAAACACTCAAACTGAATAGCTGGCATGCGGCAACAGATTAAATTTACATGTTCGCAAACAACCCTTATTTTGCTTAGCATAAAATAGAATAGACACAATGTTGATAAAGGCATATTTGAACGTTTGAGCGAAAATGACATGTTTTTCGAGTGTTTGATTAATCTGATTTTTTTTTAATCACCGGTTGCAGGTCTCTGATACATATGTAAGTATACAGACGGCCACCAACAAATTATTCTACAGAGGATTTACAAACTAGTAAGTGATATTAAAAAAAATAAAGCAAATTATTCCGTGCCATATTAAAAAAAGGGGTGAAGGATTTCATTCATCACTAATAGAGGAAAAATATCCTCCTTCGTCCATTTTTTCGTATTTCATATTTTTTTAACTGATTGAATTTTTCATAACCATTTGTTCATTTTTTCATGCTAATATTAGCAGACAGTTATTTGTAAATTCCTAAAGATTAAAATCTCTTTCCTATATTACATTACAAACTCTTAAATTTTAACATTATTAATTCCTCGTATTTAACTCGTTGATGTTCATTAATAACAGAATCTCTTGTAATCATTACGCAGTCATCTGCTCTTTGCATTCGTTAGTTTATTCCATCTTTGATTTAATGTTACCGTAGTGGTACAATAGTAAGTCACTCACTCAGCTCGTCGTATTTCCTAAATTCTAAACATTAGATAATAAAATGAATTTTTAATTTCTTTAATTTTCAAACGAAAATTAAAATAAAATAAAACATATAGAAAACTTAGGTTTTTTCCCCAATTACAAGCGATGCGTTGATATTTGGCACGGGCTGAAAATGGTGCTTAAAACATAATAATAATAAAATAAATAAACCTTTTAAGTTTTTTTTTTTGTTTCCAGTGTTTCGTATATACACCTTTTCAGGTATTGAAAATAAGTCAGTTTGTTCTTTCTTCTTGCAGAATTTATAAGTTAATGTAGATATTGCACAGCGGTAACACTGTTTCCCTTTGCATTTTATTTTGGAATGATTTATTCAATGTGAAAGTATACAGCGACAAATTGGAATTTACATGCAATGTTCAATAGGCCTATTCGCATGCTTATTGTTCGTATTATACATATATGCAGTATGAGTTAATTTTTTTTACTTTATTGAATATCCATTACTAACCATTGTTTATGGTCGGTACAAAATATAATACAAGTCGGACCCATATTTGCTTAATTACTATGCTTCTATTTTCGCTTTTATCCCATGAAAAGAAATAGATTATTTCCTTTTTTTCAACCGTGTTTAAATATTGTTCCTGCTGTGCACCCAACTACCGTTTTCGGTGTATTCCAATAAGCTTACATTAAGTGTTTGTTTTTTCTTGGGGTGTTATAACTACACGAACGCACCTTATATTCAAAGTGTTCGCTGGAATACAATTTATATTCATAATTTAATGAAAGGTGAGTAACCCTTTGAAAATATGTTTCACAGCTGATCTACATTCCAACAATTCAAATGCATTAAATCTTTTTTGATCATGTCACTTAAATCTATGCATACATTCGATACATATTAATTGATGTTCTCATGCAATATTAATAATAAATAAGTTTCACATCGAAAAAGAGGTCTTCTGCTCATATAATTTTGTGAATTTGAATTAATATATTTTATTTATTTGGAGATTTCGAATTAAAAGTTATTTTGTTTCCTCGAGTTACAAATTCTACCATTCCTTGTGTAATTTTGAGATTAAAATTTCTTTCAGCTAAATTGCAACTGTTATTACAACCATTTGCGTACATATATATACTTCTTCACTACTGAATATTGAGAAATTTCCATCTTGGCTGAGTCATTGGTTCTTTTCTTCGAGTTTTTTTTTTCTTCCTTATTTATTCATTATGTCCTTGAACGAATGGTAGAGTTTGAGCTCTAGAGGTTCATCGTTTTGAACTTAAGTCAAACTGTAGTCGAGTTAAGACAGCCTACGAAAAGTTCCTGATGGATGTGGAGAAGGAGGCTAGGTATGAAGATGATGGTAAGATCGACTGGATATAGAATCAGCCAGAATTAAATACAAAAGCACAAAATTGTCGGAGATATTTGAGTCCCTAGAGCCGAAAGCCAATGCAGATTTGGAATTTGTGCCGCCTCCAAATAATAACTTCTATTATGGGGCTGCATTTAACGGTTCTCTCTCTTCTGAAGCTCACAGTCTCCATTTGCCTCCTGTAGACATAGAAAGTTTTCATGGGGATTATGCTTCCTGGCCCACATTTCGTGATATGTTTACTGCAATAGTTGCTAAGTCAAGGGCTAGCCAAGTGGAGAAGTTATTTTATTTAACTCAAAGAACAAACGGTGAAGCAAGAGAAATTGTCCAAAACATTCCTCTCACTAATCAAAGGTTTTGACTTGGATTGGAAAAATTTGTGTTTGCGCTATGAAAACCGTAGAGTTCTAGTTAGTGGCCAGTTAAAGATTCTTTTCAACCTTCAGACCATCCAGTCTGATTCGGGTAAGGCACTGAAACAGTTACAACGGGATATAAACTCGTGAATTTCATTAACACTATGGGAGCAAGAACTGAAGAATAAAACACATATTCCGAAATGGAAGCACTTAGATGAGTTTCCCACTAATCGCTATGGAACTTTAGAATCGGTATCTGAATTTGAGGGTTCAATAATTCAAAGAATTCTGCCTCAAAACTTAAGTCCAGCTTCAATTTAAATTCGAACAAAAAAGTTCATAGTTTCCAGGCGAATGTTACTGGTCCGAAATGTCAGCTGTGTCCCAATGAAAACCATGCTATTCGCCTTTGTTCTAAATTTCTCAAAATGACTTACAAGCAAAGATTAAATGAAATTAAAAGAGAGGGCCTATGCCTAAATTGTTTCTCCAAAACTCATACTGTAAGAAATTGTACCAGCAAAAATTGTTACTTCAAATGTCAAAAAAGGCATAACACACTACTGCACCTGAAAGTGGCTGAGCCAAGTACCTATTTACAGGTTGAAAGGGTCCGTAACAGTTCCTTTTTAAATCCTAACTCAGCTCCATATTCTCTTTCAAATCCTACTTTATTACAGTCCGCTACCACTTCAGAATAAAACAAGGTCCAGTCTTGCTTTGCGACAAATTTAAAAGGCGTTTTATTAGAAACAGCCTGGGTTAATATTTTCTACCCTGGCACGGCTTATCAGGCACTCGCTTTGATAGACTCGGGTTCAGATGGCACACTCATATCGGAACATATGTTTAATTTTCTTAAGCTACCTTCCCAGCGCACAAATGCACAGATTTCAGACTGATTCTGCTAAGGTTCACCGTAAGTGTTCCCTTGTATTGGGCTTCCAAGTAAACAGAAATATCGAAATTCCAGTTGATGCTCTCGTGGTAACTCATTTTTTGGATAATCTTCCTTCCAAAGATATTTCGAATTCTATATTTTCAAACCTTCCAAACATTCCACTAGCAGATCCTAAATTCTATTGCAGTGCAAAGACTTGCTGATTGGAGGTGATATTTTACCTTCAATTGTTCGTACAGGCGTTATCCATGACGTTTGTGAATCATTAATAGCTTAAGAAACAATTTTCGGAGGGATATTTACAGGTCCTGTCACTAGTGCATCCAAGATTAATCGCACATTAGTTTCACATTTTTGCGAGATTGCCTTAGATAAGGAGATCTGACGTTTTTGGGAGGTAGAGAATCTTCCTAGGAAGAACTTTATGTCTCCCTCTGATAGGTTATATAAGAATCTCTTTAAAGAAACAACAAAAAGAGATCCTGATGGAAGGTACATTGTATCTTTGCCGTTTAAGGAAGGATTCTTAGAATCTCTGAAGTTAGGACAGTCGAGGTCAAGTGCAATGGCATAGTTCTTTCGTAACGAGGCTAAACTCCTTCGATCTCTTGGGTCATATGTTGAAAGTTGAAATACCCACACAATCCGAAGTTTCAAATGTATACTACCTACCCCATCATGCGGTCATCAAGCCCGATAGTACCACAACCAAAGTTCGTGTGGTGTTTAATGCTTCCGCACCTTCATCTAATGGCCAAAGCTTGAACTCATTGCTTCACATTGGACCTGTTCTTTAAAATGCATGTTCTGATAAATTCTATTTCAGTGCTTGTCCATTTCCCGAAAACACAGAGCCTACAAAGCGAGAAGTTCTTTCCCAAATCGCCAAGTTCTTTGATCCATCCGGCTGGTTGGCACCCTGTATTGTACAAGCAAAAATCCTGATGCAAAAAATATGGATGGATGGAACAGGTTGAGATGAAGTTGTGACACCAGAAACCCTTTCTCAATGGATGACATTTTAAGCAAATTATTCCACGATCAATACGGATTCCTCGATGGATTGATTATTGTCCAAATGCCGATGCGTCTGAAAAAGATTAGGCAGCGGCATTATACGTACGAATATCATATACTGGATTCTTTTCTACACATTTAATATCATCAAAAACTAAAGTGGCTCCTATAAAAACACTCTCTATTCCGAGGTTGGAGTTGTGCGGAGCCGTTCTATTAGCTGAGATGGTGGAAAACCCTTTGCCACAGTTTGATGTCAAAAAATATCTTTTATACTCCTGGACGGATTCAACAATAGTGCTACCGTGGCTTGCAAAACCAGCCTGCAACTAGTTGACATTTGTGGCAAACAGAGTATCAAAGATTACTCAGGTTACCAATCTCTCGCAGTGGCATCATATAAATTCAGAAATGAATCCGGCAGATCTAGAAAGTTGAGGTATTTGCCCACAAGATCTAGTAAATAATGAACTCTGGTGGTTTAGACCTAAGTAGAAGGCTTAAAAGTGCTAGATCGCAATGGCCTATTCCTACTTCATCTGAAATTCCCAGCACTGATCTAGAAGTTAAACCTGTAAAAGCCCTTTTTTCGTATTTTGCAAACTTCCAAGATCTGCTTGATCGATTTTCTTCTTTTTTTAGAGCTTTACGGGTAATGGCATATGTTTACAGATTTTTCCATAAAACTCATAGTAGGTACACGCCCAATTTCTCAGAAAAGGTCAGAACATCTTCTAATGTCGAGCTTACTTGCATTCAGTCGAGACTTATTTCTGTCTCTCAAAAGGCATGGTACCCATGGTATAAGGAGTACAAAGCTCTTCATAATAAACAAATTATTTTTAAGTCCAACAGTATACTAAAATTAAAACCATTTATAGACTTAAAGGCAGTGATCCGGTCTGGCGGGCGATTACAATCGGCACCAGGTCTTACTTATAACGAGAAAAACCCAATTATTGTTCCTAATAACTCCCAATATTTAAGGCTTTTAGTTAAACGATGTGAGCTTACATGGAGGAAACCAATTAGTCCTGAGACTATTAAGAACTCAATATTGGATTCTTAAAGGGAAAAACTTAATAAAAGCTACTATTAACAAGTGTAAGACCTGCATTATTTGTAAGAAAAGATGTCAACGACAAATAATGGCCACTTTGCCAGCAGAAGAAATTGAAATAACATTTACACATACTGGCCTCGATTTTACTAGGCCATTCGACGTTAAAAGTTATTCTGGATGTTCATGTCGCATTTCAAAGGGATATGTATACATTTTCGTGTGTTTTTCAACCAAAGTGGTACATTTGGAGGCCGCATCTAATTTATCAACACAATCCTTTTTAGCAGCGTTTAGTCGTCTCGTATCATGCCGGGGATGTCCGCTTCATCTTTATTCCGATAATGGCACCAACTTCTAGGTGCCTCTAAAGTATTAGCTAGAGAATTCATCCAAACTTAGTAGCAATCTATAGAAGCAAATTATGCTCACCAGAATATTTCCTGGCATTTTATTCCAGCCGGAACCTCTCACATGTGTGGTTTGTGGTAAGCTGGTGTAAAAAGCTTCAAAGCGCATTTCCGGAAGATTGCTGGAAGCTACAAATATACATTTGAAGAGTTATCAACTTTATTGTCCAAAATTGAGTCCTATTTAAATTCCAGACCAATTTCTCCAATATCAACTGATCCTAATGTTCTTTGTGCCCTGACGCCGGGACATTTTCTTATAGGTAGTCCAATACTAGCAGTGGTTGATCCTCAGATAAAGGACTCACCAATGTCCATCGTAAATCGATGGCAAAGACTAAAACTAATTCATCAAAACTTTTGTTCAAGATGGAAAAACGAATATCTGAAAGAGATGAATAAGAGAACCAAATGGCAAAGACCAGAGATAAATGTTTGCGAAGGAGCTCTAGTTGTAATTAAGGATGAAAACCACCCACCGAACTGTTGGCAACTTGGACGTGTTGTGAAAACTTATACTGGTACCGATAGCCGCTTAAGAGTTGCTGACCTTTTTACTCAATGAGGCTTAATTACAAGGCCTGTAGTCAAACTCATACTTTTACCCACATCTTCTTAAATATCAGTTTTATAGCATAATTTTTTTTTTTCAGCTCAACATACTAAAAACTGCAATTGAATCCACGACATCCAAAACTGTTTCCAATGTTTTCGTCAAAAGGTACAACTCATTTCCTTGCCGCATTTTCAACCGTCCGCATCCGCTACGTACCTGCCGAAAGTTCCTAGCCATGAATATATCCGACCGCATTCGCGCGGTGCAGGAGAACAAATATTGTCAAAATTGTTTGGCACATGATCACTCACATGGAAAATGTTTCTCCAAACATGGATGCAAACATTGCCACAAGTTTAATCACACACTACTACATGTCCATCCTATGCTTATAAAATATATTTTGACGTCACGCTCCGATTCCCGTTCACGGCGCACAGTGGCTGAAAATCGTTTTTCATTGGCCAAAAGTCGAATTTTGTTTCTCACCGATTTTTTAAATTTTTACGCCATTTTGGAGCTAATATATCCATATTAAGGTAGCCAAGACATTAGGTTAAACTATTGATAATTGTAGGCGTGGCATGCTGTCAAACTCAACTGTTTTTGTTATTTCAGAAAAAGGTGTTTTTTATCAGTTTTTTTGTCAAAAATAAATAGTTACTACTCGCAAGCTATCATCGATAATGGCCTGCGGTCTTTTTTATAATGTTGGTAGGATTATGGTCTTTATTTGTTGCAAGTGGTTACCGCTCGAGCGTTTAATATTAGAGGTGTTATGAAATATTTATGAAACTACTATATTTTTCTGAAATTTAAACTTTAGTGGAATAGAACTTCTAGGGAACAAAAGGGAACAAGAAACGTATACCACTCAAAGAAAGGCGCAGGTGTCTTCTTTAACCCTATATATACTTTTGCACCCGCCACGACCCGCCGGTAGAACACCTTTTTAATTTTAATGAAATTACTCTAAAAAAAATCAAATTACGATAATTTAAACAGCCCTATAATTACTCGTATACAATGGTGTATTAAATTTTCACTTTTTACCTAAAGGTTTATGTTTTTTACTTTAGACTACGTAAAACTAAAATAATTAAAACCTGTTAAAGGGTTTTGTGGCTTTGTTTTGATCAGCAAAAAAATCAGTCATAAAATATCACAATAGGTTCTACAGTAAACATATGATCTCTTTCTAATATAACTGTTAGGGTCAGCCAAAGTCATGAACAATTTTATAATAATAATCGCGACATTAAACCACTAAAGATAAAAAGAACCCCATATTGGCGAAATACTAATTAGTTTTACCTGATATTAAGGTCTGGATAACAAGTGCAGTTTTGTTCAATTTAAGTACCACCTGCTATGAAATTGAAGATCAATGTATGAATAACATGTATCTAAAAATGTATAAAACTACGGATTGGATAAGAGATTACTCAATAATAAGTTAATCCTTTACGTGTACGTACGTATATTTGCAAGTGATAAATCATAACAGACTCAGATAAAAATATTCAGAAAAATATGGAGAGCTTCGGTTATAAAGAACTGGCCGAAGAGTATTTTAGAAATAAAAACCAGGAAGATGTTCTTACTTACGTTAAAATAAAATTAAACTTAAAATCGTGTAGTACCGAAATACAAGAGCAATTATCTAATTTTGTAAAAGTACTAAAAAAAACGCTACAAAAAAGTTAGCTACAGTAAACAAAAGTTTTATATAAAAAGTGAAAAGTTGTTAGAAAGCCACGCAAATCATTGGACAACTGCAGCGAAAGATCTAAGAGACGGAAACTTAAAGATGTTAACGATGCAATTGGTTGTACAAATATAAAAGAATCTTTCCTACATCAATTACGATCACAGAACCATTTAACAAAAGTGGATATCATTGAAAAAGTTATTAAAGCTAGTCCAGTGAGAACAAAACGAATTCTTAAAAGTATACCAACTCCGAGCGATGCAAAATAGTACACAAATGAGGAGGCATTAGCCTTATTTCTGGATTTAAAATTAACAACACAGAAAAATATATTAAGCTCAGATTGCGTGCGATTGAAAAGGGCTCAAATATCTATCCAGCATATCATCACATAACTGCTGCTAAAATGGACTGTTTGCCATCAAAGGATACTATTACAATCACACCAATTTCGGCAGAGGTACAACTACAATCTCTACTTGATCACACAGCCGAACACTTGCTGCAATCAATACCAGGAAATGCGTTAAAGAAATATGGAAACACAAAGCTTATTCTTTTTTGCAAATGGGGATGTGATGGTTCTTCCGGACAAAACCAATACAAACAAGTTATATGTGAAAATATTTCGGACTTGGATATGTTCATGGTATCAATTGTACCATTGCGATTGAAAAAGATTTCGGAAGATTCAGAGCCTTCGACTAGTACAACGCAAACAATTGATATTTGGAAAAATGAGACACCATCTTCTACGAAATACTGCAGGCCAATCAAATTTGAATTTAAAAAAGAAACTTGTGATGCCATTAACAACGAAATTAGTGATATCAAGGCCCAAATTGCAACACTACAGCCATTACAATTACAGTTAGATGGGCAGCAAATTGAAGTAAGCTACCAATTAGTCCTTACAACAATAGATGGAAAACTAGGTCAGGCTTTGACTAACACGAAGGCTGCATCCAGCTGCATTATATGCCAAGCAGCATCAACCCAATTAAACCAAGTTGCGACAAAATCATTAGATAATACCGATGCATATGAATTTGGATTATCACCACTACATGCAAAAATATGACTTATGGAACATATACTAAAAATCAGTTATGATTTGGATTTCGGGTCTTCAGGATAGATAAGAAACAATGAAACCAACAAAGAGTTAAGAAGTTCAAAAAAGAAACATGTTCAAGATGAATATCGCAAAATTGGATTGATTATAGACCAGCCAAAACAAGGGTCAGGCAATGCAAATGATGGCAATACCGCACGAAGATTTTTTCAGATCCACAAACAGCATCTGAAATAACAGGAGTGGATTTAAACCTTATTTTCAGATTTAAAATAATCCCAGAAGGACTTGCGTGCAATGAAGAAATTGACTCTAAACAATTTGGAGATTATGCTAAGGAAATATATACAACCAACTACCCATGGAGAAATATGTCTGCAACAGTTCACAAAATCCTTTATCATGCAGAAGATATCATTAAATATCATTTGATGCCACTTGGAGATCTATCTGAGGAGGCTCAGGAAAAAAGGAACAAGGATTACAGATTTTATAGAGAGCACAATACTAGAAAAATTTCACGGAATTCCACCAATGAAGATCTATTTAATATATTGGCAACGTCAGATCCGTTTATCTCCAATATTCGAAATAAATGGAAAATGGAACATCGGGATTTAGATGAAGAAGCCAAGAAACTACTAAAGAACAGAAATAGCACAGAGAAAAATATAGAATATTTGCAATCAAAATTTTGTGTCAAATGAATAATAATTATAATTACCTTTCATTGCTATTTAAGTACGATAAACATAGTATTAGTAAAAAATAATAATAAATGGAACCAACTTTGACAGCAAAAAATAAAAAATTTTCTGTAGTAACAGCAAAATCTTCAGTTAATTTTACTATTTTTTTGAGTGTAAAAATTTTTTTGAGTAAAAATTTTTTTGAGTGTAACATTAAAAAAATTTCATTATCACAAAAAATAATTACAATTATTATTAAGTTCCAAATATAAAATTTTTTAATATGCAAATAAAAAAAAAATAAACCCATATTTCACTCCAAAAGTTAAAAAAAAATCAAAAGTTCAACTTTGACCTAGAAGTCCTTAAGAAGTACTCAATAAATTTTAATGTAATTAAAACTGAGTCAAGCTGAATTAAATATCTATCCATTAACAAAAAATTACTTCAATATTTTGATCGGTTCAAAATTTACAGAATTTTGGCCAATGAAAAACGATTTTCAGCCACTGTGCGGCGGCAATCACCTCAACCAAAAGCATTGAAATCCGCGAAGAGTTGCAAGTCTTTAACAACTAAGAAGAAAGAAATACCTACTTTATCAAATTCAAAGTCCACTTCGTTGACTTCTATTATACACCAAAATATAATAGTTATCCTTCCCATCATTTTAGTAAAAGTTGGCTCCACAACATCGCACGCTCACTGTTTATTGGATTCTGAATCCCAGCTGTTTCGTGTTTCGAAAGATTTAATCGACAAGATGCATTTAACCGCCTACAGTTTACGAGAAGAAACTATTTGCCCAATGGTACTGAAGTCACGATTTGAATCTTCTTCCAAGGTAGAGAGAACTTTTCGAGTTGATAACCATATTTCACTTTGCACACCAACGCAGTCTCTTCCTGAATCATATAAAAAACATTTTAAAGATTGCAAATTTTTTGAATCGGCTCCGATAGAAATGGTAATTGGGGTTGATCTGTATCCCAAAGTCATGTGTCAAGGGATTTTCTCAAGACCTGGCTTTCTGACAGCCCAAAGCACTTTATTCGGATGGTATGTTTATGGTCCATGCAGCTTATAAAAAAATTGTAATAATTATACAAAAATGCATTATAGGGCAGTAACAAGCAAATTACAAAACGAATTTCTTTCCCTTTTTATTCCATTCAATTTTGAATTTATAATTATCTTAGGTTAAGCGAAAGCCAACTGTTATTGCATGAATTAATTATTAGTAATTGCCTAATATATTGAATTGTACCTTACATATACTTATAATGAATTAACTAATTTATGTAATGAATTATATGTATTTAATTTTAAGGCTGAATATCATAATCTGTTTGTAGTTCTTGTGAGCAGCGTTTTTGACAACACCAAATTTGTACATTTATTTCTCATTGCATACCTTGCAATCCGGGCGGCAATGTCAAAAGTTTCTGCAAGCCTTTGCCATTAATTACTGTGATATACGAAATTTGTCCCTTAATTTTAAGATATATGTATATAAGCTGAATGTTGCCAAATAATCTGTCGCACTTGCTCATAATGGCTAATTGGTCCGCCATATTGGTAAGATGTCAAAAACTCTGTTTCCTTATTAAGAAAATATAAAATCTAATGGTCTTGTTCTAAGAACAGCCGAGCTGAAAGATAACCAAGATTGCATCCAATAAGTTTGTCATCCAAACCTCTAATTTGTTTATTCATTTCATTTAATTTCTTTCCATTTATTTCCTATTGGGGTTTGGTGTTTTCTGAGTTACAAAACGATTAACTTTCTTTGTTTTGTAGTGTATTCACATCGGCACTTGTGTACTTGATGCGACCACATAGAAAAACAAAAAGGTTTTGTTTACACAAACAAACCAACCCCAATTAATGTCAATGCCTCATCAACCTAGATCAGTAACACTTGTTTTGGTAATAAGCACTTGAATTCTTTAGTGAAACTTGATGCCCGCGCAGTAATATTCCAACATTAATAATTTTTGTTTGAATGCAGTTCATTGTCCACTTGAACTGATTTTGTCATATTCATTTATTTGGAGTATCGTATTCATTCATAATTAAAAACTAAAGGAATGCTGAGTGCCTGGTATTAAGAAAGCAAAACTAAAACATGTAAAATTATAATACTTCTGAGTGACACACTTTTGAGTGTCATATTAAATTGAGTACATTCATATGCACTAATCAGCGATTGGTCAAAAGAAATATTGTAATCGATTTACTATGAAACTAAAAGAAACAAATGTATAATTACGATAAGCTAGAATAAGTTAGAAAGGAATAGTTTATTCCGATAAGTAGGTATATAAGCTCATTCAAAATTAGAATAAATCATCAATTGACTTTGATCAGAAACTACAATCGCTTGTGTCTTTTTTTTTTGACTAAAGAAAAAACATTACAGTTTATTCGATGGGCTCAGAGAATGATTGTAAATAATATTTCCGACCAGATTCCATGGAAAGGTATTCTCCCCTGAACGAAATAATAATAATAACACATACATACATACATAAAACGTAATCTACAAACGTACAAAGCGAAAGTCGCAGGTTCGAATCCCGCCGCAGGCAGCTTGTGGTTGATAATTAAATGGAACGCACAACAAGCCTTCACTGGCTTAAGTGTATGTCGAATGACATGGGCTATCACACCCCTCCAATCAACCTAACCTAACCTAACCTAACGTACAAGTATAAACGCAGTGAAAAATATATATAATCTGCTGCTTGGTTACGATGAACAAAGGAAAAATTCATCTTTAGGTCAAAAAGTTTGTTCCAACAGATCATCTCAAATGCAAAAGGTTACCATATAAAGCCTTAGAGCATTTCCTATTTATTTTGCAAATAAATTTTACTAGCAATAAAATGGGGAAGAGGTAAAAATATTTCTAAGCCAAATTTGAAGATATAACAGAAGTTGTGGAAAAATAACTCTGAAAGAAAAATAATTCTCAGTTTTATCTTTTTCAATAGCTGATTTCCTCCTCTCAAACACTTGAACCACAATGATCATGATGTAAGAAGATACATAAAATATGATAAAGTTTTTTATGACCTCCTCTTTAAAAAAATTAGGAATATAGAAGGAGTAATCTCTCATTAATAAAATGAGTTTGTCATATGAATACATACCAGAACAATGAAAAAATTAGTTTTTTAGAAATTACTTCATCTTTAGTTGCTCAGAGTCAATGCATTCATACGTTAACAAATGAAATATAAGTTTTGAGAGACTGCTTTTGTGTAATTTTGTCACAGATCCCTTAGTAACATCAATTCATGAAATTCATCAGTTTTTCACTCATACATACTTACACATATGCACTAGCTGATTTAGTGTCCAAAACATTTTGAAGTAAAACGCGCTGATTTTATTACCTAGCAAGATCATTATTAAAATGAGAATCGCTGCACTCCACAAGCTATTATTATAGTTAACCAAACTATTTTTATCAGTATTATAGTTATAACTTTGGATATGTTGCTTCGCAATGTCCTCTTGATCAAAATCATGGAAATGTGTGCTTAACAGAAGTCCTGACGTCATTTGAGATGATTGGTCAAGCTCCTGGCATACATTAAGATCCACATTTGTTTTTAATTTTGTTAGGCAGTGACAGTTGCATTTCCATACGCATATGCAAAGATGATCAGGAATGGCTGTTATTTGACGGATTGCCACGACTGTATTCTTCTTATCCGAATTTGATCGAATGAAGGTATGAAGATGATGGTGATCGACTGGATATAGAACCAGCCAGAATTAAATACAAAAGCACAAAATTGTCGGAGATATTTGAGTCCCTAGAGCCGAAAGCCAATGCAGATTTGGAATTTGTGCCGCCTCCAAATAATAACTTCTATTATGGGGCTGCATTTAACGATTCTCTCTCTTCTGAAGCTCACAGTCTCCATTTGCCTCCTGTAGACATAGAAAGTTTTCATGGGGATTATGCTTCCTGGCCCACATTTCGTGATATGTTTACTGCAATAGTTGCTAAGTCAAGGGCTAGCCAAGTGGAGAAGTTATTTTATTTAGCTCAAAGAACAAACGGTGAAGCAAGAGAAATTGTCCAAAACATTCCTCTCACTAATCAAAGGTTTTGACTTGGATTGGAAAAATTTGTGTTTGCGCTATGAAAACCGTAGAGTTCTAGTTAGTGGCCAGTTAAAGATTCTTTTCAACCTTCAGACCATCCAGTCTGATTCGGGTAAGGCACTGAAACAGTTACAACGGGATATAAACTCGTGAATTTCATTAACACTATGGGAGCAAGAACTGAAGAATAAAACACATATTCCGAAATGGAAGCACTTAGATGAGTTTCCCACTAATCGCTATGGAACTTTAGAATCGGTATCTGAATTTGAGGGTTCAATAATTCAAAGAATTCTGCCTCAAAACTTAAGTCCAGCTTCAATTTAAATTCGAACAAAAAAGTTCATAGTTTCCAGGCGAATGTTACTGGTCCGAAATGTCAGCTGTGTCCCAATGAAAACCATGCTATTCGCCTTTGTTCTAAATTTCTCAAAATGACTTACAAGCAAAGATTAAATGAAATTAAAAGAGAGGGCCTATGCCTAAATTGTTTCTCCAAAACTCATACTGTAAGAAATTGTACCAGCAAAAATTGTTACTTCAAATGTCAAAAAAGGCATAACACACTACTGCACCTGAAAGTGGCTGAGCCAAGTACCTATTTACAGGTTGAAAGGGTCCGTAACAGTTCCTTTTTAAATCCTAACTCAGCTCCATATTCTCTTTCAAATCCTACTTTATTACAGTCCGCTACCACTTCAGAATAAAACAAGGTCCAGTCTTGCTTTGCGACAAATTTAAAAGGCGTTTCTTTAGAAACAGCCTGGGTTAATATTTTCTACCCTGGCACGGCTTATCAGGCACTCGCTTTGATAGACTCGGGTTCAGATGGCACACTCATATCGGAACATATGTTTAATTTTCTTAAGCTACCTTCCCAGCGCACAAATGCACAGATTTCAGACTGATTCTGCTAAGGTTCACCGTAAGTGTTCCCTTGTATTGGGCTTCCAAGTAAACAGAAATATCGAAATTCCAGTTGATGCTCTCGTGGTCTCATTTTTTGGATAATCTTCCTTCCAAAGATATTTCGAATTCTATATTTTCAAACCTTCCAAACATTCCACTAGCAGATCCTAAATTCTATTGCAGTGCAAAGACTTGCTGATTGGAGGTGATATTTTACCTTCAATTGTTCGTACAGGCGTTATCCATGACGTTTGTGAATCATTAATAGCTTAAGAAACAATTTTCGGAGGGATATTTACAGGTCCTGTCACTAGTGCATCCAAGATTAAACGCACATTAGTTTCACATTTTTGCGAGATTGCCTTAGATAAGGAGATCTGACGTTTTTGGGAGGTAGAGAATCTTCCTAGGAAGAACTTTATGTCTCCCTCTGATAGGTTATATAAGAATCTCTTTAAAGAAACAACAAAAAGAGATCCTGATGGAAGGTACATTGTATCTTTGCCGTTTAAGGAAGGATTCTTAGAATCTCTGAAGTTAGGACAGTCGAGGTCAAGTGCAATGGCATAGTTCTTTCGTAACGAGGCTAAACTCCTTCGATCTCTTGGGTCATATGTTGAAAGTTGAAATACCCACACAATCCGAAGTTTCAAATGTATACTACCTACCCCATCATGCGGTCATCAAACCCGATAGTACCACAACCAAAGTTCGTGTGGTGTTTAATGCTTCCGCACCTTCATCTAATGGCCAAAGCTTGAACTCATTGCTTCACATTGGACCTGTTCTTTAAAATGCATGTTCTGATGAATTCTATTTCAGTGCTTGTCCATTTCCCGAAAACACAGAGCCTACAAAGCGAGAAGTTCTTTCCCAAATCGCCAAGTTCTTTGATCCATCCGGCTGGTTGGCACCCTGTATTGTACAAGCAAAAATCCTGATGCAAAAAATATGGATGGATGGAACAGGTTGGGATGAAGTTGTGACACCAGAAACCCTTTCTCAATGGATGACATTTTAAGCAAATTATTCCACGATCAATACGGATTCCTCGATGGATTGATTATTGTCCAAATGCCGATGCGTCTGAAAAAGATTACGCAGCGGCATTATACGTACGAATATCATATAATGGATTCTTTTCTAGACATTTAATATCATCAAAAACTAAGGTGGCTCCTATAAAAACACTCTCTATTCCGAGGTTGGAGTTGTGCGGAGCCGTTCTATTAGCTGAGATGGTGGAAAACCCTTTGCCACTGATCTAGAAGTTAAACCTGTAAAGCAAAGATTAAATGAAATTAAAAGAGAGGGCCTATGCCTAAATTGTTTCTCCAAAACTCATACTGTAAGAAATTGTACCAGCAAAAATTGTTACTTCAAATGTCAAAAAAGGCATAACACACTACTGCACCTGAAAGTGGCTGAGCCAAGTACCTATTTACAGGTTGAAAGGGTCCGTAACAGTTCCTTTTTAAATCCTAACTCAGCTCCATATTCTCTTTCAAATCCTACTTTATTACAGTCCGCTACCACTTCAGAATAAAACAAGGTCCAGTCTTGCTTTGCGACAAATTTAAAAGGCGTTTTATTAGAAACAGCCTGGGTTAATATTTTCTACCCTGGCACGGCTTATCAGGCACTCGCTTTGATAGACTCGGGTTCAGATGGCACACTCATATCGGAACATATGTTTAATTTTCTTAAGCTACCTTCCCAGCGCACAAATGCACAGATTTCAGACTGATTCTGCTAAGGTTCACCGTAAGTGTTCCCTTGTATTGGGCCTCCAAGTAAACAGAAATATCGAAATTCCAGTTGATGCTCTCGTGGTCTCATTTTTTGGATAATCTTCCTTCCAAAGATATTTCGAATTCTATATTTTCAAACCTTCCAAACATTCCACTAGCAGATCCTAAATTCTATTGCAGTGCAAAGACTTGCTGATTGGAGGTGATATTTTACCTTCAATTGTTCGTACAGGCGTTATCCATGACGTTTGTGAATCATTAATAGCTTAAGAAACAATTTTCGGAGGGATATTTACAGGTCCTGTCACTAGTGCATCCAAGATTAAACGCACATTAGTTTCACATTTTTGCGAGATTGCCTTAGATAAGGAGATCTGACGTTTTTGGGAGGTAGAGAATCTTCCTAGGAAGAACTTTATGTCTCCCTCTGATAGGTTATATAAGAATCTCTTTAAAGAAACAACAAAAAGAGATCCTGATGGAAGGTACATTGTATCTTTGCCGTTTAAGGAAGGATTCTTAGAATCTCTGAAGTTAGGACAGTCGAGGTCAAGTGCAATGGCATAGTTCTTTCGTAACGAGGCTAAACTCCTTCGATCTCTTGGGTCATATGTTGAAAGTTGAAATACCCACACAATCCGAAGTTTCAAATGTATACTACCTACCCCATCATGCGGTCATCAAACCCGATAGTACCACAACCAAAGTTCGTGTGGTGTTTAATGCTTCCGCACCTTCATCTAATGGCCAAAGCTTGAACTCATTGCTTCACATTGGACCTGTTCTTTAAAATGCATGTTCTGATGAATTCTATTTCAGTGCTTGTCCATTTCCCGAAAACACAGAGCCTACAAAGCGAGAAGTTCTTTCCCAAATCGCCAAGTTCTTTGATCCATCCGGCTGGTTGGCACCCTGTATTGTACAAGCAAAAATCCTGATGCAAAAAATATGGATGGATGGAACAGGTTGGGATGAAGTTGTGACACCAGAAACCCTTTCTCAATGGATGACATTTTAAGCAAATTATTCCACGATCAATACGGATTCCTCGATGGATTGATTATTGTCCAAATGCCGATGCGTCTGAAAAAGATTACGCAGCGGCATTATACGTACGAATATCATATAATGGATTCTTTTCTAGACATTTAATATCATCAAAAACTAAGGTGGCTCCTATAAAAACACTCTCTATTCCGAGGTTGGAGTTGTGCGGAGCCGTTCTATTAGCTGAGATGGTGGAAAACCCTTTGCCACTGATCTAGAAGTTAAACCTGTAAAAGCCCTTTTTTCGTATTTTGCAAACTTCCAAGATCTGCTTGATCGATTTTCTTCTTTTTTTAGAGCTTTACGGGTAATGGCATATGTTTACAGATTTTTCCATAAAACTCATAGTAGGTACACGCCCAATTTCTCAGAAAAGGTCAGAACACCTTCTAATGTCGAGCTTACTTGCATTCCGTCGAGACTTATTTCTGTCTCTCAAAAGGCATGGTACCCATGGTATAAGGAGTACAAAGCTCTTCATAATAAACAAATTATTTTTAAGTCCAACAGTATACTAAAATTAAAACCATTTATAGACTCAAAGGCAGTGATCCGGTCTGGCGGGCGATTACAATCGGCACCAGGTCTTACTTATAACGAGAAAAACCCAATTATTGTTCCTAATAACTCCCAACATTTAAGGCTTTTAGTTAAACGATGTGAGCTTACGTGGAGGAAACCAATTAGTCCTGAGACTATTAAGAACTCAATATTGGATTCTTAAAGGGAAAAACTTAATAAAAGCTACTATTAACAAGTGTAAGACCTGCATTATTTGTAAGAAAAGATGTCAACGACAAATAATGGCCACTTTGCCAGCAGAAGAAATTGAAATAACATTTACACATACTGGCCTCGATTTTACTAGGCCATTCGACGTTAAAAGTTATTCTGGATGTTCATGTCGCATTTCAAAGGGATATGTATACATTTTCGTGTGTTTTTCAACCAAAGTGGTACATTTGGAGGCCGCATCTAATTTATCAACACAATCCTTTTTAGCAGCGTTTAGTCGTCTCGTATCATGCCGGGGATGTCCGCTTCATCTTTATTCCGATAATGGCACCAACTTCTAGGTGCCTCTAAAGTATTAGCTAGAGAATTCATCCAAACTTAGTAGCAATCTATAGAAGCAAATTATGCTCACCAGAATATTTCCTGGCATTTTATTCCAGCCGGAACTTCTCACATGTGTGGTTTGTGGTAAGCTGGTGTAAAAAGCTTCAAAGCGCATTTCCGGAAGATTGCTGGAAGCTACAAATATACATTTGAAGAGTTATCAACTTTATTGTCCAAAATTGAGTCCTATTTAAATTCCAGACCAATTTCTCCAATATCAACTGATCCTAATGTTCTTTGTGCCCTGACGCCGGGACATTTTCTTATAGGTAGTCCAATACTAGCAGTGGTTGATCCTCAGATAAAGGACTCACCAATGTCCATCGTAAATCGATGGCAAAGACTAAAACTAATTCATCAAAACTTTTGTTCAAGATGGAAAAACGAATATCTGAAAGAGATGAATAAGAGAACCAAATGGCAAAGACCAGAGATAAATGTTTGCGAAGGAGCTCTAGTTGTAATTAAGGATGAAAACCACCCACCGAACTGTTGGCAACTTGGACGTGTTGTGAAAACTTATACTGGTACCGATAGCCGCTTAAGAGTTGCTGACCTTTTTACTCAATGAGGCTTAATTACAAGGCCTGTAGTCAAACTCATACTTTTACCCACATCTTCTTAAATATCAGTTTTATAGCATAATTTTTTTTTTCAGCTCAACATACTAAAAACTGCAATTGAATCCACGACATCCAAAACTGTTTCCAATGTTTTCGTCAAAAGGTACAACTCATTTCCTTGCCGCATTTTCAACCGTACGCATCCGCTACGTACCTGCCGAAAGTTCCTAGCCATGAATATATCCGACCGCATTCGCGCGGTGCAGGAGAACAAATATTGTCAAAATTGTTTGGCACATGATCACTCACATGGAAAATGTTTCTCCAAACATGGATGCAAACATTGCCACAAGTTTAATCACACACTACTACATGTCCATCCTATGCTTATAAAATATATTTTGACGTCACGCTCCGATTCCCGTTCACGGCGCACAGTGGCTGAAAATCGTTTTTCATTGGCCAAAAGTCGAATTTTGTTTCTCACCGATTTTTTAAATTTTTACGCCATTTTGGAGCTAATATATCCATATTAAGGTAGCCAAGACATTAGGTTAAACTATTGATAATTGTAGGCGTGGCATGCTGTCAAACTCAACTGTTTTTGTTATTTCAGAAAAAGGTGTTTTTTATCAGTTTTTTTGTCAAAAATAAATAGTTACTACTCGCAAGCTATCATCGATAATGGCCTGCGGTCTTTTTTATAATGTTGGTAGGATTATGGTCTTTATTTGTTGCAAGTGGTTACCGCTCGAGCGTTTAATATTAGAGGTGTTATGAAATATTTATGAAACTACTATATTTTTCTGAAATTTAAACTTTAGTGGAATAGAACTTCTAGGGAACAAAAGGGAACAAGAAACGTATACCACTCAAAGAAAGGCGCAGGTGTCTTCTTTAACCCTATATATACTTTTGCACCCGCCACGACCCGCCGGTAGAACACCTTTTTAATTTTAATGAAACTACTCTAAAAAAAATCAAATTACGATAATTTAAACAGCCCTATAATTACTCGTATACAATGGTGTATTAAATTTTCACTTTTTACCTAAAGGTTTATGTTTTTTACTTT
The DNA here is from genome assembly GCA_963681545.1 of Germaria angustata. Taxonomy (NCBI): domain Eukaryota; kingdom Metazoa; phylum Arthropoda; class Insecta; order Diptera; family Tachinidae; genus Germaria; species Germaria angustata. The sequence continues at coordinate 76,279,072 of OY812998.1, read as the reverse complement.
AGACTACGTAAAACTAAAATAATTAAAACCTGTTAAAGGGTTTTGTGGCTTTGTTTTGATCAGCAAAAAAATCAGTCATAAAATATCACAATAGGTTCTACAGTAAACATATGATCTCTTTCTAATATAACTGTTAGGGTCAGCCAAAGTCATGAACAATTTTATAATAATAATCGCGACATTAAACCACTAAAGATAAAAAGAACCCCATATTGGCGAAATACTAATTAGTTTTACCTGATATTAAGGTCTGGATAACAAGTGCAGTTTTGTTCAATTTAAGTACCACCTGCTATGAAATTGAAGATCAATGTATGAATAACATGTATCTAAAAATGTATAAAACTACGGATTGGATAAGAGATTACTCAATAATAAGTTAATCCTTTACGTGTACGTACGTATATTTGCAAGTGATAAATCATAACAGACTCAGATAAAAATATTCAGAAAAATATGGAGAGCTTCGGTTATAAAGAACTGGCCGAAGAGTATTTTAGAAATAAAAACCAGGAAGATGTTCTTACTTACGTTAAAATAAAATTAAACTTAAAATCGTGTAGTACCGAAATACAAGAGCAATTATCTAATTTTGTAAAAGTACTAAAAAAAACGCTACAAAAAAGTTAGCTACAGTAAACAAAAGTTTTATATAAAAAGTGAAAGGTTGTTAGAAAGCCACGCAAATCATTGGACAACTGCAGCGAAAGATCTAAGAGACGGAAACTTAAAGATGTTAACGATGCAATTGGTTGTACAAATATAAAAGAATCTTTCCTACATCAATTACGATCACAGAACCATTTAACAAAAGTGGATATCATTGAAAAAGTTATTAAAGCTAGTCCAGTGAGAACAAAACGAATTCTTAAAAGTATACCAACTCCGAGCGATGCAAAATAGTACACAAATGAGGAGGCATTAGCCTTATTTCTGGATTTAAAATTAACAACACAGAAAAATATATTAAGCTCAGATTGCGTGCGATTGAAAAGGGCTCAAATATCTATCCAGCATATCATCACATAACTGCTGCTAAAATGGACTGTTTGCCATCAAAGGATACTATTACAATCACACCAATTTCGGCAGAGGTACAACTACAATCTCTACTTGATCACACAGCCGAACACTTGCTGCAATCAATACCAGGAAATGCGTTAAAGAAATATGGAAACACAAAGCTTATTCTTTTTTGCAAATGGGGATGTGATGGTTCTTCCGGACAAAACCAATACAAACAAGTTATATGTGAAAATATTTCGGACTTGGATATGTTCATGGTATCAATTGTACCATTGCGATTGAAAAAGATTTCGGAAGATTCAGAGCCTTCGACTAGTACAACGCAAACAATTGATATTTGGAAAAATGAGACACCATCTTCTACGAAATACTGCAGGCCAATCAAATTTGAATTTAAAAAAGAAACTTGTGATGCCATTAACAACGAAATTAGTGATATCAAGGCCCAAATTGCAACACTACAGCCATTACAATTACAGTTAGATGGGCAGCAAATTGAAGTAAGCTACCAATTAGTCCTTACAACAATAGATGGAAAACTAGGTCAGGCTTTGACTAACACGAAGGCTGCATCCAGCTGCATTATATGCCAAGCAGCATCAACCCAATTAAACCAAGTTGCGACAAAATCATTAGATAATACCGATGCATATGAATTTGGATTATCACCACTACATGCAAAAATATGACTTATGGAACATATACTAAAAATCAGTTATGATTTGGATTTCGGGTCTTCAGGATAGATAAGAAACAATGAAACCAACAAAGAGTTAAGAAGTTCAAAAAAGAAACATGTTCAAGATGAATATCGCAAAATTGGATTGATTATAGACCAGCCAAAACAAGGGTCAGGCAATGCAAATGATGGCAATACCGCACGAAGATTTTTTCAGATCCACAAACAGCATCTGAAATAACAGGAGTGGATTTAAACCTTATTTTCAGATTTAAAATAATCCCAGAAGGACTTGCGTGCAATGAAGAAATTGACTCTAAACAATTTGGAGATTATGCTAAGGAAATATATACAACCAACTACCCATGGAGAAATATGTCTGCAACAGTTCACAAAATCCTTTATCATGCAGAAGATATCATTAAATATCATTTGATGCCACTTGGAGATCTATCTGAGGAGGCTCAGGAAAAAAGGAACAAGGATTACAGATTTTATAGAGAGCACAATACTAGAAAAATTTCACGGAATTCCACCAATGAAGATCTATTTAATATATTGGCAACGTCAGATCCGTTTATCTCCAATATTCGAAATAAATGGAAAATGGAACATCGGGATTTAGATGAAGAAGCCAAGAAACTACTAAAGAACAGAAATAGCACAGAGAAAAATATAGAATATTTGCAATCAAAATTTTGTGTCAAATGAATAATAATTATAATTACCTTTCATTGCTATTTAAGTACGATAAACATAGTATTAGTAAAAAATAATAATAATTGGAACCAACTTTGACAGCAAAAAATAAAAAATTTTCTGTAGTAACAGCAAAATCTTCAGTTAATTTTACTATTTTTTTGAGTGTAAAAATTTTTTTGAGTAAAAATTTTTTTGAGTGTAACATTAAAAAAATTTCATTATCACAAAAAATAATTACAATTATTATTAAGTTCCAAATATAAAATTTTTTAATATGCAAATAAAAAAAAAATAAACCCATATTTCACTCCAAAAGTTAAAAAAAAATCAAAAGTTCAACTTTGACCTAGAAGTCCTTAAGAAGTACTCAATAAATTTTAATGTAATTAAAACTGAGTCAAGCTGAATTAAATATCTATCCATTAACAAAAAATTACTTCAATATTTTGATCGGTTCAAAATTTACAGAATTTTGGCCAATGAAAAACGATTTTCAGCCACTGTGCGGCGGCAATCACCTCAACCAAAAGCATTGAAATCCGCGAAGAGTTGCAAGTCTTTAACAACTAAGAAGAAAGAAATACCTACTTTATCAAATTCAAAGTCCACTTCGTTGACTTCTATTATACACCAAAATATAATAGTTATCCTTCCCATCATTTTAGTAAAAGTTGGCTCCACAACATCGCACGCTCACTGTTTATTGGATTCTGAATCCCAGCTGTTTCGTGTTTCGAAAGATTTAATCGACAAGATGCATTTAACCGCCTACAGTTTACGAGAAGAAACTATTTGCCCAATGGTACTGAAGTCACGATTTGAATCTTCTTCCAAGGTAGAGAGAACTTTTCGAGTTGATAACCATATTTCACTTTGCACACCAACGCAGTCTCTTCCTGAATCATATAAAAAACATTTTAAAGATTGCAAATTTTTTGAATCGGCTCCGATAGAAATGGTAATTGGGGTTGATCTGTATCCCAAAGTCATGTGTCAAGGGATTTTCTCAAGACCTGGCTTTCTGACAGCCCAAAGCACTTTATTCGGATGGTATGTTTATGGTCCATGCAGCTTATAAAAAAATTGTAATAATTATACAAAAATGCATTATAGGGCAGTAACAAGCAAATTACAAAACGAATTTCTTTCCCTTTTTATTCCATTCAATTTTGAATTTATAATTATCTTAGGTTAAGCGAAAGCCAACTGTTATTGCATGAATTAATTATTAGTAATTGCCTAATATATTGAATTGTACCTTACATATACTTATAATGAATTAACTAATTTATGTAATGAATTATATGTATTTAATTTTAAGGCTGAATATCATAATCTGTTTGTAGTTCTTGTGAGCAGCGTTTTTGACAACACCAAATTTGTACATTTATTTCTCATTGCATACCTTGCAATCCGGGCGGCAATGTCAAAAGTTTCTGCAAGCCTTTGCCATTAATTACTGTGATATACGAAATTTGTCCCTTAATTTTAAGATATATGTATATAAGCTGAATGTTGCCAAATAATCTGTCGCACTTGCTCATAATGGCTAATTGGTCCGCCATATTGGTAAGATGTCAAAAACTCTGTTTCCTTATTAAGAAAATATAAAATCTAATGGTCTTGTTCTAAGAACAGCCGAGCTGAAAGATAACCAAGATTGCATCCAATAAGTTTGTCATCCAAACCTCTAATTTGTTTATTCATTTCATTTAATTTCTTTCCATTTATTTCCTATTGGGGTTTGGTGTTTTCTGAGTTACAAAACGATTAACTTTCTTTGTTTTGTAGTGTATTCACATCGGCACTTGTGTACTTGATGCGACCACATAGAAAAACAAAAAGGTTTTGTTTACACAAACAAACCAACCCCAATTAATGTCAATGCCTCATCAACCTAGATCAGTAACACTTGTTTTGGTAATAAGCACTTGAATTCTTTAGTGAAACTTGATGCCCGCGCAGTAATATTCCAACATTAATAATTTTTGTTTGAATGCAGTTCATTGTCCACTTGAACTGATTTTGTCATATTCATTTATTTGGAGTATCGTATTCATTCATAATTAAAAACTAAAGGAATGCTGAGTGCCTGGTATTAAGAAAGCAAAACTAAAACATGTAAAATTATAATACTTCTGAGTGACACACTTTTGAGTGTCATATTAAATTGAGTACATTCATATGCACTAATCAGCGATTGGTCAAAAGAAATATTGTAATCGATTTACTATGAAACTAAAAGAAACAAATGTATAATTACGATAAGCTAGAATAAGTTAGAAAGGAATAGTTTATTCTGATAAGTAGGTATATAAGCTCATTCAAAATTAGAATAAATCATCAATTGACTTTGATCAGAAACTACAATCGCTTGTGTCTTTTTTTTTTGACTAAAGAAAAAACATTACAGTTTATTCGATGGGCTCAGAGAATGATTGTAAATAATATTTCCGACCAGATTCCATGGAAAGGTATTCTCCCCTGAACGAAATAATAATAATAACACATACATACATACATAAAACGTAATCTACAAACGTACAAAGCGAAAGTCGCAGGTTCGAATCCCGCCGCAGGCAGCTTGTGGTTGATAATTAAATGGAACGCACAACAAGCCTTCACTGGCTTAAGTGTATGTCGAATGACATGGGCTATCACACCCCTCCAATCAACCTAACCTAACCTAACCTAACGTACAAGTATAAACGCAGTGAAAAATATATATAATCTGCTGCTTGGTTACGATGAACAAAGGAAAAATTCATCTTTAGGTCAAAAAGTTTGTTCCAACAGATCATCTCAAATGCAAAAGGTTACCATATAAAGCCTTAGAGCATTTCCTATTTATTTTGCAAATAAATTTTACTAGCAATAAAATGGGGAAGAGGTAAAAATATTTCTAAGCCAAATTTGAAGATATAACAGAAGTTGTGGAAAAATAACTCTGAAAGAAAAATAATTCTCAGTTTTATCTTTTTCAATAGCTGATTTCCTCCTCTCAAACACTTGAACCACAATGATCATGATGTAAGAAGATACATAAAATATGATAAAGTTTTTTATGACCTCCTCTTTAAAAAAATTAGGAATATAGAAGGAGTAATCTCTCATTAATAAAATGAGTTTGTCATATGAATACATACCAGAACAATGAAAAAATTAGTTTTTTAGAAATTACTTCATCTTTAGTTGCTCAGAGTCAATGCATTCATACGTTAACAAATGAAATATGAGTTTTGAGAGACTGCTTTTGTGTAATTTTGTCACAGATCCCTTAGTAACATCAATTCATGAAATTCATCAGTTTTTCACTCATACATACTTACACATATGCACTAGCTGATTTAGTGTCCAAAACATTTTGAAGTAAAACGCGCTGATTTTATTACCTAGCAAGATCATTATTAAAATGAGAATCGCTGCACTCCACAAGCTATTATTATAGTTAACCAAACTATTTTTATCAGTATTATAGTTATAACTTTGGATATGTTGCTTCGCAATGTCCTCTTGATCAAAATCATGGAAATGTGTGCTTAACAGAAGTCCTGACGTCATTTGAGATGATTGGTCAAGCTCCTGGCATACATTAAGATCCACATTTGTTTTTAATTTTGTTAGGCAGTGACAGTTGCATTTCCATACGCATATGCAACGATGATCAGGAATGGCTGTTATTTGACGGATTGCCACGACTGTATTCTTCTTATCCGAATTTGATCGAATAGATAACATTTTGGGCTTTTTTAAATCTCTTTTGAAGTTATTTGGAGTTGGTGCATTTACTTCAACTAAAAGAAAAATATCGTTAATTGAAATTAAAGGTGGAGTTATAATTTATGTAATTTAGTATTAAAAATGTAGCGTTTAGTGTATAATCGATAACAAGGGATTGACTATACTTTTGACAACAACCACCCTCAGGTCTAAAATGAAGTAATCACAAAATGAGAGCAAAAATTTGAAAACCTCATAATCAAAATATGACACAAATTACGGCATTCGAAATCGATCGGGTTTCTAAAAAAGGTTTCATGATATGCCATCATATAACAGGTACGTCGAATATCGATAATTTGGAACCCAAGTGAATAAAAAAAACTTCAATTTGCGATCGGGCACAGAATAGAAGTACAACCAATAGTGAAGAAGAAAAATTCAAATAAACAAGGGTTTGTCGAAAACAGTCAACGGCTCATTCACACACATGTGATAAAAATAAACAAATCTATCAGCCTCGCTTGAGCATTCAAAGAAGTAAGTTCTGTTATACTCTGTGCTTGTGACTTGATTCATATAACCGATACGACTGAGAGGAATGCTTAGAGGACATGAGAAGGCATAAAGGAACGACATTTAAAATGGAATGATTAGATAATGCTTTAGGAAAGGTTAAGGAAGTAAAAACTAAGCCTGCCCAAATTTTGTTTTGTTAAAAAAACACTACAAAAGAAATCCTGATATATCCATGTAATATTCAAAATAAGTTCCTAATAATTGACGTGATAGCCGAAGAAAGAAGTAAGATTTTTTTATTGTATGTTTAAATTGAACTAACAATAAGTATTCAAATCTTAAGTATAAATATAATAATTAGGCCCAACCAGTGTCGGACATAAACTTAGTTATAGTAATTAATAATACATAAATGCTGTGTTAAGCACAAAAATATTCAAAAAATTCAACCTCAAGTGTGGCGTATTAAGGCCGTAGTATCCCTCTTTTTTAAGCGGATGTGTCCAGTAAAGTTCAAGATATTACGAGCAAGGGGATTAGGATGGGACTCGAGTTTTGTTAAATATTTGTCTGCATATTTTGCAATTTCAGCGGTCACAAGTGGCATATTTAAATCACGATGTAAAATTGAATTTTTCATGTATCATGGAGCCGATGTTATTAACCTTAAAATTTTGTTTTGCCTTCGTTGCTTTACATTGGAAGCTGAAGCAGCAGTGCTCCATAGCTGAATTCCGTAACACCATATGGGTATCAAAAGCGACTTGTATATTAAAAGCTTACAATCTAGACTGAGGGTTGAATTTCTACAAATCAGTCAATGTATCTGGGTTAATTTAAGTTTCATTGGTGTCAGCTTAGAGTCAATGTGGTTTTTCCATGTAAGCCGTCGGTCAAAGTGTATGCCAAGGTATTTCACCTGTGAATGTTGAGGAACAACTTGATTGTTGATTCGAATGGGGGAACAAGTGTCTCTTCGTAGGGTAAATGTGACATGAACACACTTTTGTTCATTTACTTTTATTCTCCATAAGTTCAACCACAGCTCCAACAAGTTAATATGTTCCTGAAGATATCGGGATACCTCGTGAGGGTTGTCATGCATACTAAGGCAGGCTGTATCATCCGCAAATGTAGAAGTGTGGAAATTACTGCTTTAAGGCATATCACAGGTATAAATCAAATAAAAAAATTGGCCGCAGTATGCTCCCCTGTGGCACACCGGATGAAGTCACACTTATAAAGTGTTGTTCCACAACAGTGAACTTCCGGGCAAGAATATAACTTTCGGCAAATCAATAGCACCAGTACATGTGTTTGGGGTAAATACGTATTTTAAATGCTCAGCAAATATGTTACCAGTTTCAGTATTGGTTCTTGCCCAACCTCCGGTCGACGTGCGCAGGTGTGGTTTAAACTAAACGGGTGTTTTAAGTTTTCTAGCAACGCGCCACAAGGAGTAATTAGATGCTTCTGTGACATCGAGACCTTCAAGATAGTTCTTAAGAGAAGCAGATTTTTCAGATGCAAGTAATTCTTGGAGTCCTTTAGTGCAATCTCTAAGTCTGATTTTATGTTGGGGTGATCTGTGCTGTTGCCATTATCTTCTAGCTCTTCTTTTTTCACATACGAGACGTTCAATATCCGCAGAATAAGTTCTATTAAACCCAGTCTGCGGATGGGAAGTAGTGGCAATATTTTCAGTAAGATTGGCAATGTTAAATTAAGTCACTTCTTAGAGGGCTACAAATTGTAACGATCGTTGCAGAGTGATCGGAGGAGAGATCATGGGAACCTTCAACATGAATTAAATCCCTAGAGATATTTTTCATGACGCCAAAATCTATATCATCTGGAATTTTTTGTATGTCAGTAGGCCAGTAAGTGGGCTCTCCGCTCGAAATGACGTCCAAGCCCATTTTTGAAATTGTGTTGAACAACGCTCGACCTCTAGGTGTAATAAGACGCGATCCCCAGAATTTATGCTTTGCATTGTAGTCGTTTGCTGCTACGAAACAAGGGCCGAGTTTTATAAAAATCCTCATATTGATTCTCGGTGATTGAAAATCTGGGAAGGGAGTAAATTGATGATATCGCGAGATTTGAAAAAAAAATTTTCGATGCAAATATTCGTTGCTTGTAGATGGTTTGCACAAATGTTCTCAAGAATATAGTGCTTGAGTCTTGACTTTATTAGAACTTCTGATCCTCCGCATGCTCTTCCTCTCGGGTCCTTTGTATCATATAAGGTGTAGCCACTCATTTTAAAAAGGCTCAAGTTCATTTTTATGTTGGCGAATGCCGTTTGCGTTCCAGAAACATACTTTTATCAGAGTTACTGCACTTTTTTTCCTTCTGATCTTTCGACTTATTGCAAATAGCACTATCGTGTAATTCACCGCACACAATACAAACAGTAGGTAATTTACAATAAGTTTTTGTATGGCCATATTCTTGACAATTATGGCACGGGTCCTGAATGCTTGTGTGGTTCTTACACTGTGATTTTTCGGTATAAGAGATATTTTAAATTATAAATGGGATGGGTCTCATTTTTCTCCAATAATATATCATTTGGCTCCAGTTCAACGCGAAATAGGGGTTGGGGGATCTTCTCCCTGTTTATTATGTTGGATACATTTTTTACCTTGAATCCTTTCAGGGTGAGAGCATTTTTTATTTCAGCAGGGACAAAATAAGAATCTATGCCCTTCAATACGACCTGTAATGACTTGGTTAAGTGATGAACACGAGCCCGGAGCGGATAATGGCGCGGACTTAAATACAGAAGTACTAGGCAATGGTAATGTTAACGAATCACTACTTGGCATTGGAGTAAGCGAAGTCGATCGCTCGCGTAAAATTGGCTTTGCCGTTAGAAAAAGACAATCATCAGATTTTTTATTTTTATTGTTTACATTAAGAGCTTCAGAACTCAGATTAAAATAGGCATTTCTGCCATTAAAACTCACTTCACAATTGTTTGTTTTTGAGGTACTCCTGCAGAGTATTCCTCAGTCACTTTGTTTGCGTTTTTTTTTTGTTTTGTTTTTTTGTTTCAGATTATACGAAAAATTTTATTAATGCAAAAAAGCAAATTTAACAAAATCAGTACTTGTTACGAATCAGTACTTATTACGAATATATTTTTTTGTTTGTATTTTTGTTTTTTAGTATGTAGAAAAAAACTCCGCTAACACGTCTGTTCACTACGAAATTTCAACAAGAATGAAGTAAGATGAGGCTAAAATTTTGTGGTTTGTCCAGACGAAGGGATTGTGTAGCGTAGGATTAACTATATAAAAAAAGGAAACACAATAGTAATAATAATGATAATGAAATAAATATGTATATGTATGTATATACATAGATATCTAAGTATTAAAAGCAATGACTTCTAAGTGGACTAAAACACTGGCCAAATGCTACAGCTGCGTTAAAGTCTGTCGTCTGCAAAAACAGATTGCAAGACGCCAAATAAACAAATAAGAGCAGCTTCTTCAATTATCTCAGGAATAAGGACCTCATGAGGGCCACAAACAAGAAAAGCCGATACCACAAGGTGAATAATATGTGATGGGAATAAGACTAAATAGCAAGAGGTAGGAAGGCGATACCAGAACGTAAAAGAACGCCAGTGCATAGACAACTTTTGGTTGGCTGAAGAGCATAGCAAATAAACTTCGAAACTTAAAGGTTTGCAACATGACGGCGGATCGCTGCTTTTGGAATATGGATAAAATACTGAATATGAATAAAATACTGAAAACTTTCTCGACATATGATGGCTTCTTGAGAGGCAGTTGCTGGTGTCATTAGCATTATAAAAATATATTTATTTAACGATGTGAATTGGTGTTGGTTACTTACTACCAACAGAACTATATGTTTATACCTGAAGACGCGGTTGCTCCCCTTTACGCTCAAACTACCTTGTTGATTTGTATCAGAAATATACGTTAGCAAATGAATTTCATCACAGATGTGAAAATATTTGTTATTAGAATTACTTTAGAATCTTAAGAGTTATGACCATTTCATTACAAACAACAAACACATAAGCAACATGTGTACACCCAGCATACGAGAAGAAATAATTTTAAATTAAAAGTTAAGTTTTGTATTATTTATTACTATTGGAAACAAAATTTCTGGAGCATTTTACAAACAAATTTTATCACTTACTTTTATTATTTATTGAACATTCATTAAGAATTGAACTAACAATAAGTATCAACTCTTATTTCCTCTGTTATAAATAGCACCAATGCCAGAAAAAACTCAGTTTCTTCAGATTCCACTGTGTAATGTCAGAGTAACATATATACATCCTTCTTTGTTGATATTATTTCCTATTGCTTCCAATAGCGATATATCTTCCTGTACCATTCGGGATGCTTCGTGTAGGATTTCATTCAGGCTTAGAAAAGCTGTATCATCAGCAAATATTATGAGAATATTATTACTTGTTGGCAGGTCGGAGGAATATAAAAAATTTGATGCAGACCTACTTGTAGATCTCCGGATGCAATCGGTTGTGGTGTGCTTAAAAAATTACGTCAATGAAGAGAGAGGAGCAATATCTCTCAAAATCATATTGATGATCCGGGATACAATCTTCCCTAATATGGGGTTTTAACTTACTCATAGGGAGCTTTTAAATAATTTTGACATATTAGACAAACTTTTAGGTCTATAGGATTTTACTTTCGCATGTATTCGTCCCTCGTTTAGGTAACATAGTAATAAAAGAAATTTTCCATTCCATAGGGTAATGTGTTAGACATAAAACGGTATTGATAATGAAAAGAATTATTCTTTTAACTATACGGAAACTTTCTTCATATTTAAGCACTAGCATTCTTCATCTCTCTAATATTTAATCTTAGGGAATTGTGTCATTAGATGTGTTCAGGTAAATACTTTTTCCATCTGCTTGATGTGAGGTGATGCGTTCAGATCATGAAAAAAAATTCTCAATGGAACAGTTTTCGAATTCTAACAATGTCCTAAGCTATTTTGCATATTCTTTTAATCTCATATGCAGGTGGCGGTACCTGAAACGTTGCCGTTCTCTTCGAAATCTTTTTTTTTATAAAAACATTTCTACATCCACCGAGTAAACTCTATTATACTACTAATCAGTCGCCTTTTAGAAGTTTCATGTTTAGCAGTTTGCTTGAGATTTTCTTCAAGGTTTGACTCCCCTTTCAGCAGATTCGCTGAAAACATTAATTGAGTTAAATATTTCCTTTCCTTAGCTAAAGCTTTCGTTATGAAACCACTGACATCAATTTTAATAAATGATGTGCTTATTTAAAAGCTTTTAAATAAATTCAACAATTTTTTGTTTATCAACCCCTTTTCAAATTATCAAAGATGAAAAATAGCTGCCTCATCTGTCAAATACTAAAGATGATATAAAAATTTTTATCAGCAAGCGCCTATAGCATCTTTCTTTATATTTTATAAATTTTTAATGGTAAAATATCATTCAATGGGCTTCAATAGTATTATTTGCAATAAACCGTGGATAACTAAAATAAAAGCACATGTCCCAATTAATTCGTTCTCCTCAAATTTCGATTTCATTACAAAAGTTATCCATCGGGCCCGATTATATGAACTGGATTTTCGTACCTTATTTGCTTTTAGTTCCCTTTAAAATCATTACCTGTAGTTCTAAAGCTTTGTGTAGTCATGACGTACTTGCTCATCATTTCTTAGTATTCTGTAACAGAATAACAATTTTCCATTAAGTATGCTGGTGTTGCAAGATATTATATCACATTCGAAAGGTTGAACTTTATCCTGCAAACCCCGAAACTATTAAGAGCTGTTTCTAAGGTATAGTTTTGTGGGATACTTGAATTAATTGTTTCCAAGGAACTTGTCCCACGACATGTGAAAAAAGCACCAGTGAAGATAGAAAGGCACTGCGACCGGTTAAATTAGAATGAAAATATAAAAACAGTGAAAAAGTATTTTTTTTACTTTAACTATACAAACAAAACAAATATTTATTCATAATTTTGAGAGTAATCAGAGCTTCTTCTTTGTTGTAAATTAAACACAACGTTGTGATTTTTGACAGATTTTTGATTCGATAAAAAAATATAAAATTTATAGAAATGTATGAAGTCTTAATTTGAGTCGATAGAACGATCAAATGGTTCATACGCTGGGTACACTTTCGGTATGCTCTCTCACGAATATGTTCTTCTATGTTGGCTATGCGTCAACCGTTTCGGGTTTGTCCATATAGACAAGAACCTTAACATAGCCCCACAAAAAATTGTCTAAAGGCCACACCAAATAGTGCATTTTTTGGAAAGCATTGGCAGTTCTTGCAATCCTTCTTGCTGCTCTGCACACCAAATATGGCAATTTTGCTTGTTCATCAGTATTCTTTAGCCAAACCATGAAAAAGTATTCAAAACTATATACGTATAGGAGCGCCCACAAACACTATATATTAAATGTGTACTTATACTCATCATAAGCCAGTGCTTCCTGGGTATATGGTTACCGGGTTTCTCGACCTTCCCTTTTTGCTGATAACCCCTAAAAACTTGTATGGTGCTACCCAGTTAATGAAATAACAGGGTAATTAAAGATTCCGACCAGGGCGACCAGAAATCCAAACTGATACCACAATAACTAGTAGCCTCTAGGACTTGTCCTAGACTGGTTAGACTGGCGGATGAGTGTGTCTGCAATATTGTCATAGATCTCTATGTGCTGTTGCTATATGACAGGGCAGTCCTTGCGGTTGCGGTTGGTGAGTGGTCCAAGATAACGGACTTCTTACTGCCGGGAGCTTGGAATGGTAAGAGGTTAGATAGCTCCAGTACTTTGGCAAGGTGTCTGTACATGGTCCTTGTGTGGGGCGCATATGGTTCCGCACCCGAGGTGTGCCCGGAAAGGTACGACGGGTACGGTAGTGACTATCCCGCTTGGGATAGGGAGAAATTAATACCCTTAGTACACCTTATGGTTCCAAGTTATAGAACTGACTTAAAGAAACGTTTAAAATCAATCAATTCTAAACTGGCAACAGAATAATGTAAATGATCTTACATAATTCCCGTCTCAATGGTCCAAAACGTTACAAAAGTATATATATATATATATATATATATATATATATATATATATATATATATATATATATATATATATATATATATATATATATATATATATATATTGTTTGGTCTAAATAACAAGTTTTGTTTATTTTTAAACCTAAATACTAAATAGTACAAATAAGCTCTGCCCTAATACAGTTGCTTACATTGGTTTCTCTTCTTTTTGAAATAATCGATTAGAGTTAATCAACTTATATGTCATTTCGATATTATTTCATTATACTCATTTTTTATGCAGAGTATTAACTCTCTTTAAATCTCATTGTAATGTTATGAGAGTTGCTGAAAAAAGAATTTGAGGATACGTATTCAACATGTAAAGTAATTTTAAGTGATTTAAATAAAAACAGATTGAACTAAGCCATCAACCAGTGCAGTTGCCTTGTTATTTCACGCACGAAGGTACACACACAAATGTGTCTAAAGAAGAGGTAAACCTTACCTCAAAACATACAACATCAACGCATGCAAGCAACGAGATACAAGAGCAACTGGCACAACTGAGGAACTTGATGAAAAATTGTATGCTGTATGAGGCAGGAGGTAGGTTAAGTCGCTCCTGATCGTGACTTCGTAGCAAAATAAATGAAAGAAATGATAACCTAAACGCAACTGAATCAACGATGTGCTGGTATCACCGAATGTATGGTGCAAAAGCTCGTACGTGCCGAAAACCGTGTACGTTCACATCGGGGAGTAAGAACAACAACAACAATCAGCAATGACTAGCTGCTACACAAGCATCAGGAACGCGGCTTGTGCAGCATGGCACACCTGTGCAGTTATCGGTTGTTCACCGTATAGAAACAACAGGGTTTCCAGTTTTTTAACGCCCACGACGATATCGCCATTTGGCCTATTCGAGTTTGTGTATATCACGTTTGGCCTTAGAAACGCGGCCCAAATCTTGCAGCACTTTGTACATGTCGTCTTCAGAGTGCTTGAATTTGTTTTCCCGTACACGGATGACCTATGTATAGCATCATCATCTCCAGAGAAACATCGAGTTCATTTAAGAAAAGTTTTCGAGCGCCTGCAACAGCACCACTTAGCAGTTAATATATCAAAGTGTGAATTCGGAAAATCCGAAATTTCGTTCTTGGGACATAAGGTTACGGCACAAGGTATAGAACCTCTCCCACAACGCGTTGAAACCCTTTTAAACTTCAAAAAACCAACACAAGCACACGAACTGAAACGCTTTCTTGCGACAGTTAATTTTTACAGGCGTTTTCTCCTGCAAGCTATCAAAGAGCAAGCACCTCTGTTAGCAATGATCCCTGGCAACATAAAAAATGACCGATCACCGTTAACATGGAACGACGAAACAACCAAGGCTTTCGAAGAGTGTAAAATACAGCTCGCTAAAGCCACACTGCTTGCACATCCGGCAAGAGATGCGGAAATTACCCTCTGGGTCGACGCTTCCGATACTGCTGCAGGTGCGCCATTGCATCAAATAATCAACGGGGATATTCAACCGCACTGATTTTTTTTCAAAAAAATTCGATAAAACTCAACTTCGATACAGCACTTACGATCGTGAGCTTATTGCCATGTATTTAGCAGTGGTACACTTTAAGTACATGATGGAAGGTAGAACGTGCCACAATTATACGGACCACAAGCCTATTATATATGCATTTCGTCAAAAAGTTGAAAAAGCAAATAATCGGCAAGCAAGGCAGCTGGATTATATTGGTCAAATTACAACGGACGTAAGGTATGTAGCTGGAAAAAACAACATCACTGCAGATTTACTTTCACGAATAGAAACAGTCACAAGTCATTCGGCCATTAACTTCGAGGACCTCGCACGAGCACAAGAGACGGATGCAGAACTCCAAGATATACTCACCGGTAAGTCACCCTACAAAATACAACTCAAACTTTTTGCCATCCCCGGAAGCGAAAGCTTCATATACTGTGACCATTCCACACAACGATTGCGACCGTTCATCACAACCAATTTAAGAGAAAATTTTTTAAAAGCAACGCACAATATGTCACACCCTGGTACGAGGGCAACAGACAAACTGATGACAACTAGATTCATTTCGCCAAATATTCGTAAAGACAGCATAAACTTTGGACGAAGTTGTATACAATGCCAACGCGCAAAGACTCTACGCCACACAAGATCACCACTTCAAAAATTCGATTTGGTTGACACCCGTTTTGCACACTTAAATATTGATAAAGTGGAACCTTTTCCGCCAAGTGATGGGTTTCGATATTGCCTCACAATAATAGATAGGTTCACTCGTTGGCCGGAGGCAATGCCCATAGTCGATATGTCAGCAACAACTGTAGCTCAAGCACTCATAGCAGGCTGGATAGCTCGTTTCGGTATTCCATCGTATATTACGAGTGACCAAGGTAGACAGTTTGAGTCGATTCTATTCCGTGAGTTAACGAAATATCTTGGTATCAACCACCTGCGGACAACGCCATATCATCCTCAAGCCAATGGTCTCATTGAGAGGTGGCAAAGGACGTTAAAAGCTGCAATACTATGCCACGACCAAGATCGACGGACAAAATTTCTTGCCAATTATCTTACTTGGTCTACGTACAATATATAAAGAGGATATTAAAGCTTCCCCGGCAGAATTAGTTCTGGGTACTACACTACGCATACCAGCAGAGTTTTTCGGCCCACAGACTGAAACGAAGACTGAGACTTAAGTTCTTAAGGACCTCCGTGAAGTGATGCAAAACATTCAACCACAGCAATCTGTTTGGCATGGTAAAGAAAAAACGTTTAAGCATCCAGACTCGAACACTTGCTCACATGTACTTATTTCTGCGCAACGATTCAATACGCCCATCACACCCATATGTCGGATCATATCAAGTCGTTCATAGAGAGGATAAATATTTAAAAATTAAAATCAACGGCAAAGACGTCAACATATCAGTTGATAGACTTAAGCCAACGTATACATATATCAAATGAACCATACAGCAATCAGGAAAGTTATCGTCAACAAGCAAGAGCTACTATGCCAACTAAGAGCAAACCCGAGCATGCATCTAAAAAGAAACCCACAGAAGTCCGCACACCAACTGCAATAAATCACCCAAATGTCATAAAAAAACAGTCGATAGTAAAATGCCTCCATCGACTTCAAGCACGCGCATTGGACGTCAGGTAAAATTCCCAGTGATATTTTTATGAGCGGATCAGTATAGCAAGGGGGGCACGGCTCAACCTTTAGCTCTGGTAGCACTGCCCAACTTTTATCTGTGGCAGCACTGCTCAATCTTTATCGTAATTACCCTTATTTTTTCTCTTCTTTCTTGAAACGCTGAAGTAAGCACACGTTTTTGTAGACATCTTGTAAAAAACTTAAAATTTACTGTTCGGGATAAATAGAAAAATAAATAAATGTATTGAATAATCTAAACAATTTGTATTTATTTACACGTACTCAAAAGAGTAATAATAGTATAAATAATATATATATATATATATATATATATATATATATATATATATATATATATATATATATATATATATATAAATAAAAAAATATATATATATATATATATATATATATATATATATATATATATATATATATTTATTTATTTATTTATATATATATATATATATATATATATATATATATATATATATATATATATATATATATGTATATATATATATACATATATATATATATATATATATATATATATATATATATATATATATATATATATATATGTATATATATATATATATATACATATATATATATATATATATATATATATATATATATATATATATATATATATATAAATAAATAAATAAATTAATAAATAAATATATATATATATATATATATATATATATATATATATATATATATATATATATATATATATATATATATATATATATATATATATATATATATATATATATATATATATATACAGTCAAATCCCGATAATTCGTACCCCGACAAATCGTAATTCCCGATAATTCGTAATAAACTTCCGGTCCCTTGAAAAAATCTCGTTAATTCGTAAAATTTCTATACATTTTGGTCCCCTCGATAATTCGTAATTTTTTTTACAAATAAAATCTTCTTTACCTCTTATAAATCGTAATTGTATGCTAACTACCACTTATAATTCGTAATAAAAACAACACCCAGCATACCATATGCGCTCTAAATGAGTTCATAAAGACTCTTTTGTCGGAACGCTGACGCTCATAATGAGTTCATAAAATAATCATAAACAGTCATAAAACGCTCATTTTTGAGTGGCTTTTCCCACTAAACTGGTCACTCATGAATGAGCTCTAAATTTTATGCATAAAAGAGTAGTTTCCAAGCTTAGCATATGCGCCCTAAATGGGCTCATAAAGACTCTTTTGTCGGAGCGCTGACGCTCATAATGAGTTCATAAAATAATCATAAACAGTCATAAAACGCTCATTTTTGAGTGGCTTTTTCCACTAAACTGGTCACTCATGAAAGAGCTCTAAATTTTATGCATAAAAGAGTATTTTATGACTCTTTTTTAAAACGCATTTTGAGCTCTTATTCCAGTGCATAAAATAACATTTTTGAGCCCCATTTTGCGTGCATCAAAAACACTAAATAGTATCCTGAAAATGACAAAAACAGATAATTCAAAATAGGATTTTTTATTCAATAAGTTAACATATTTGTATTGTTAAAGTAAAATGGTATTAAAATGAATTAAATAAACTGAATGCATTCAACATAAATTCAAAAAATAAATCAAATAATAATAAAACAAAAATTTTTAAATATTAGCACTCTTTCTTTTTAAGAAGTTTGTCACGATATTTAATACGGTCAAAGGCTCCTCTAATTATTGATGTTATTGTCATAGCCGGTAGACATTTTTTATCTTTAGTGCCTTTCCACGAGTATTTTTGTGCTAACTCATCAGTGAAAATTTTTTTCCAAACACTCCAAATGAACTTTGTAGGATCTGATATGCAGTAATTACATATTTCGTGCTCCTAAAAATAGCAAAAATTATAACAAGTCCTAAATTATGTACTGTATACAACTTACTAGCTTGGTACACAAATCCGGTGAGCTTTGTAATTTTTGTTAAAATTCACTGTCACTATTTTCTTCAACAACACTATTATTTTTAATATTACATGCTGGATTTTCTTTTCTTAATTTGTTTGAACGAAGTTCACTTATTATTAATTTGCTTTCTTTTAAGCTTGCTCTTTTCATTATTTTAATTATGTATGATTTTTGTATTTATTATAAAATAACTCACAATTTTGTCTTTACGCTTCCAAAAATATTCACTAATGAATCAATTTGTGTAACTTCTTTCTTCTGTTTAGCTGGAATTTACCGTTATCTGTCAGCGTGCAGTAATTACTCATAAAAAGCACATAAAATCTATCGTTTATGAGCTCAGAAATATGCGCGCAGAAACCAAGCATAAAAAACTCATAAAATTTACCGTTTATGAGCTCAGAAATTTACACGCAAGAAACACTCATAGAAAATCATAAAATCGATCGTTTATGAGCTCAGAAATATGCACGCAGGAAACACTCACAGAAGCTCATAAAATCGCTCATATATGAGCTCTTATATAAGAGCGCTCCGATAATGGTATGCTGGGCAGAAACATGGAAAGAATGATTTTTTTCGCAAATTTTTTTTTTTTTTTGTGGGTTTTTGCTTTTGCTTGTGTGTGTGTTTATTTTCTTAAGATCAGTTTGTTACATGAATAATAAAGAAAAATTCCAAAGGGCACGCATAAAACTCTATCGGTGTTAGAAAAACAAAAAATTTTTGCAGTCATTGACAATGGAGAGAAAAAATAGACGTTGCTAAGCGATTTGAAAATGCTCCATCAACTTTTACTTCAATCCTTCAAAAAAGAGAATTTATTATGCAAAAATCTTCAGGCAGTAAGCTAAACCGCGAAAAACTACCTGAATATCCAGAGCTTGAAAAGTCTTTAGTTTTATGGCTTACACAGTGCCTAACATTCCGATTAGTGGTCAATTACTATCCGAAAAAGAAGTATGTTTTGCAAAAAAGTTAAATCTAAATGATTTTAAAGCAAGCAGTGGTTGGCTCGATCGCTTTAAAAAACGGAATAACATAACATTTAAAAAAATCTGCGGTTAAAGTTCGACAGTTTATGAAAATATATGTTCAGAATGGAAAAAAAAACTTAATCATTTGATAAAAGATTATGATGCAAAAGACATTTTCAACGCAGATGAAACTGGTTTATTTTTTAAATGAATTTATCAGTTTTATTTTTATTTTATTGTTTTTTTTCTATTAAAATTACACGTATTTTATGTATTTATTTTATTTATTTTGTATTTTATTTTTAATAATTATTTTTTGTTTTTTTATCGTTTTAGTAAATAAATTGAAAAACCCCGTTAATTCGTATTTATTTTATTTTAACCCCGTTAAATCGAACCCCCGCTAAATCGAAAACCCCTATAATTCGTAAGAAATGGCAGGTCCCTTGCGATTACGAATTATCGGGATTCCACTGTATATATATATATATATATATATATATATATATATATATATATATATATGTATATATATAAATAAATAAATAAATAAATAAATAAATAAATAAATATATATATATATATATATATATATATATATATATATATATATATATATATATATATATATATATATATGTATATATATACATATATATATATATATATATATATATATATATATATATATATATATATATATATATATATATATAAATAAATAAATAAATATATATATATATATATATATATATATATATATATATATATATATATATATATATATATATATATATATACAGTGTTACAAAATTGAATGAAATAGAATAACCTGGGACCGGATATTATTTTTCTTGTAGATCTTGTTGAGCTAAAGAGGAATCCAATAGTGAAATTTGCCGGACACCTCCAAAATCCGGATTTACGGTTAAAAACCCGGTTTTATTACCTTTGCGCACTTATAAGCCTGTATCTTTGTTGATAATAATCCGATTTTCAATTTCTTACCAGATTTAGAAACTTGGGAAATTTGGGTGTTATTGTCGAGTAAACACAAATTTTGTAGATTTTTCAAAAAATTTTCAAATTCGGTGACGTTTTTATACATTATTTTATTAAGAAACTATAATACAATTGAATTTATTCAAAAAGTACATTTACTAACAATTACAATGCATATGTGGGGTTAAAAATAGATGTGCAATTGAGTGAGTTATTTAACTTTTTATTGAAAATAAACTTTTAAACATTTTATACAAAATTTTATTTTTGGTTATTTAACTCAAAATGTTTGCTTGAAATTTTGCTTTATTTGTGGCTTATTTACTGATATCAGTCACTGGCGTGATTTTAAAAACAATATTGAAGTGGTAGAAGTGTACAATAAAGTATTTAATCATTCTTTTGACACTAGTCGCTAGTACGAACCACAATTTTTTGTCAATATTGCTGTAATACATTAAAAAAAAAGAGAATTCAACCTTCGTTTGTTTTGCCCTTTTCTACCCCTTGATTTGGCATCATCAGCCATATCATAAACCAAATGATTGCTACTTTTGTTAAACCGATGTTTTAGGTCACTGTTTCAAAACGCGCAAAAACATTAAGTACGCAAATGTTGTAACTGTTACAAAACCGACACCTGTAAGTTATGATCTACGGACATTGAGCAAATCTGTCGATGTAACAGAAAAAGATTTTGAACAAGACGAGTTCCTTCCATCCAGATCTACAACAACGGAGCGGCATTTTTTGTCAAAAGCTTATTTCTTGTTCGCGACTTACACTTGTCAAAGCGGCAATCTGAAGTCCTCGGGTCGCGATTAAAACAATGGAATTTGGTGGAAAAAGATTTCGTTATAACATCTGGCAGAAAAAGTGACCAGACTTGATTACTTGAAGAAAGTTTTAAGACTAGTTCCAATAACTGTGATCTCGTGTATTGCGTTGATGTACCAAACATATTTTCGGCATTAAATCACAATTATAATGCAGATGAATGGCGACTTTTCATTGATGGTTCATGTAAAAGGAAGTTTTCGTATAAAAATGTATGACTTTATTTTTATTAATTTAAGATTTGTAATGTAATATCTAGGCTTAAAAGCTGTTTCATTGCATAACCAAAATAAATTACATTCAGTTCCAATCGCATATGCGACTAATACAAAAGGAACTTACGAAGTGATCAAAAATATACTAATGTTTGTTACCTAAACCACCCATAAATGGAAAGTCGTCGCTGACTTAAAGATTTTGACAATTTTATTTGGTATTTTTTTACATATCTGGTACGTTTTTCATCGTTTTTATCTGTTTTGATAACTTTTAAGTATTTTTATTGGACCTCAAATTCGAAAAATTATGAGAGATGCAGAATTCATTAACAAGCTAAGTTCCGTTGAAAGACGTGCATGAAAGAGTTTTGTTGCGCTATGCGATAATTTCCTTGGAAATCACAGAAGCGACGACTATGTTACAGTTGTCCATGAGTTTTTAAGTGCGTATGGTGAAATGGGCTGCGACATGTTCATAAAAATTCATTTTCTGCATTCGCATTTGGACTTTTTCCCAGATAACCTGGGCCAGTTCAGCGATAAACAAGGCGAACATTTTCACCAGGAAATGGCAACTATTGAAAAACGCTTTGAAGGCAAAAATAAGATAAAAATTATTTCAGAATATTGCTGGTCACTTAAACGAAAAACTGATGATGCTGATTAAAAAAACAAAAAAAAAAACGGTCAAGCAAATACTTTCTTAATAAAATAATGTATAAAAACGTCACCGAATTTGAAAATTTTTTGAAAAATCTACAAAATTTGTGTTTGCTCGACAATAACACCCAAATTTCCCAAGTTTTCTTAAATAAATTATATATTGTTTGAAAGATCTCAATTTCTTCTTTGTAAATCTGGTAAGAAATTGAAAATCGGATTATTATCAACAAAGTTACAGGCTTATAAGTGCGCAAAGGTAAAAAACCCGGGTTTTTAACCGTAAATCCGGATTTTGGAGGTGTCCGGCATATTTCACTATTGGAATCTTGTGTTACTCGACAAGTCCTACAAGAAAAATGATATCCGGTCCCAGGTTTTTTGGACTGTCGCACAGTGTATATATATATACATATATATATATATATATATATATATATATATATATATATATATATATATATATGTATATATATATATATATATATATATATATATATATATATACATATATGTTGCTGTTAAACATGTTCAGTTGGTGCATAATTTAACCACGAATCAACTTACAGACGAACAACGCTTGCAAATTATTGAATTTTATTATCAAAATTCATGCTCGGTTAAGAAAGTCCACTTTTTTTATCGGAAAATTGTATTCCGCGACGAAGCTCATATCTGGTTGAATGGGTACGTGAACGAGCAAAATTGGCGTATTTGGTGTGAAGAGCAGCCAGAGGTATTGCATACCGCAAAATGGACTGTTTCATGGAGATTATGGGTCAGTGGCATCATTGAACCACCCTTTTTCAAAGCGACGAAGGCAGAAGCGATGCCGCGAATGGTGATCGCTACCGTGCGATGATTACAATTTTTTTTCCTAAAATAGAAGAGCTGGACTTGACTGATATGTGCTGGCAATTGCCACACAGCACGCAAAACAATGACCCGATTCAGAGTCGAGTTCGGTGAAATGTTTATTTTTTGTTTTGGCCTCCTAGATCGTGCGACTTAACGTCTTTAGACTATTTTTGTGGGGCTTTTTAAGGCCTACGTCTATAAGGACAAGTCTGCAACCGATATGTTGGAGAGAGCATTTCGAAATTGGACCCAGCGTATTAACCATTTGAGGCGTAGCCGCGATTAACATTGACATGAAATCATCTTTAAACATGTTGTTCTATGGACTTAGGTAAAGACTTTATACATTTCCCTAAATGTTATGTGTTTTTTTCAAATTGAGTCCAAAAGCTCTTAAAAAATCACCCTTTATATTAAAACTTATAGAAATTAAGCAATTTGGCCTTAACTATATATTATAGTTTTTTGACCATTTTATTTTATGGGTGGTACTTGAAGAGTACCAAAATAACGATAAATAATATAAAAATAATAGAGACCTGAAACTTAAAAAATTTATTAAAATTGATTTAGCATCATTTAAAATAAATACAAAGATAACGTTTTCTTACTTTATATTGAAATTTATTATTTTTTTGGATTTTCTCTCCATCTAATCGCTTAACCAATTAATGTTTACAAACTGTATTGTTTGTTGTGAATTTAGCCGTTCATATGCTGACATTTCCTTTCTCGCTAAACCAAATTGTCATTGAACTTTAAGCAATGGATGATATAAGGTTTCAAACTCATCCATAACTGCGTCCGTTTTGCTCTTTGCATTGATTCTGTATATGCTATGGATCGTCCATCCATAGCAATTTTCAATAAAATTTTAGAAATGAAGAGTGTTGTTACTTTTTCATTTTTTATTCTCCCTCATCCCAGAAACATTGGTAATACATAAATTTTAAGGGAAAATATTCAGGTGGGAGTATAGAAATGCTGAAACTGTCATCATCTATCGGTTCGACGAAAATCTCTTCTTCTATTTGGGCATTAAAAATCTTGGAAATCAGATGGATTAAATAGTGAATAGCAACACTGCCCCAGTTAAGCTTTAGACCCTTGGAGGCTCACTATGAGATACTGTGGAGAATTTGAAAAGATATTTGGATAAATCTGTGCTCAACTAAAAATGTTTTGGCTTCCTGGTAAAAAAAACTTTCCCTACATGGCCTATCTTTTTTATATACTTATACAGTCAATTAATTGAAATTAATATCCTTGTCTTTAAGTTGATTTTACTTTATTAATCCCAGAAGCAATTAGTAACTTTCCTAAGTTCTCACGGCATTGGCTTTTGCGATCGATAATTTTTTGTAGAAACAAAATGTTATTTTTCACTTATTAGAAAATAAGTGAAAAATAACACTTAAGGTCGTCTTGATTACTTTCTTGAATTGCTATTTCTAAACTGAGGGAAGCTTCCACTGCTGCAAACGTGATATGAAGATATCAGCATTCCTTTCAGATAAACGGAAATCATTAATTTTAGCTGTTGTTACTAAATTTTTTTCGTGGAACACCATTTTGCAGCCACTGCTCCTACTGAGAGCAGAAGTTTTCACATAGGTGGCACATGAAGTAAAAAAAACTGAACAACATATGTTTTTAAAATTTTTATTTCTTTACGGAATCGCACCGAAAATATTTTATAATAATATGTAGACGTATACACATATTTCGTTGCAGTACATCAATTGGTCTGCTACATAAATCAAAATGGATGGAATTCATAAAAAACATTTAGTTAATTTATTAGTGGTGAATTTTCACTTAAAGTTAAAAAAGAAAATAATTTCAACTCTTCCAAAAACCACTGAGATGATTTCCAATAACAAATTCTTCTCTCGTAGGTAAAGCATGTGTGTTTATGTTACGGAAATATTTCGATTTTGACTTAAGAACTATTTGAAAAACTGATATTTTATTCGTTCCATGCAACAGGATTACATTAATATCCCGACAGTTATTTCAGTATCTTCTTCAAACCACAAACGGAGTGCGGAACCCTTTCAATTGGTACGGTCACAAATGAAAAGTATAGGAACCTGTCTGATAGACTATGTGTTGGCAGTCCCAACCTCAATAAATTATGAAATAGGCTCTTACTATAAACAACGGACCAGATTTGGAACCTAGAACGTTAGGACCCTCTAGGACCCCTCTTACGAATTTATAAAAATCAATGTAATATTTTGAGGAGACTCAGTGAAGTTCGATGGTTAAACACTGGTGATCGAAGAATGGCAGAGAGGCTGACTATGATATACTCTGGTAAACATGAGTATATATCTACCGCTCCAGCGGTGTAGAATTTTTATTACCCAGCAGAGCACGTTAAGCGCTATTAGATATGAAGCTCTATTGAGATAGTATAATCTCTATTATATTGCGTAACTGAGCAGGCACATGCATACAGTGCTGCCCTGCTAATGAAATGTCTGATTATTTTGCCAAGAAAGACTTTTACTACACATCAGACAGAGTGACTTCAGCAGGTAATAGTGGAGATATTTCAGTAGTTATGGAGATTTTGGCGCAAAAATTTTTTGGCTGAGAGGAAAAACATAACGCATCATAGGAACACATTGTCTTATTTACAGGTTCCCTCATAAACGCATACACAAGATTATGTCAAATTAACTAAAGGAAGGCGTAATTGCAAAAATATCAAAGTGGGGTGATTTGACAGACCGCAACAACCAGCGTAGCATTTTACTGATGAGCAAAGTGAACAAAGTTGTAGCTAATATAATACTAAGCGGTTCCCTGTAAAAGTAACTCCTACCGCAGATATCTCACTTCGACCACGTTAACAGCTTAAGAGTTTTGGCAAAACAATCGGCGGATTGACAATCTGCTTAGTATGTTGTGTTTGTGCATTTTTAAAAGCCTTTCCACACTCTGAACCACACAGTAATATGGAAAGCTCTTGTTTGCAAAGGGCTTCCAGAAAAGCTTATTCTGTTGATCACAAGACTACCACTACTCATATTCTCGTCTGCTGTACGAGAAAGAGCTCAGCAAAATGAAAGAACCGAGCTGTGACAAGGATGTGTAATTTCACTTTTTCTAGACGCTGTTATGCACTAGTCGAGAGGGGCGCGAAGTGGTATCACGTGGGGTATTCAAGAACGCCTGGGTGATCTCAACTATACGGATGACACAAGTATATTTATTGGCGCACATTTACTAATATATGCCCCCCGAGGGGCACGGATTATACATCTTGTCTTGGTGGATAAACCTCAATACTCCATGTAGGGGCGACCGGCATATACGGTATATGAGGAGGGGTGAGTTAGTCTCTACGGTGGTTTAAGCATGGAATTCTTATCTGTTCATACATATGTGGATACTTCATTGGCGCTAGGCAACGGCCACATTAAAAAAATTAAAACGTCTTTACAAAAAATTAAGAATATTTTAAGGCAACCACAAACCTACTTTAATGAAATACTTTTAAAATATTATTTTTTACTTAAAATATCAGCAAATACGGACTCACTTTGCACCTTTAATGAAAGCTTTAAGTCTTAGCCCCTAGTGGGAGTTTGTAAACTCTTTCTTTTGATACAAAGTATACAATTTAATTCATAAAAAATGCAATTGATAAAAAGTGGATATAAGAAGATATCTTAGTGACGTACGTATTATCAAAATATATATGATAGGGCGGACGAAATTACTCATTCTCTTCATTCCAATAAAGGAAATATTGTGAATTTGTGCATCATATTTTTGCAGATTTTATTTCATTTGTATGTTTTGGTATCATTATTGAAATTCATAATTATTGTTAATGATTAAATTTGCTTCAGTATAATAATTTTTGTTGCATATTTGAGTAATCGATTGAATCTGTTATCGTTGTTTTACATCAGAAATTATAAAATATTGCGTTGCGAACTAAATTTCACAAATCATAACATAAGTAAAGTAGCATTTTGCATTCAACTTCTTAACAAAAGCTTTTTAAAAGAAAAGGTGAAATTTAAAATTTCTCGGGCTACGTGCATTCGATTAGTTTTTTTATATGTTGGCACACTTTTCTCGAACATAAGTGCTTAGTTGAGTTTGTTTGTGTTTAGCTTAGTTTTTTTGTGAGAGGGATAACAATTAAGTGTTTTGCTTGTTCCGCGATTTTGGTCTTGGCTCTCCTTGCCTCTTTCATAGGGACGATTGGACTTTGGTTTCGATGCCATAACAATACACCTATGATTCGTTAGCAGTTATGACCCTTTTAAGCAGATCTGAATCATCGTTAACGTCATTCAACATATCCTTAGCGATTCCAATGCGACGGTTTTTTGTTCAAAATTCAGCAATTGTTGAACGAGCTTCGCTGCCACACGCGTCGTGCTCAAAATTTGAGAAAAAATTTCATAGCATGAGCCAACTGATATAACGACATCCTTTACAACTTCTCTAACAGTAATATGATGATTCTCCATAACAACTTCCCAACATTTTCATCGGTTTTTAATGTGATGGAGCTTACACCATGAGCGCCATCCTTCATGTATTTTCGACCTTCTATTAAAAGCTTGTACCACTTAAAAACATTTTTCAGACTCGGAATACAATCACCACATGCCACTCTCAACATTGATGAAAGTTCTTTGATCCATTTTTCTCCACAGCAGAAAATTGCCGAAGAAACAAAACACGTCCAACTGTTGTGCCTCTCTCAAAACTAAATTAAAGGATTATTTTTGTATACAGCCGCAAGTATTCAGTGAACTTCAACCAGATTAAAAGCTTTCCATTTCGTAATCTTATACAAAAAACCCTTAAATACAAAATGAGAATCTGTATCAAAAACCGACATCATCGGGAAGGGCGACAAATTTCTTTTCTAAGTATCCCAAAAGAATTATTAAAAATACGGCGGATGTTTATTATAGTGGAAACATTATTCACTAAGACAAAGGATAGTGTTAAGAAATTTTGAATATCTAGTGTAATTTACAAGAGACTTTGTAAAGGTAAAGATAAGGCAATATGGGCGTAGCATGGCAGAATATAGATCTGACCAAAGGTATAGAGAAGTGATGTCTTTACTTAAGACAGAATTGGCAAACCATTGCGAGTATGAATCTTGATTTTGAGCAAATAAAAAGCTTGAATATAGACAGTAATAAAAAACGTAGAAAATATGTTAGAAATACTTTAGATCAGGTTGGTACTATTTGGTACAAGAGTTCAATACTAAACGAACACCCACAAAGTGGCTCAGATTTATAGACATTTCCTTACTATTCATAGTAGGAAGCGGAATATTTTTAACGTAGAATACGTTATACGGTAAGGTAGGGGTGTTGATCTTGAGCACAAAATTTTGAGAAAATGTTTGTCAACTTTCACCCACTTTTACTTATATATTAAAACATATTTTAACAATTTTTATATGTTACTCAGTTTTGGTAATATGTTTTGTTTCGAATTACATTAAAAAAATTATATGTATGTCTATATATAAAAGTTTTATGTAGTTAAGGAAATAAATATTTTAGAGCATGATATTTTAGACTTTTTTTGTACATGCTGTTGTTGTTGTTGGTTTGTAAATGCCGCTGTTGTTTTTGTTGTGAAATCAAATGATTTTGGCTTTGCTGTGCTTTGTTTATTTTTCGAGCAGCGTGTAAATGTGTGTGTGTGTGTGTACACCAGCGATAGGCAAAAATACATATAAACATTTTGTTTGTCCTCACAAACACACATAAAGAATCACTATTGCCAGATCTGACATTTTCATGTCATACCTGAATTTGAAATCTTAAATCTCTATTCCTTCATAAAAATTTTGTTCATAAGAACTAGTATTTCCTCAGGTTAATTTCATATGAATTTCTGGGGATCTCACTTTTTGCATATGGCAACGCTAATTTCTAACAACAAGCGTAACACGTCCATCGTGTTTAAGTGCTCGAGTTAGACTGATTTATGCTTTTTATTTCTCTGCAATACGTGTGCACATGTACACGATGTAAGAGCGTAAGCATTGGCGCGGCGCCCTTGTTTTGCCTATCGCTGGTGTACACTTCGTTTTGTTGCATCGCACAGAGGAGTATTTGACCCAAAAAGCTGGCTAAAAAGGCAAAAATTAATTTGATGAAATCCTAAGAAGTAATTACGCAGATCGATAGAAAACAAAATTCTACATCATATCGTGCATTTTAAAGATTGTAAGTTAAGATTTGTAGTTGTGGGACACTGTTAAAGTCAGGAAAGTGAAAAAAATTGCATGCGTTTTTATTGAATTTTTTTGACTTCAAGATATTTATATGATATTTTTTTGTGGCTAAACGAATAGAGGTATTACATTGATTTTTTTTACCTGAAAGATTCCATCAGCAGCTATTTTTAGCATTTAAAAAGAAAAAATTATCTCAAATATTTATTTTAAAAATATTAATTATAAAAAAAATTATACATACATATATGTATATAAATTCTTACCAAAAAAAGGAAAGGTTTTTTGAAAGTGAGGTTATATACCACAATAATTTATGAAAAAGTTTGCGCGAGTTTGCGTCATTATTTTTGGTGATTTTTTTAAAATGTTATTTTTTTCTATTTTTGCTCATAAGGCACTTTTTCTTATACTTTATTGTCGTCATAAACTTTTGTGTTTTTCGAATTATTGATGTGAAATATTATTTACGTCACTTTTAACAACTACCAATGTGATGGATTATCCGCCCTTAAAAAAGGAATTTCTTAAAATTCGGTTCTTAGTTCATAAATTCAAATTTACTAACTGTCTTATTATCAGGAATAATTATAAGTCCACACGCATACACACCTATTAAACTGTTTTTGTATACCTGCGGTCTATAAAAGACTTGATCGTCTTCAGGACACTTTAGCTTTGTACTACATACCTAATTTAAAAGCGTAAAAATCAAAATTATATTTAAAAACGGTATAGGTATATAAAAAATGCACCCAAGTATCAGGTTGTTAACTAAGTAAGGGGAAAATGCACTTTGAAAAATACACATACATACATATATGGCTTATTGCGCAGAATTCTTATTATAAGAGTTTTGCAACTTTGAGAGATAACATGGAAATGATGTTCTAAATAGGTTATTTTTGAGCAGTGGCTCAATACACAAAAAAACGAAAGATAAAAAGCCTTTTTCATCAGATACTATTAAACTACTTCTTCCTGATACGGATGATGCCGCCCATAATGAGATACGTATGACATGATCATAATTTGAACTTTTTAATTAGTTTAATTTTTTCATGTGATGAGTATTTAATAATATAAAATAAATATTAAAAGTGAATATGTTTTTGTTTATTTGGTTGTTTATCCCTTTTAGGAAGCCAAGCTACGAGACCAATTTTTTAATATTTAATATTGGCTAAATTATAATTTTGACAAGGGGTCATTGTAACATCCATAAAAGGCTATGTTTTACTTCCCTGTATCTACACAACTACAATAGTTCCACTATCTAAATTTAATTTGAGTTGCCATGAGAATAAAGTACTGTTGCAAACCGAAAAAAAATAATAAAAAATAATAAATAAAAAAAAATAACACTAACCCAATAACAACCTGCCAATAAATTTTTTCTATCAAACTAAAGCTAAAACTATCAAAAAAGTTAAACTTTTAAAACAAAACACAGGCTTAATAATTTTGGCCAGCTTTTTGGGTCAAATACTCCTCTGTGCATCGGTCGGTTGTTAGTTCGTTTGGCGGCGAACGTAAAATGAAGGGAGGGGAGCGTGGACACTTGTGTGTGCTTGAAAGTTTACAGATTTTTGCTGTCGTTTGTTTACTTCTGCGAGCAGCGTGTAAATGTGTGTGTATGTACATTAATACAAAGGATTGGCGATGTATACGCTCACTATATCAATGGCGTTTTTCCTAAACATTTCTCTGAATACATTCGGAAGTACATACATAATTGGAAAGCAGCTAATCTATTGTGCTGCCATATCATAAAATTTATTGATAGATTTAAATCATTTATCAAAAATTATATTTAATTCATATATTTTAATTGCAAAATGACTAACGTATTCTACGTCTGACCTATGCGCCCGTGTTATCTAACACAGGCTTGTATATTTTTTGTGTCATAAATATAAAACCTTTTTTCTATTCTTAATTTTTTGTTTGATTTATGTAAAAATATGTTTTATGGTGTTTAATATTAATATTTATTTATTTATTTATTGTTATAAATTATTAAATAGAAGATTTTGTTTTTGTCAGTGTAATATAAATTGTTTCCCATTGTTTTGACTCAGCTGATTTGCTGGTCGGTGTTGCTTTGTCCGGGCGGAAACACCGGGACAATTGTAGGTATAATTCAAGCACTTAAGCTTGATTATGTTTTATGGTTAAATAACGCAAGCACTTGAACTTGGTTAATTTTTTATGGTGAGATAACGCAAGCACTTGAACTCTGTTATTGCGGTGAAATTGAGAATACAAATAAAACAACTGCTTAGTTTGATTGAATAATTGTTTCTCGATTTATTTAAATGAAATCATGGCCTTAAATACTATTTTATTGCCAAATTGCAATTATTTTTAACGTATTTAAATACTATTTTTTGCTAAATTGCAATAGCTTATTTTTAATATATTTATTAATTACATAATTCTGCATTGCATTTTCCACGCGTGTAAGAAATTCCAGGAAATCTGAAACCCCAGACAAATGCAATAAACTTAAAATTATTTCAAGGTTGTTGTTAAATGTTTAAAGTAAAAGAATTTAAAGTAAACAACAACTACAGCAAAAATTGAAACTTAATCAGAAGTTCAAGGTTTCTTTTTCTTTTCATAAGTTGAATTAACTGTTGAATTAAAAGTAAAGGAAAATGCACAAATCTAGCAAAAAAGTAAATAATAAAAAATTACATTAGCTTAGCAATTTAAGGTTGTTCAACTAATTTCGTGCAGACATATATACTTAAGTATGTTTGTACATTTTTACAACTAACTTATGCACATATGACAGAAATTCATTGTGAAGGTCTGAACATTTACCCCGCCGTTGAGTTATGCTCAACGAAATAATAAATTTGACAACCTTATATTGCTCTTCATATGTCTTAGAATTAAAGATTAAAACTACGGATACTTCAAATTCTGATGTTGGAATATGTTGACGTACAGCTGGACGTGGAGTTTGTTGATTTTTTTTGCTAACATCTCATGATTATCGTTAGGTTCTGTCATTTGTGGGCATGATTGTTCTTCTTCTTCATCGGGTTCGTCATTGAGCCTAGGGAGTGGAGCTAAATATTGAATTGCTCGCTTAAAAATGCCTGAAGCTGTGTGGACATCCGCTACTCTTACAACCTCGTCGTGTCCTTTATATGTTTTTATTACGCACCCAAGAGGCCATTTCATGACTGGAACGTTATCTTCTTTTATAATAACTATCGCCCCTGGTTTCAGATTTTTTGATTGTTCTTGCCATTTGTTTCGATATTGTAGCTCATTTAGGTAGTCTCGTGACCACCTCTTCTAAAATTCGTGCTTGAGATGAGACACTAATTTCCATCGTGTTTCCAAATTAAAGGTTTGTAGACCTTGCTCGAGCATCAATTTGGGCTGTTAGTGGTTCACCTATTAGAAAATGTCCCGGAGTCAATGCACCTATATCGTTTGCGTCATTTGACATGGGTGAAATGGGTCCAGAATTTAGTATGGCTTCAATTTCAACAACTATTGTTTCGAGTTCTTCGTACGTTAGAGATGCATTCCCCAGTGTCCTTATCAAAAGATATTTTGCTGACTTAACTGCTGCTTCCCATAGACCACCAAAATGTGGTTCTCTTGGCGGAATGAAATTAAATTGTATACCCTTTTTGCCGCAAGCATTCGTAATGGTTTCTTTCGCATCTGATGCATGTATGATTGTGGTAAGTTCAGGTAATTTATTCTTTGCTCCGACGAAGTTCATTGCATTGTCGCAATATGAATTTTGGCAATGTCCACGCCGGGCTATGAAACGTTTAAGCGAAAACGAAATGTTGCCGAACAATTCCTAATAAGTTATGCGATCCACAATGCTTGTGTTCTTCATGAATCATTTGGAATATTAATTTGGAAATGGGATCGTTGTATGCAATAAGAAGTTGATGTTTTGAGTCATAATCCAACAAAGGCGCGTCCAGCCGACCTCCGACCTTTATTAGTACATTCTCATCCAAAAAGGGTGTAAGATTCCGTATAGTGCTTTTTCCTTGTACTTGTTTGTATTTTCTTAGTTGGGTTATGTCTTCCTTAAATTCTGAGAGTTGCATTTGTGAAATAATAGGAACCAGTGCTTGGCTGAGTTCCGTTGTTGTAACTAATTTTGATGGCTGTCGCATCTGCTTCTGACATCTGTGGGCAATGAAGCGCAGAATATATGCAACAATTCCCTGCAGACGATGGAACGAATTTTTATGGTTGATTTGGTAAACAAAGGTTGGTTCCGTTGTTGTCATTGCTCGTGATTCAAGCATCTTTGCTTTTCGTTCGAGATTTGTTGGGATGTTGGAGCTTGGATTGAACTTAGGTGGCCACACCTTCTCTACGCCATGGAGAAACATTGAACCATAAAACCAAAGAGTGCATTCCTTAAGAGCCGCCGGAGACATCCCACGAGATAATATATCTGCGGGGTTGAATCTTGAGCCTACGTGACGCCATTGTTCTGCGTGGGTTTCTTCTTGAATTGCTGAAATTCGATTTGCTACAAATGTGTTGAATGAAGCTGATGATGAATTTATCCATGAGAGCACAATTTCTGAATCAGTCCATAACCATACTGGGCCTTTAAATTGAAGGTCAGACCTGACTCTTGTGGCTAGTTGGGCTCCAAATGTGGTTTTGTTTGCCGTTTGAGTGGAGCTATGCGGGATTTGCCACAGGGTAAGTGTACCATAATGGTGCCATCTTTGAAAACTGGTCGGATGTAAGCCGCAGCTCCATAAGCCTTTTCGGATGCGTCTGTAAAAATATGTAGTTGTTGAGATTCTGGAACCCTTCCCTTAAAAATATGTCTTGATATTTGAAGGTTTTTTAATACATTCAGGTCTGTACGAAATGTTATCCATTTAGTGTGTAGTAATTCAGCAAAGAAGTATCCCAATCCAGTTTTAAATACCACAATTCTTGAATAAACATCTTTGCCGTTACTATAATGGGAGATAAAATCCCCAATGGGTCGAATAATCTTGCAAGGTCCGATGTGACTGTTCGCTTGGTTACTCTCTTAACGTTGCTAGTGTTGACCTGAATACCCAGTTTGTCAGTTTTCTGCAGTCAAACTAGTTCCTAATGTTTTGATGGTGTCGGCTTCTATGCTCTCAAAATCTAAGTTTACCTCCAAGTTGTCTTGTGGAATGTTGTGGAGTAATTGTGGATGGTTTGCACACCATTTGCGTAACGTGAAGCCGCCCTCTTTCATAACTTGCACAAGTTGCTCTTGTAATTGCATCGCTGTTGATAAGCTATTTGATCCGCCCAAGCCATCATCTACATAGAAATTTTCTTTAATAAATTGTGAAGCAAGAGGATAACGTATATTATTTTCTTCAGCCAGTTGATCAAGACATTTTGTTGCTAAGTATGGAGCAGCTCTTGTGCCATATGTGACCGTGTTGAGTTGGTAGTATGCAATGGGCATTGTGGAATCCTTTCTCCAAATTATGAGCTGAAATTTACGATCTTCAGAAGCAATCAATACCAGCCTATACATTTTTTCAATGTCAGTGGTGAAAACGAACCTAGGCATTCGAAATCTGAGAAGTATGGAGAATAGTTCACTTTGTAGTGTTGGTCCGTGAACATGAGGTCGTTTAGAGAGTAGCCTGAGGAGGTTTTCGCTGAGGCATCGAATACTACTCTTAGCTTAGTGGTTGAACTTTCTGGCCTCAGGACGCAATGATGTGGGATGTAGTAGTTTGGTGATATTATGGAATCTGTTTCCAATTTTGTCATATCCCCCATTGATTCATACTTATCCATAAATTCAGTGTATTTAGCTTTCAATTTCGGGTTCTTTTGCAAGCGCCGTTCGGTTTTGACGGATTTTAGTAGTATTTTGTACAAAGTGCTCTTCACACTGTTTGTCGACTATTGATAGTGGTTTTTTAGTTGTATTAACTTCATCTATTTCCCAAAGTCGAGCGATGGAAGTTTCAGGTCCATCATCTTCAGTGCATATTCCACAGGATGCGTCTGTAATGCGTTCTCTATTTATTTTTCCTGCTACAATTCATCCAAGAACCGTATTCTGCAAAATCGGAAGTTGTGGAGATAATTTTATTTGCCCAATTGCGAGCAGTTGGTGATAATGCTCGGAAACCAGCAATATATTGATTTTATTAGATCGATTGAATGTTGGGTCAGCTAGCACAAGATTTTTCGGCAGTGGCCACTCATCAATGTTGATAAATTGTGACGGTTGTGGTGCGATAATTCGAGGCAGAACAAGTGCTTCCAGGCGTGTTGTAAATCCATTAATTCGAGAATGCAAAGCTACCTTGACTCGGTGTTGTGTTTTTGTGTTGGAGTCCCCGATTCCATTGATGTTTACTGATGAAGCGTGTTTTGCAATATTAAGTCGTTTTACCAAACGCTCCGTAATCAAATTGACTTGAGAGCCAGAGTCAAGTAAGGCGCGGCATTCAACCTCCATTGTATCAGTGTTGGTTTTTACTAGAGCTGTGCTGAGAAGAACGTATGAGTTGGACGCCTGACCATTTGCTGCCGCTAGTGAGGATGCTTCTGGAGGATAAGGTATCGCTTCATTGAAATCCGGACCAGCTATTTCAGGTTGATTAGTAGCGAATGATGATGTTTTCTTGGATACCCTTTCACTGGTTGATTTTTGGTTTGATGCCTGAGTGTTGTTCTCCAGATGAAGTAGCGAGTTGTGTTTTTTCTTGCATGTCAAGCATGATCCTGATTTGCAAGTTTTGGCTGTGTGTCCTGATTTTAAACAGTTCACACACAAGTTTTGCTTCCGAATGAAATTCAGACGGTCTGCTGGCGATAGTTGTTGAAATTTCTGGCACCGATACAGTTGGTGAAAGTTGTTTTTGCAAAGTGAGCACATGACTTCTGTTTGTTTAGCTGAAGTAGTGGAAACATAGACCTTTGATGATCTTTCTTTCTCGTTTATGGCCTCCAGGGATTGAAACCGATTTTTAAGAAATGTTAATAGGTCTTTGATTTTTAGTAGTTCTTTTGGATTGCTAATGGTCCTCCCATATAGAACAAGAGTACCCCGATCCAATTTTTTAATAAGTATGTGAAACAGCATGGGATCCCATGAAGCGGTATCGATCCCGATGTTGTTTAGCGCATGAAGACATTTTTGTGTTGTATCATGTAATTGTTTGATAGCAGCAGCCGATGGTCCAGGGCTTGGTTGATCCAGAAGTTGTTGCATTAGTGAGGTTACAAGAACGCGTTGATTATTGTATCGTTCTTGCAAGCTCCATGCGGTTGCGTAGTTTTCGACTGTGGCTGAAAAATTACTTATTAGTTTTTCAGCTTCGCCCCCCAAGTTTGATTTCAGGTACCACATCTTTTGTACCGCAGGAATATGCTGATTGTCTACAAGTTGAGTAAACAAGTCGTGAAAGGATCTCTACTTTAAATAATCTCCATTAAATTTTTAGATTGTGACTTTTGGCAGTGGTAACACGTTGTTTGGCGTAGGTTCGAACCCTTGCTCTCGTGTGCGGGAAACCAGCTTGAAATTTTCAATAACTCGCTTCTCCAGGTTTTCGTAGTAGTACATGTCGTATCCTTAGTGGGTTATCGCTTGACTCCCATATTTTGAAATGTAGCTCTTGGATTTCGCTCCACAATATTTTTTCAGCTTCATATTAATTGCTGTAGGGTCCGTGTCGAGTAGCCGCTTTAACGATGACATCATGACATTGTGCCTTCTTATTGTAGAATTTGTTAAAGTACATTTCAAAAATGTTCTTGCAGTTGTTACAGGTGCCTTATTGGTCTTTTGTTGACAGGGGTCCAGCGTTGGCCTTTTCGATGTCTCCCTTATGCCTGATTCAAATATCTCCCTGTATTTTGTGAAGAGTTCCTCAATGTTTTGATAGTAGCTCTCGGTAAAATATTTGTAGTTTAACTGGAGCTTCTCAAGGCATCGTATTTCATTATCGGTGTGCTCGAATTCTGCCCAAGTGGAGTCCAATCTTCTGAGTCTTTCTTCGTAGTAGTGGACAGTCTTTCTGGATGCTGGATCCTTTTTCAAATTCCGAATGGTGGACTCCATCAGTTCTCCTGTTGCTCGTTGTTTCACCAGTAGCCATGGTATTGCCTGTTCGAGCTGATTATGCCTTTAGGACTTCGTTCCTGGGAAGAGGAGCTGACGATGTCTTGAAGTGAATCACGTCGGGGTCACCAGAATGTTTTGACTCAGCTGATTTGCTGGTCGGTGTTGCTTTGTCCGGTGCGGAAACACCGGAATAATTGTAGGTATAATTCAAACACTTACATAAGTTTGATTATGTTTTATGGTTAAATAACGCAAGCACTTGAACTTGGTTAATTTTTTATGGTGAGATAACGCAAGCACTTGAACTTTCTTATTGCGGTGGAATTGAGAATACAAATAAAACAACTGCTTAGATTTATTGAATAATTTTTTCTCGATTTATTTAAATTAAATCATGGCCTTAAATACTATTTCATTGCCAAATTGCAATAATTATTTTTAACGTATTTAAATACTATTTTTTGCTAAATTGCAATAGCTTATTTTTAATATATTTATTAATTACATAATTCTGCATTGCATTTTCCACGCGTGTAAGAAATTCCAGGAAATCTGAACTTATACAACTAACTTATGCACATATGACAGAAATTCATTGTGAAGGTCTCAACACCCGTGAAGAAGATACCCAATGGGTATCGAAAAATATTTGAATAATTAGAAATACGTATAAACTTTAATGTAAAACATAATTTCGAAGGAATAGCGACCTTATTAATAAATATTTATTAAGTCAATCACAAAAGACATCAACCATCAGGACGTCCTACAGTAGAAGTCAATTATAATGTCAGCTACACAGAAATTTCGTAATATAATCGATGCCAGCACTTAATTATCAAATAATGGCACCTGTGAAGAGTTCATTTTCAAAGATAAGAATAAAAGAGCACTTGAGCACAGACGAAACTGCGTTTTTGTAGATTAACATTGAGAATGGAATCAAATATTATAAATATTTAAAGTGTTATACAATATTTGATTTAAGGCTGAATAAAATAAATTAAATAAATTAAAATTTTATATGTACACGAACCGACTTCTGTACTTTTAATTGAGAGGAAGAGATAAAATTTTTTTAAAAAGATGCAGTTGAATTTTTTCTTCACAACTGCAGTTTTAAAAGTATATTTTTATTATTCCCATGTATTTTAATTTCTGTGGTTTTTATTCTACAAACCTTTGCAGTAAGATGTTGTGAGGCTTCGCTTACTGTCCTTTAATATAAATGGCAGGAAAAAGTTTATTGTTTCACCAATATGTGGCAAAAGCTGCTTAGTAACGAATCTTTCTGTTACTGTTAAGCATTGTTCTAAGCAATCAATATTAACGGAAAACTCCTGGGCTACGAATCCTTCATTTACAAGATCAACTGATATTTGAAGGACATCCTTAGTTGTTGCGTCTGCTACAACATTAAAGATCTTGACTTTATATGAATTTTTTATATGAAATGCATTTTCCTGAAATGGCAGTTTTATTTTTATAGAATAACCTGAAAGACAGAAATTTATAGATTAAAGATGGGATTTGTCAACTGTTTTATAAAGGAGTTTTGAATATCAAATAGAAGAAAAGCGATAGAGCCTAGCATGACTAATTTTGTTTTATTATGTTAAACAAATCATACCGAAATATGAAAGCAATAAAATCAGAGTTATATAACGTAAGAAGTGTCACAAAACCAAAAAAAAATTGCAACCCCAGTGTGAAAAGGTGTTAATAAGAAGTTTTTTAATTAAATTTTTATTCAAAATATTAATAAAAACGAGATTTTGGGAGACGTACTTCATAAATTAAGCTGTAGTCATGTACGGTACGGAAAGCAGGAGTCGTAGTTTCAAAATTAATAAAGTTATCTGCTCTTAATGCAATTTAGATGTGGGAGAAGAGGAGGAGTTTATTCAGTGTGATAATTGAAAGAAGGTATATATGATGTAGTGTCAACAGAGCTTGATAAACTTAATTTACTAGAGCTTGACACCTATGTAATGTACTATTGAGACGACTTGGTCAGCTGTTTCACTTAACGGAATCACTAAATTCAATATTTGT
The DNA here is from genome assembly GCA_963681545.1 of Germaria angustata. Taxonomy (NCBI): domain Eukaryota; kingdom Metazoa; phylum Arthropoda; class Insecta; order Diptera; family Tachinidae; genus Germaria; species Germaria angustata. The sequence continues at coordinate 76,239,242 of OY812998.1, read as the reverse complement.
GCATTTACTTTCCAAATAAGGGACTTGTAACTAGAGAGAAACAAAATTTTTCAAAATTACTCTTCCAAGATTATGAAAATAGAAAAAAATTTAATGAAACATCTGCTGTCGCATAGCACTTTACCTTCTTCATGGCTCAATTCGAACGCATGAACACAAATTAGACACTATCTGGGACATTGGCTGGGTGACGTTTGAGAATATTTTATTGGCCTATACAATTTCACTTATTAATAAGCTGAAGAAAGCTTATAATTAAGTTAAAGGCATTAACATTTTAAAGATGAGCCCATGTTAAAAGCATTTGGAATCGATCTAACTTTACATTGTTTTTGCATCAAAATATCTTCATTTGCATGACTTCTTTAAAAGCACATTTTAACTCGGTCTCCCCCGAAAAATTTTCTCTGTATATATTAATTTAGTGCCATCACTCTTTTATATGCTTAGATTATATAGCGGAGTTGCTGCATTTGTGGAGTGTTAAAGATGTCTTGATGGGGTAATACTCCCAAATCCGGGTCAAATCCAGTCGGCAAAATATCAACAAAAAGAAAACTGTGTAAGCGAAAATTCAAAGTATTAATGGTGCTTTATATATAAATTACAATTTAGAATATACACGTACTGCGGCATACACGAAATTGGAAATATTTCAACCACAAACACAAAAAAAACCATTTTTCATAATACCTCTGAAATAACTTTAGATCTAATAATACTTTTTGCATTTTATGTTTTCGTACCGAGGCGCAGGCAGCGCTCCCATGGGAAAAAAGATTTCAATAAATTCGACATTTTGGCGAAAGTACGATAGTAGCTCTAGAAATTTTTATGGCATTTATGTAAGTAATGAGTTCTTTCGATCTGTATCAGGTCTCACACCATACGAGTTTAAAGGATCTCATCAAACGAGTTTAGTATCAATTAAAGGCAACCGTACGACTCGTCGTTTCTCCAGCACTATTTTTTATTTTTCTTACAGCCTGTTTATACGTTCTCAGACAAGTGAGTAGTACCCAGAATAGTACGTAATCAAATGAGCAATGCTCGAATCCTTTTTTGTGGAAAGCTATCACAATGGTGAGCCTGGTTATAAGCAGGCTATGGATCCTCCTGAACCATTTCTAATTACTCCCTACAGAAACGCAAGAGGAATTTCCCAGCAGAGATTTGACAAGATATGCGCCTGCAAGAAATATAGTGAAAGGAATATTTGGGGTGTTTAGAAGCAGTTTTAGAGGTTTGTCTAGAGCTCTGTGTTATTCTCCCTTGAAAGCAGACCAAATTATCAATGTTTATTCCGTTCTACAAAAGTTGTGTTACACGTTCAAACTTAAAGGTGATGAGAAGAATGAGTGAAATGAGTTTGAAGAAGCCGATATTACTATAAGAAACACTTCACATATTACACACGTACGCCATATTATGGGTGAAAATAAAATGTTATTAAAACTGTGTTCTTTCTTAAAAGTAAATATGTATACAAATAAGAAAACTGTTCTAATAAATAAAACAAATACTCTCTTGTTGTTCGGTTGTGTTTTTGATGAGCTCTGCTTTAATACAAATTTAACTAAGTCAATTGTATCTTAATGGTTTTCTTAATCGTCCTATTTTTTATAACTCTATTATGATGCTTTTTTGACTCATATTTACTGATAATTTATTAACAAGTTATTATGTCATATTAAAGTTAATGTTAATTTTTGTAATCCATGTATTCTATTATCTGCTCAATCACTAGCACTCTCATGTACATATCTTGTTGTGCTAGATACCTCAAAATTTAAATAAATAAATAAAAATAAATAAAATTCATCAATAAAACAATTTACATTGGACTTTTCATTATTGTATTTTTTTCCTTTTAGATCTGTAATATTCCAATTTCTTCAAACATTATTTTTACCATTTCTTTAATATGCATTTTCAATCCAGCTGTTATACTAGATCAGTGGTTCCCAAACTTATTTTGTCTACTGCCCACTTTGAGAATAAATATTTTTTTAGCGCCCCCATTTTTTCACCTATTTAAAAACCACTATAACTTCAAATTAAATTAATTAATTATTGTAACCTATATATGTATATTATGTATATTAACGGAGAATTCTAAACGAAACTTTTACTATAACCCGCAACTTGAAACCTGAGGTAACATACAACGGCGTTTAGGTCTCAAGTTAACTCTTACGGGCTCCACCTGCCAATATGAATGATTACACAGGCCAACACTCAATTTGCTTCTTTGAATTTATCAACTGATTCTAGTTAATTTTTGTGCGCTGAATTCAAATCTGTAATCAGTTTGTCTCCATCAGCTCTAGTTTTCATGATATAGCTTTTTTATACCTTCCACTTATGGCCTCCAATTATGACCGTCTGTATGTATGTATGTACTTATATTTGGTGATTGACGATTTCTGTAAATTGACATAAAAAGTTAATCCATAACAACATTTACATTTGTACTCTCTTAAAGCCAGATTTTAATTAATTTCTTAATTGCCAAATTTTTTAAGTACATATTTAAAAAGTAAAACTTTTCGATAGGAATTAAAAAAAATAATAATAAGTAAAACTGTTTCATACCGATTTATTAAAATAAAGAAAAATTCTCACAAAGCATTAAAAATATAATATAATTATAATTCTAGTTACAGGATGTAAAGCTTCTTTTATGAGACATTCTGGAATGAACAGCCAGATTACAGTCTCTTTGTAAATTCCAACAGTAGTCTGCCATCATATGTGTATCCCACCTTCCCTGGTACCGATTCTCCACAATTTTGATATCTTGGTGAAACATTTCTCCTTGTTCTTCGCTTAAATTACCCAAATTTTCAAGAAATCGGTCCAAGTGACTGTGCAAATAATGGATTTTAATACTAATGTTGCAGCCAAGGTCTCTGAACTTATCCAGCATATTCTCCACTAATTGAATATAATTTTGAGTTTTATTTCCCAAGAAATTTTTTATAACTTGCACGAATGATGCCCACGCATTTCGTTCAGTTTCGGTCATTGACTTATCAAAATCGTTGTCATTCATAAACTCCTGCTCTAATCTTATCTCCATTTAGATTAGGCATTTTGCAGCAAATATATGCAAAACATTCCCCATCACGATTCAGAGCCTTAAAAAACTGCTTCATGAGTCCTAATTTGATGTGCAACGGTAGTAGGACGATCTTTTCACGTGGAACTAAAGCTTCATTTGTAATATTTTTATCGCCAACAATAATTTTTACTCTCGTAGGCCAATTTTTTTGCCGCCAATGTTGTTGCTTGGATCTGCTATCCCAGAGACACAAAAAGCAAGGGTACTTAGTATAACCACTCTATTGTCCAAGAAGAAAATTGACCATTTTAAGATCAACACAAATGATCCATTGGTGGTCTTGGTATTTAATCTTTTTCATCACTAATGCAATGTTGTTATATTCTTCTTTCATTGTTGTGGAGTGCGCAATTGGAATTGATGCATACACATTGCCATTGTGCAATAAGACGCACTTCAAACTTTTCTTGGAACTGTCCACGAAGAGGGGCCAATCGCTAGGTAGATACTTGGATAGCCCCATTTCCTGCATAAGACCATTTACATTATTACAAAACACCAGATTGTCTTCCTTAGTAAAAAAGGTGTATTCTCCACAAATATAACAAAATGTATCAGCGTAATTTTTACACCGTCTTCTATTGGAAGCCATTTCTATTTAGATCAACACTTTTTTAATAAACTTTGCCAACTACAGTAAACCACTTCTTACAAGCAACTAACTTTCGATATGCAATTGGAGTGCAAAAAGAAAAAAGACGTTGTGCAAATAAAATTGCCGTTAATCAGTTAGCAATTACACAAAAAATAACACTTCATCTCTATCAAACTAGAAAAAAAGTACACAGTAGGCTGCGTCAGAGACACGACCGCTAAATTTAAATGTAGACTACGGTGAAACGCAAGGTGAAGAAATAAAAGTTTTATAGGATAAGAGCATAAAAATTCAGTTACTCTTACGCTCAGTGTTCGCATAACGCTGTAAATGTAAATGTTGTTATGGATTAACTTTTTATGTCAATTTACAGAAATCGTCAATCACTAATATGTACATACATACATACATACAGACGGTCATAATTGGAGGTCATAAGTGGAAGGTATAAAAAAGCTATATCATGAAAACTAGAGCTGATGGAGACAAACTGATTACAGATTTGAATTCAGCGCACCCAAATTAACTAGAATCAGTTGATAAATTCAAAGAAGCAAAAAACTTTTTTAATTTTGTCGAGCTGTGTTATTGAAACGCAACTTTATAGTATTAAAACAGAGTATCTTTTATTAAGAATATAACTAAAATAATCAATCCTTATATAAAAACTAATGTGAAGGATGAATCTGATGCTGTTTAATAAGTTTGTTAATATCAGGTTCCAATTTCAAGAACAGTCGCAAGTCGCCACGTTCGGTAACAAGAAAACGATTTCTCTTTTTAGTATGCAGTGTTGTCACAGCACTAAATCCACGTTTACACAAATATGACGATGGGAATGCTATCAAGAATCGTTGAACGACTGACCACAATCCAGGGTACAATTGCGGGATCGGTTTTTGTAGCCAAAATTCTTGGTAACCATTTTGAACTTGATTTTTATTTCCTCGTTGTTGTCAATTCTATAAGTTCTTCTTCCAGCTGTGTTGACATTTGAAAACGGATCCAACACCCAGTCTGATATTTCCAAGTTCAAAATGTCCTGGTATCGTTCGGTGAAGTCAATGTGGAGGTTTTCCAAATGTTGGCAGCAGGCAAACTATTCGTCGTTACTGCATGATACTGATAAATTTGGAAAATTGTGAAACTAACGTCTGCCCAGATTCTTTTTGTGTAGAAGCAGTTTGGATGCGAAAGCAGCAACGACGTTTTTTTGTTTTAATTAAGAGAAATCTTAAAACCTAAAATATAAATTAACAAAGCTAATGGCTTATAGCAAAAAAAATTAATATACATACTTATAGTAACAAACCAAACAAGTTTGTCATGTGTATAGTTGGTAAAGAATAAATAACAATGGCAACACTGTTGTAAGTTAGTGAGGTGTAATTTGGGCTTTCCATTACAAAAAAAGTTTTCACAAATTGTAATACGATGAATCAAAAAAATTCACGTATTCTATTTACAGTGAAAAAGTTTGTATAAATAGCTGAAATATACATCAACTGACACCACAGAAGTGGACCAAACAGAAGAACGCTGATGATGAAAGTATAGCGGCTTTCGAAAACAGCATGTTGTTCCGTTCTGCTAGTGTTTGTCAGAATGATTTACACATGTGTCTTTGGTGTAATTTGTTCTTTGATAACTATCACATGTAATTTGGCTTATAAAATACAATTGAACTAACTAGCCTATTAAAATTTAATAAAAAAATCACAAACAATAAAAATGTTCGAAAATAAAGAGAAATCTTAAAACCTAAAATATAAATTAACAAAGCTAATGGCTTATAGCAAAAAAAATTAATATACATACTTATAGTAACAAACCAAACAAGTTTGTCATAAGTTAAAAACAAAATAAGCAAATTAAAACACATGTGTATAGTTGGTAAAGAATAAATAACAATGGCAACACTGTTGTAAGTTAGTGAGGTGTAATTTGGGCTTTCCATTACAAAAAAAGTTTTCACAAATTGTAATACGATGAATCAAAAAAATTCACGTATTCTATTTACAGTGAAAAAGTTTGTATAAATAGCTGAAATATACATCAACTGACACCACAGAAGTGGACCAAACACAAGAACGCTGATGATGAAAGTGTAGCGGCTTTCGAAAACAGCATGTTGTTCCGTTCTGCTAGTGTTTGTCAGAATGATTTACACATGTGTCTTTGGTGTAATTTGTTCTTTGATAACTATCACATGTAATTTGGCTTATAAAATACAATTGAACTAACTAGCCTATTAAAATTTAATAAAAAAATCACAAACAATAAAAATGTTCGAAAATAAAGAGAAATCTTAAAACCTAAAATATTAATTAAATTTAGTTTATCGCCTTGCAGTTGGAGATTCATGTCATTGAACAATTTATACAGGTCTGTCATGTAAGCTATATCATTCTTTGATGTTATGAGCTTGTCGTGCAATTCTATATCTTTAGTTTCCAAGAACTCTATAACAGTCAAACAGCTTGTAAAATCGAGTCAGACAATTGCCTCTTGATAGCCAACGCACTTCAGTATGAAACAACAAACGGTTGAAATCCTCGTCATTAGTAACACAAAGCTGATGAAATAATCTATCATTCAAAGAGCTGTTGCAGATTTGCTTTGATGACATATTGCAGTGATTGAAATAGTTTTTCACTTAAGTTTCTAGCAACTAAATGTTGTCTATGAATAACGCAATGTACACCAAGCACATCTGAAATTTTATTTTTTAAGTACGCTATGAAGCTTTTATGGCACCCTGTCATAGCCGGAGCGCCATCCATAGCAATTGAAATAATATTTTTCAAAGGAATCTCTTTCTCATCGAAAGGCTTTTCCAATGTATTGAATATGGTTTCACCTTTTGTATCGGTCTCTAAATTTCTAGCAAATAATAGTTCTTCACATATTTTCTCATCTTTAATAAACCTCACGTAAGACAACAACAATGCTTCATTAGTTGGTAAAGTGGACTCATCGAGCTGAATTGAGAATTGACTTGTCCTCAGGCGATCGCACAATGATTCTTCAATGTTTTCAGCCATTTCATCAATTCGTCTTTGCACAGAATTATTACTCAAAGGAATTTTTCGGATAATATCTGCGGCCGGTTTATGAAGCACAGTAGTTATTACTTCATTTATTGCTGGCAATATTAACTCTTCTCCGATGTTATGTGGTTTGCCTTTTTGAGCAATTAACAAAGAGATATTGTACGAAGCTCGAAGTCCGTCGTCCTCTTGCTTAGCAGCCGCCGAAAATAGTTTTGCTACACTTGGCTGAGTATTATGCTTCTTCTCTAGATCTTGAAAATATGCTACATTTTTGTCTTTCTTATCTGGATGCATTTTATTCAAATGATCTTGCAGCCTTGAAGGCTTCATTGATTCATTCGAAAATGTTTTTAGACATACATAGAAGACACAAAGGCGACGATGGGTTTGTGGGATTTTCAATAAATCCGAATTTAATATATTCCGCACAGTATTGCCGTCTCTTCTTTTTTACTTCCGACATTGTTTTCCTTTGAGAAATACGTTCAACTTCGCGAGTAGTGTAGAGGAGGCGTAAGTACTGCTCACCTATTGCGCGCGAGACCACAAATGAAAATAAAATAAATATTACATTGTTTATATAGGAATGCTTAAGCAGCACGCACCGACAGGAATAAAACAAACATGCATAAACTCGTTTATCTCATTCGACGCTCAATCGTACTCAACAAGTCCGAACAAGTATTCAATGAACCAGCCGACTGATACAGGAATGCACAATTCGGGTTATTTGACAAAAACTTGTTAAAACATGATAGATATCTACGAGTACTAATAACTATTAAAATGCGAAAGTGTGTCTGTTGCCTTTTTATTTGTTTGTTTCTATCTACTTTCATTACGAAACGGAGCGACCGATTGACATGATTTTAATTTTTTCTATATTCAATAAAATAGGACAGATAAATGAACTACGCGGAGAGAAATATAGAACCGAGTTTGAGCAATCTTTTAATTCATATTAGTTGATGTTCACAAGTTGTTGCTGAGAGTCGACAGCTCTTGCAGTCGTTGTTTAAGAGGCCTCCTAGCTAAATAAAATTACAAAAACCCCCCTCCTCTACACAACGCCCCCATTTTCTTTCTGGGTCTCTTACCGCCCCCCTTGAGACCTGCAGAGCCCACAAGGGGGCGCTATCGCCCACTTTGGGAAAGACTGTACTAGATGTTAAGTTTTCTATTAAGTTACAAACACGCCGTATGTTCGAGCTTATAAGGTTTAACTTTTCATAATTTTTTGTGGAAGTTTTTAGCCGCTTTCATATTAATTTAGCTAGTTTTTATCCATTCTTCCATATGTGACATTTTTCTGATTTTTTTCTTGAGAGCCATAAAAATAAAAGTGCTGTGTTGTAAAATTTAATGCATAACCGGTAGTATAATCGCTATTTGGGCAGAACTTTTTGGATCTCAAAGATACCGGTAGGAATAAAAAATTTAAGGAAAATTTTGATTTTGCTGTATGGCTGATCTGTTTTCAATGGTTAAATGCAGAAGTAGAGTGTTTGTGGCCAAATCAATTTTAAGAAATAAACTTCATCGAATAACAGCTATTTCGATTTTATCAATAAGCTAAAACTACTTATAAATTATTACACCGTATATTTGTTTTGTATGTTTGAAATGAAAAAATTTGGCAATACGAATAAGAAATTCCTCAAATTTGTCAAATGACACCTGTAACAGTAACAGCGATGATGTTGATGGTGATGATTTGATTTCTTAAATAAATATTCATGTGTTTTATTAACAAAGTTATTTCGATTTAAAAAGCTCATTAAATAGTTGTAAAAAATATATCAGTTACTTCTCTTATTTTGCTTAATATTCATAATTTTGCATTAAATGTCGTATTTAATACTTAATTCTTCATTGCGAACGGACGTCTGTGCTGATAGTTTATTGCCTCTTTTTCATATATAAAAATTAGTTTTGCTTTAAAATAACAATTATTGTTACTTTTTTAATATAAATACATATGTGAATAGAAATCCATATAAACAGTGTTTACAAATAAAACTATTTATAAATTTAACCGCGCAAAACAAATTAAAATTATAATTGAAATTATTTCAAATATAGGAGACTATATAAGGTGTTTGAACTGTAAGTCAAACTATCACTTCTCCCCTTGTGCTTCTGTAAGTAAATCGACCTACGATGCTATGAATAACGAAAAAAAGAACAATTGAAAGTGTCATAATTGTAGGAAAAATAAATTACCATACACCTACCAGTAGGAAGGGAAGAAAAATGAGGATGCAAGTGCTGACAGTGTACAAACAAGTGTTCAAACAAGGCAAAAGCGTGAGGCCGATGAGGCACTTGCCCGCGCTAATATAGAGAACAATCAAAATGAAGATAGTGCAAAACGTTTCAGAGAATATCAATCAATTAACACTTTATATAATAAATTATGTCTCCTTCAAACAGATGTAAACGATATTAAAACATCAATACAACAACTAACAGTAAACGTGAGCAATACACAAACACAAATTAACGCGCTCGCAACAATTACAACTAACATTACAATTTTAAAACCTCAGGTCAGTGACCTATATGACAAAAACTCTAAAAATGAGAAAGTCATAACCGAAGTGGTCAAACGAATTAACCAATTAGAACAACAAATAATAAGCAAGAATATAGAAATAAAAAATGTTCAAAATACAGAGATTGATGCAACCGAAGTCATAAAAAAATTGCAATCTCACTAGATATAAATGTTACACAGAGTGATATTAGCTCTGCTTACTGTTAAATAGAATAAAACAATTGTGGAATTCTCTTCATTAGATAAAGAGAGAACTTTTAAACAAAATTCGTGCTCATAAAGTAGAACAAAGTGTTATATATAATGAAAACAATGAAGAGACTAATAAGCAAACACAAAATAATACAAATAGTTTCGTAAAGGTTGTTCTACAACATCAAACTTGCTACAACTTACAACTATTGTTACTCAAGGTTTTGTACAACGTAAGCAAACTGACATGGTATATACTGATTTTAGCAAGGCATTTGATAAAGTCAACCATAATTTGCTCTTAAAAAAACTGGTCCGTATGGGATTCTCGAATGTATGTCTAAGATGGATTAGTTCCTATTTATCAAATAGGAAGCAATGTGTTCGCTTCAAGAATATTTACTCAAAGGTATTTGACGTCACTTCAGGAGTGCCTCAGGGAAGCCATCTTGGACCCCTACTCTTTACCTTATTTATTAATGATCTTCCAGAAGCCGTTAAATTTTCGAATGTCTTAATGTATGCTGATGACGTAAAGATTTTCTTAAGTTTTGATAATTATTCTGAGCACGCTTTACTACAAAATGACTTGAACTGCTTCTATGATTGGTGTAAAAAAATCTAATGCAGCTCAATTTTAATAAGTGTAAATATATGACATTCTACAGAGGCTCTTATATTAACGTAAATTATTCCCTGGAAAATCATCAATTAGAAAGAGTTTTTTCAATCATGGATCTTGGTGTCCAGTTTGATCCTAAACTTAACTTTATTCAGCATATTTCGCTAACTGTGAGCAAATCACGTAGTATACTGGGTTTCATAAAACGATAGGCTAAGGAATTTAAGGACCCTTATGTCACTAAACAGCTATATACTTCGCTGGTACGACCTGTTTTGGAATATGCATCTGTGGTTTGGGACCCAGTTTATATGACACATATACATTCCATCGAATCGGTACAGAAGCAATTTTTATTATTTTGCCTCCGTAGCCTTATTGGGATCCTTTATATCTCCCGTCGTACATCAGTCGTCTTTCACTCATTAGGCTGCCAACTCTTAAAAGTCGTAGGACTATGTTGAATGTATCATTTGTTTTGAATTTAATAAATGGTGACATTTGCTCACCTTACCTACTTAATAATATTTTGCTGAATGTTCCTAACCGTCCGTCTAGACATTATGAGTTACTGTTTATTAAATACTACACATCTAATTATGCAAATGCCGATCCATTCAGGAGGATGTGCTGCCAGTTTAATAAATTTTATAAAATCATAGATTTTTCTTTGTCTCCTAATTTAATTAAAAGTAAAATTATTAGTCTGTTAAATGAATTGTAATGTATAATATTTTCAATGTTTGGTTGATATAAGTTTACATATTTCAATGTACATTTGAATATCTGTCTGTAAGGATATATTTATCCAAAGACATATTATTAAATAAATAAATAAATAAATTAAAAAAAAATTACATATATATTAACGACCAATTAACCCCTTACAATCAGCGAATACTCTGGCAAACTAAAATTAAGCAAAAGAACGTAAATGGAAATTTGTTTGGATAAAAAATTGAAACATCCTAGTACGAAAAATAGAAAATTCCCCTGCAATAACAATCAAAAACTACGCTGATATAGAAGACATAATTACGCAAGACAATGTGAACTCATTTTTATGGTTAAATTTTTAATAAATAAGCAAACATATTAAAACTGAAAAATAAACAAACACTATATAAATTTCAATATTAAAATTAATAAAATTAAAATCAATTATTTATTCCCAAAATAAATATAAAATGAACTATCAAAATAAATTTTTAAACAAGTTTGGTGAAATAAATCAACAGCTAATAAGTTATCCGTTATCATTAATATACGTGAATATACGATCGCTACGTCTAAATTTTTCTGTATTTCTAACCACCATATACATAAGTTAATTTTGTTTTTCATTAAGAACATAAAAAAAAATTAATTTTATTTTTTTCGGTCAGCGTGACCGCACTTTATTGAAGTTCACTTAATACTCTACAAAGAATTTACATTTTATAATATTTATATTCTATATTTTTGGTTATTCTAATAAATTTTGAAAGTGGCGTGATAATTGATTTTGCATAATTTATTTCTTAGGAAATTTACAACGATTTTTAATAAGTCGTTGCACTTTATTCCAAAGAAATATTAAAAAAAGATTTTTAGTAAAATGTCAATGTAAGCGTCTGCAATTTTATTTTGCTTTATTTTATTTCCAAGAATAAATATAATTTTACTTTAATTTTGATTTTAATTATTTTATTTTATTTTGATTAATGCTTACATTAACGCCTCCCCTCTTAAGTCGATTGTCCTCGATCGATTATTTATTAAATTGGGGAGTCGTGATTTGCAGAAATGGTCCATCTTTTATATTCGGGATATAGCCCGTGGTTATTTGTGGTTTTGACAATACGTACCATTTCCGCTTAATCTTGTGAAATATTATAAGTGTTATAAGAAAAAGAATTATAATTGCACCTCTGTACTTAAACTAATTACATGTGTATTTTTGTGCTTACTTGCTAATATTTTAATGTTATCCTCATGCTGCAGTTGTTTAGTATACAAATTTTCGAGTTTTAAATTAAGCTTTGTATTATTATTATTATCTGTAATTTTTGTAATCATATTAGGTAAAACAAGTGTATCATATATACTGAAATTGACATTAACATAAGTTTTATTTATTGTATTAATTTTGCAGTTTTCGAATCTGATAGGAAACGTTCCTTTCTGTTTTATTTTTAATTTACTGCAGTCATGAGTTATAATTCCTTCAAAGTTCTTAAATATAATTAATCATTGAATTATTTCTGTAATTACATTTTCATCTGAATTTTCAAGTTCGCATTGAGCTTCCTTAAAATCTAAAATATTTGATAGGCATTTATTATCCAATGCAATTAAACTCTTTTGCAGATTATCTTTAATGTTTATATTATAAATGTTGTTATTGCTATCAACCAATATTTCTGTTTCGTTTAATACAATTGATTTATTTTGAATATTTGGAAGCGACTCAAATTTTATTTTTGACAAAATATTAGAAGAAAATTGGGGTATGAGTAATGTTAGGATGATGTTGTTATTTTGAAAAAGTACAAAAATTTTTATGTTACTATAACTATCGAAGTCTGTAATTAAATCTAGTTCCTTTTGTGTCAGAATATCAGCGGGAATAACGCCTAACTTACAAGAAAAAATTATTCGCCCAATATCTTCGACGTGATTGTTCAGAAGTAGTATATCATTGTTAATTCTATATATGTGCTGAATGAATTGAACTTCATCCTCGAGTGTTTTAATTCTATTTTGTGATTCATGTTGAAATTTATTAATGTAACTGCTAATGAGAGCTTGTTGTTCATTTATATGCATTGTGATATTATTAATCTGTTCAATCATGAGGTTGCTTGCAAGACTTAAGTTATTAATTGTTCTGTCAGTATCCTGTTCATTGTCATGTATTTTTGATATGGTTTCACGTATTTCCTGTTCGTCTTCGCTGTCCATGGTTCCTGCAATTATTTTTAAGCCTTTTCCTACGATATTACAAAGTCCTCTTTTGGATTTGGAATTTATGTGAAGGTTATCAATTCGTGCACTGAGTAATATATAATTTTTATTAATTGTATTGATAAGTTGTTTGTCTTCAAAAGTAGTAGCATTTAAAGTTCCTATGTTTTTGGAGATTAAGAGCATCGTCTCTTCATATGCAGTCAAGTTTATGAAATGTAAAACTTTATCGTAATACTAATCGTCTTTTTTTCGCCTGTCTTAATAGGTATATACCCATTATTATTGGCCAGGTCCTGTACATCTAGTTGTTGTCCGTTTGTTATTAGTATCCACATAAAGATTGTAAGAAGTTTAATTTTGTTCTAAAAATAAAATTTGATTAATTGTGTAGCATGCATCACGGAATATTCAAGATTGCTTAATATTGCTTTTGTGAACTGCTCTTCCTGATCTGGTTTTAATAGTGGATTTGAAATTTTGTGCTACTATTTCTTTTTTATATTTAGCTGATAATTTGTTACTATCCTTTTGTTTATTTTAACAAAGACTTCATCTCCCTCTACATATTCCTTTGGGGGAGTTCTATTTGCATTATGATATTCAAGATCTTGTATTTGTTTCCTTTCTAATTTTTTTATTGTTTCTTCTCTTTCCTTAGCTAAAAGTTCGGGATTCGTACTTACGCGAATTATGGTTTTAATTAGTATATGTTTAAAAAAAACAAACAACTTTCACTTTCACCACTGAATCACAATTAATTGTTTTTTATTAAAATGAAACTTATTTATAATACAAATTTGCTTATTCTAGCTTTGTTTGCTTTTTTAATTGGTTTTCCAAAGAATTTTAATAAATTTACATTTTGCTGCTTAAAGCTTTTCTTTGAAATATATTCTAAATAATTTTCTAAAGAATTAATTATACATTTGCTTATTTGTTTATTAAATGACCTAATTATAGTTCGTTATACTTCTTGGTGGTTTTGCTGGTGCTTCTGTTGTTGTTGTTGTTGTTATCGTTGACATAACTCCTCTCCCCTTAGAGTAAAGTGTCGGCCACAAGGAAAACGTAGGGGCCGGAACGTTAAAATCAAGGTTCGGATGTGTCGGGTGTTAGTTTTTTTGGCAAGGATGATGGATGCAATGGTAAATATGATGCTTAACGCGAAAATTGTTGAATAAATATAGTTGTTTTTGCGTGCAGTTGCCTCATAGCTTTGTATTTGATAATCTCTTAATCCCTTTCACACACATCAGGTTTACTTGATCAGTTTTTCATCAATTTTCTTTTGAACCTGCATTTACGTTCATACACGAACATTTTGTTTCATCAAGTTTCGTTTTCTTTGCTTTCAACTTTATTATATGGTTTTTGACATTTCATTTTATTACAATTGTTCTTAATCCAGAAAAGTTCAATATTTGTTATTTAATACGCAAATTAAAATATTTATTATTTAAATTAAGAAATTAAAACTTAATATTGAATAACAATAAAAATGTATCCAGAAAAAAATGAAGTAATAACAACATTAATGGAGTGCTTAGGAGAAGCTATTAATTTGGATTCTGACGATAGTGGGAAAGAGGGCATATTATATGGTTTGTATATTCATATAAAAATTTTTCTTTTGAAGTTAATAGTTTGTGTAAAGATTTAACAGATTTGTGCATGAAAGCAACATACCTTCCTACGAAAAGAACAAAGAAAAAGTGGAGAAGACCATGGAGATACTACAGATCAGAGCGCGGTTCCTTTGCATTCCTAACAAAGGAATTGCTCTTAAGTGACGAAGAATCATACAGAAACTATTTGAGAGTATCCAAGTGCCAGTTTGATTTTATTTTGAATTTAGTGGGACAGGATATCAAGCGCACAGATACCCAAATGAGAAATTCCATTTCTCCTGCTGAACAATTAGCACTAACATTGCTCTTCCTTGCTAGTGGTAAGTGTTTAACATTAAGTGTAGGTATTTTAATTTTTTAAAAGTAATACATTAGTTTATCAACAATAACATATGTATGTATGTATATTAATTCAAATGTAAAATTTTTGTAGGAGAGTCTTTTCAGAGCTTAAACTACCAAACACGAGTTTCGACTTCATGTATTTCAGGTATAGTGCCGAGAGTCTGCAAATCAATTTCCAAACGAATGAAGGACAAATATTTGAAGGTATTATACTAGTTTAAATTTGTATTATTATACATACATATGCATTTACATATACATATTTTGCTTTTTAGTTTCCAAGTAATCGAGCAGAGTGGGAAGCAATAGCCAAGGAGTTCGCAATTAAATGGCAATTTCCGAACTGTCTAGGTGCTGTAGATGGTAAGCACATAAGTTTTCGCCCATTACGTTTAGACGGCGCATTTTACCACAATTATAAAGGCACAAACAGCATAATCTTAATGGCCTTAGTTGACTCAAATTGTAAATTTATATTTGTTGATCTTGGCTGCAATGGTCGCTGTAATGATGCTGGTGTGTTCCTTCAGAGTAGCCTAAAAAAAATTTTGGAGAAAGAGGAAGAAATACCGGCAAATGCGATTGTTGGAAACGGTCGATGCCTGCCTTTTGTGATAATTGGGGATGATGCATTTCCATTGCAAATACACCTGATGAAGTCGTATCCATATCATAGCACCTCAAGGGATAAGCAAATGTTTAATGCAAGGCTATCCCGAGCAAGACACGTTGTTGAGCATCCATTTGGAATTTTATCTAACCGCTTTAGGATATTTCTAGCTCCCATTAATTTGAAAGTGGAAACGGTGGAATCAATAACATATATTTGCTGCGTTTTACATATTTTTTTGTTGGAAACGTATGATAATTATATGAGCTCTACTGCAGACTGCCCATCTAAAATAAATGATACCTTGACAACTGTATATAATCCTAGAAAAGGTGGAGCAGAACTCGTTCGACAAGAGTTCATGTCATATTTCAGTAACGAAGGAAAGTTAGATTGGAAGAAATAATTTTTCTAAAATATTTTCATAACTTTATAAAAACAAATCTTTTATTTACATATGTACATTTATTCAAAAAATAACTATTAAAAAAATAAAATAACTATTAAAAACTAAATGCAGTTCTTTTCAATTCTGCTAAAAGAGAGAAAAAAAAACAAAATGTTATCAGGATAACAAAAATAAAATTAAAAAATTCAGTCTTAAACAAATCAGTCTTAAAAATAAAACATTTGGTTCCACCTTTTTTGACATTATGATTAACTTATTACTCGCTTTTAAAATTTCAATCGAATTCTTCATCGTCAAATATTTTAAAATATCATTTCCAGAGGTTGAAGTAGATGCAGCTCTTTGTTTTTGTGACGACTGTCTTGTTAGCTTTCGCATAAGGCATTGGACTTCCCAGGCAGTATCAGCTTGATCTTCCGGATTAATAAGTTCCATTTCGTTTGTGACAAGGTTTCCCAGCCAAGTATATTTTTTTCAGCATTTCTTCCGACTAGAATTGTTTTGAAGTTATTCAATTCTTTTCAGAAACCATTAAATCCACCTAAGGTCTATTACATTCAATGTTATTGATTGAAATTATTATTATTATCAAAACATTCAAGCATACCTTCTGTATTCTTCTCGGAGGATCCTCTATTAAATTTTCTTCCCATTCGCTGCTAGTGCTGCCTTCTGTAACATCTAGGTTGACCTACAAAACATACATATGTAATTCGTAAAAACTATATAAATTATATATATGTATTTACCATTGTGTTGTCTTTGCTTTGCCTAATTTGCGTATGGATTTTCAAGAAATGCATCTGCTGGAAACACCAAAGCTTGGGAACGTACACATCGGTGATTCCAGCTCCACTTTTTTTAGATTGCTCTATTGTGCGAACTTCTTGCATATATTGAGTTCGCAGAACTCGCCACTTCCGTTTAATTTCCTCTAAAGTTATATTTTCATCATATTTTTTAGCTCTTCCAGAATACAGTTGAAGGCTTGAGATTTTTTAACCCTGTCCAAATATTCCACAGATTTTATGTGGTAAATACATGGGTCCTGCTCGATGCATAATATTAATTTTTCTATTTGTTCCCGGCTCCATTTCTGCGACATTCTCTTTAATTTTTCATATAAAAATCTTTTTCACAAATAATTTTTTTTAAATTTAAAAATATTTAAATTGCGTGGTACAATTATTGAACGGCGAAACAGGTAACAAAAAGAAATGTCAAATTACCATTCTGCAGCCAACTTCATCCATCTGAGCGTACCATCAAGTTTCTTAAACTTGATGGTACGGTCAGGTTTGTACCCGTTTCTATTCTCTTCTCCCCCTTCTCGCAAAAACTCAAGACTTGACAAGTCAAACCTGATGTGTGTGAAAGGGGACTTAGTTTTTGGAGGCTCAATTTGTCTGTTATATTTTTAGGCGTTACTTCCGAAAAAATCGCAAGTGGCGTTGAAAATTCATCTTTGTATTCCATAAGGTTATCTTTGTAATTTTCACCGTTAATGCTAATTGTGCAGTTTTTGTAGTATAGTAGGGTTGTGCCGCTAACCTCAAAAGGACCGTGACCACAGCTGGTTGTTACCATGGTTTTGTGTGCGTTGAGGAGGAGTATGTAATTTGGTTCGAGTTGTGTGATCAACTTGATGTCACCAATGTCTTCTAGGTCACACAGGGCTTCTTTGTTGTTTAGCAGTTTGGTGATGCATGTGGAGTTAGTTGTTTCCAGTATAGGGTGAAGTGTTGCAGTAGTATGTGTTCTCTACTCTTGGGCAAAGCTTATTGGAAAATTGGATGTGGTTTTTATTGTACATTATATAGGGTTTAATTTTTACGCTTTTAGTTTTGTTTATAGGAAGTGGAAATATGTGGAAAAGCTGGTAATTTTGTTCTGACATATTGGGTATCTGTATATTGAATATAATATTCGAATTATTATAATATGCTTGGAGTCCAAGTATTTCGTATATTTGTTCTTTATAATTAATTTCGATTGATTGATTTTCCATATATTTATGAATTTCGTTTAATTCTACATTGCTTAGAATGAATTTAGAAATTACATTCAATTTTGCTAGAATGTCAGCCTCGGCAATGTTAGATAATTGGTTACTTAAAAGGTCTATGTTAAAGTTAATTTGGCTTATGTACTGAAGTTCAAAAAGTTGGTCATCTTCCTTTCTGATACTGTTTGTTAGTTTGTTGATGTAAGTCTCTATACTATCCTGTTCTTTATTTATGTGGTCAGTGATGGTTTGTAGTCTTTTTTGCAAGATGGAATTTAGTTGGTATTGGTTTTTTAATACAGCTTCGATATGTGTTGTGTTAGTTCTAATGTTTTGTATTTGTTTGTTTATGTAAAGTGCGTCGTTAGTGTCCATGTTGCCTGTTATAAATTTGATAGCGGTACCCAGTCCGTTAATGAGTCCACGTTTATGCCGTTTATATGGCATGAGTGTTTGTATTTTGTTTTCTAGTTCTTTGAGTTTCAGTTTAGTTACTGTTGTAAAAATTGTAGTCTTGTAGGTGCCCTCGAATTTATAAATAGTGCCTCGTATTTTGTTGACGTTGTTTTGATATTCCTCTAGATTAATAATGTGTATAAGGCTGTTGTAATTTGTGATTATCTTTGCGGGCCCTAGCCGAAAAGTAATTGCTTTTTGTAGACTATTTCTTTCTTGTATGTCTACCATTTGAGAAAGTGTTACTGGTATCCTGTGGAAAAGAATGTTAATTAGATACTCTTGTTGTTTTATGTACCTTTTTTATTTTAGATTTGTGGAACTTTTTATTTTTGTCTGTAATGATTGTTATTTTGTTATTTTTCCTAACTTTGTGTTTTGAAAACCTAGGTGTCATTTTGTTACGTTTTGCTTCTTTTCTAAATATTGTTTGGTTATCTAAATTTTCTGGTTCTACTCGTTCCTTGTTTAATTTGTCTATCCTAATGTTGGTGTCATTCTGCATTTTTTCTTTAATGAGTGGGTATAAAGTGTTTTGAAATTCATTAAGTTTGGTAAGATATTCGTGTTCGTTATTGAATGTAACTGTGTTATTAAATTTAAAGGTTCTTCCAAAAAATAGTTCAAATGGGGTTAGTTTAGTAGCGGAATGTATTGAGTTGTTGTAAGTTATAAGAGTTTCTGTTAGTATTTCATTATGGTCTTCAGTGAGTTTATTTTCCTTCCTAGTCGTTGTAAATTTCAGTTAGGGTGAGTGTAGTCTTTCGACAGGAGCATTGCTTGTACTTTGTTGAAAAGAAGTAATATGTAAATGAATTTGGAATTGCCTACAAAATTCTTTGAATATATTAGCTGTAAATTCGGAGCCTTGATCAGCTACTATTTTCTTTGGGATGCCGTAAAGGCTAATGAAAGTTTTTAGGGATTTTAATATACAGACAGAGTTTCTTGATGGAAGTGTATATGCTGCCGCAAATTTAGAGAATTTATGGATTATTGTCAGGATTTGTTGGTTATTGATACTGTAGATGTCTATATGTAAAATGTCCAATGGTTTTATGGGAGTTTCAGGTTTTTCAAAAACTACTTTTGGAGGGTTCCTATCGTATTTAAGTGTTTGGCACTTATCACAGTTGTTAATTGTCTGCGTTATTTTATTCTTCATGTAGGGGAAATAGAATTCTCTTTTCAGATGAAGTAGTGTTTCATTTATGCCACGGTGGTTATTATTTTCGTGATAAGTTCTAATAAGTTCTTCTTGCTTGTCGGTCTCTGTTATATCTTCTAACATCTCCTTACATCTTATTAGTCTAAATACTTTGCTGTTTGCGAAAAATTTTGAATAGACAGATTAAATTATACGAAAAGTGTCTTCATCTGCGAATATAGCTGACAATCTATTCGGATTAAGAAACTTTTTGAAAATATGGGTTATTATTTCTTCTAAATACAGTGGTTTCCTAAAAGTTCGGCGTTGCTTATTTTTAAATGGCATTTTTACTACCATATCTGGAGTGTTTAATGTTTTTTAAAAACAAGTTGTAAATTAAAGTCGTTTAAAGGTTTTTCCGAAATATATATACCGTCATTTGAGGTTATATCATTGACATTGATATCCATTAATTGAGGTGAGTCTATTTTTATTCGACTTAAGGCATTAGCGTTTGTATTTAGCTTGCCTTTTTATGTATTATTTCATAATCGAACTCTTCGAGTTTAAGACGCCACCTAATTAATTTTGAGTTAGGCTCTTTTAAGCTCATGATCCATGTAAGGGGTCTATGGTCTGTTACAATAAAAAATTTTCGTCCAAATAAATAAGGACGGAAGTATTTGGTTGCCCAAACAATTGCCAGTAGTTCCTTTTCGATAGTTGAGTAGTTGCATTCGGAATCTGAGAGTGTTCGACTGGCATAACAAATCAGTTTGTTATTTCCGATGTGCCCTTGTGATAGAACAGCACCCAGTTCGAAATTGCTTGCGTCTGTTGTCAAAATAAACGGTTTAGTGAAATCGGGATATTGCAATAAGGGATCGTTGGTCAGTATTGATTTACATGTTTCAAAAGCGTTAACATATTTTTCGTTAAAATCTATGGTTCTATCCTTTTTTAAGCATTCCGTCAAAGGTTTAGTGAGTTTGGAAAAATCTTTTATAAATTTCCGATAATAACCTACAAGTCCGATAAAGCTTTTTATCTGTTTTGGGGTTTTTGGTATTGGAAAATTTTTTATAGCTTTGATTTTTTCTGGGTTTGGTCTTATACCATCAGTGGATATAATGGAAGTTTGTTTCTTTATGAAGAAATTCTGATTTCTCCGGTTGTATCTTAAGGTTTGATTTCCGAAGTTTATCAAAGACTAATTGGAGGTTATTTATGTGTTCTTGCAAGGACGTGGAATAGATAATTATGTCGTCCAAATACACTTGACAAATTTTCCCTACAAGTTCCCCGAGAACGTTATCCATTACTCGTTGAAAGGTCGAAGGCGCATTTTTTGCCCAAAAGGCATTCTTACATATTCAACTGTAAAAGTGGTCTTGGGAATGTCTTTTTCACACATTTCAATTTGGTGAAAACCGCTCGCTAGATCGAGTGTTGTGAAAACATACACTTTCCTAGTTTGTCTAAAATTTCGCTTATGTTAGGTAGAGGATATCTATCGGATATTGTTTTTTCATTGAGCTTCCTGTAGTCTATGACTAACCGCCATTTTTGTTTGCCTGAAGCGTCCAATTTTTTTGGGACAAACCACACTGGTGCGCTCCATGGGGAATAGATTGGTCGAATTATTCCCTGCTGTAACATATCTGATATTTGTCGTTGAACTTCTGTGGGTATCGGTAAGATTTTGTGTATATAGGGACATCGTCTGTTGTTGTGATCCTGTGTTTTACTTGATTCGTAAAGGTCAGTTGTGTATTTTCTTTAATAAAAAATATATCCTGGTAACCGCGGCAAAGTTTGATTAAGTGTGATTTTTCTTCTTTGTTTAAATGTTCCGTCCTAAATATTTCTGAAATGTCTAAATCTTCACAATTTTCTATTTCATTTGTTTCAAAACTAAAAAGTTCTATGAATTCTTGAGTACGATACTTCGTTGCTTTTAATGGTTGTTCTATGTATAACAGTTTGTTTTCGTCTGAACTATTTATAACTTCTACAAGACTGTACCAATCTTCCGCACGATATATGCCCTCTGGTATATAAAGTGAATCTGTAATGTAGGTAGTCTTTTAGTAGATGTCTCCAGACTGGACATCAAATGGTGTTCTTATAACGAACTTAGAATTACTGGGTATAATGTGCTTACCGGATGAAAAATTTGGTTTGAATTGCAAGGGAATTATGGCATTTTTTTTTTCTAAATGTTTTTTCTCTAAGTCTATCTTGGCTCCTAATTGTGATAAAATATCAAGGCCAATTAATCCATCAAAGTAGTTGTGGAAGTTAAATAAAAAGAACGTTATTTCACCTGTGTGGTTAAATTCAATAAAGGTCGGTAGTTTTACCTGCTTGTTTAATTCATACTTATTCAAAATTGTTTGTATTATAATGGGTTTACATATTGTTTGGTCTTCAGGGCTTATAAACTTTGGGTTTATGAAGGACTTGGAAGCCCCAGTGTCAATTAAAAATTTTAGAGGTCTTCCAAAAGGCGATGATGTATTGACGTAGCCTAGTTCGAACCCATGCTTATTAATGTCTAAGTACCCCGTTGGTTCTTTGAGGCAAAATTGGGAAAACTTGTTTCATCTTCAATATTAAAGTGGTCTTCGTTTGTTTCATAGAATTCTTCCAGCCTTTGTTGGTATCCCGGGATTTGTGGTGGTACCTCTTCTTCATTCTTTTGTATGGGTTCCTTGATGATACAGATTGCATCGTCTGGTCTGTCCTGTATGACCTCTGTGTTGTAGTTGGTTCCTGTGCTTTTATGTTTCCGGAGCTTACATCCATCGGCTCTGGTTTAGTAGAGGCTCTAAATGGGTTTTGGCTAGCGAAGTTAGGGTTGAATCGTCGTTGAAGGGGTTGAGAATTCAAGTTTATATATTCTTTTCGGTGTGTGTACTGAGTGTTTTGGGGTCGTGTATAATGCGTGTTTTGAGGTCGTGTATTATGAGTGTTATGAGCTAACTGCCATGAGAAAGGTGTGAAGCTTTTGTTGTACCTGTTACCGGAATAATTATAATTTGATCTTGGCTGCTATTTAAACTGAGCTGTAATAGGGTCAGTTTTCATATAAAAAATATTTTGTTCCTTAATGTACAAGGAGAATGCTTCTGCTAAAGAATCTGGTTCCTATGGTTGGTTCAGATGCTTTTACGCAATTGAAATGATTGATTGATAAAGGAATTTTTTAAAAATTTGTACCAAATTTTCTGCGTTAAAGTGAGGTTGGGAAATGGTATGTCTGTGGTAACTAGGGAACACAATTTCGAATTTGTAATTAGATATAGGAGCGTTTTCGAGGAAGATTTGGTTCTTAAATGCATTTATGGGTGCATCGACGTGATATATTAAATTATGAGACGAACTCTCGGCTCTATTTGTTGCTATTATAGTGTATTAGTATTAGTTTCGCGTGGTATTCTTGAAAGGGCATTGGCAACGAGATTTGCTTTCCCTGGTTTGTATAAGAGCTCGTAGCTATATTCCTCTAGGATGGCCTTCCACGTTTTCATCTTGCTGTTGTTGTTCTTGTTGCTTAATTCATAAATGAGAGGTTGGTAGTCAGTGTATATTTTAACATTTGCTGGTCCGTATAAGTAATTTCGGAATGAATTTAGTGCCCATATTATAGCAAGCAATTCTTTTTCATTAGCGGCATAGTGTTCCTCTGCCTTGCTAAGAGTTCTTGAGATGAAGGATATCGGTTTGTTGTTCTGTGAAAGAACTGCGCCTAAAGCATATTTTGATGCGTCAGTTGTGAGTTCCATGTCTTTTGTGAAATCAGGGTGCGCTAGTAATATGTTTTCGGATACCAATGAATTTTTTATTTTGTTGAATGCTTCTTTAGCATCCGAGTTAAAATTTATTGGGATGAGGGAAGATTTTTTCTTTGAAATTCTACCTTCCTCCCCTCTTAGGAGCGATGTCAGGGGCTTAGCTAATTTTGCGTAGTCCTTCACGAATCTTCGGTAGTATCCGGATAAGCCTAGGAACGATCTGAGTTCCTTAAATGTTTTAGGTTCTGGGAATTTAGCTATTGCTTCTATTTTGGTTGGATTTGTTTTTATTCCTTCCGCAGATATAATATACCCTAAGAATTCGACTTCTTTATGCAGAAATTTGCATTTATCTAGTTGCACTTTTAAGTTTGCGTCTTCTAGTTTTAAAAATTTTATTAATATTATCCATGTGCTGGTCTTCTGCCTTGCTAAATATAATGATGTCGTCGATATATACGTAACATCTTTTCCCAATATGATCACGAAGAATGTAGTCGAGCGCTCGTTGGAAGATCGACGGGGCGTTCTTCAGGCCGAAGGGTAGTCTGGTAAATTCATATTTGCCGTTACAAATGGAAAAAGCGGTTTTTTCGTAATCGGCTGGTTTCAGAGGGATTTGATCAATTACAGTGAAGAAATTATTTTCGCGTAATTGCGAAGTGACGACATTAATTTCCAGTATCGGATATCGGTCAAAAATTGTCACAGAATTTAATTTTCGGTAGTCGGTAACCATTATGTATTGTTTATTTTCCAACGAATCAGGCTTTTTACTAACAATCCATACTGGAGAGTTATATAGAGAACGTGATGGTTTTATAATCCCATCTTGCAAAAGCTTATCAATTTGTTTCTCGATTTCGGATTTTAACGCAACAGGGTATGGGTAAAACCTAGTATAAATAGGTGAGTCGGATTTTGTACGAATCTCCCCTATTACCTTAGTTGTGTACCTAAGCTTTTCTTCAGGCTCCGCAAACAATTTCGCGTACTTGGCCACAATCGTACCCAATTTTTCCTTTTGTGTTGGAGTCAAGTGACTATCTTGTATTTCGACTGAGTTCAAAGAAGCGTGGGATTCAAGTTGCTTCATTTTTATTTTCATACCATTTTTTATTTGTAGAAAATTTTTACTCACGTGAATAACAGCATCGAGCTGCCTAAGCGTTTCATTCCCCAACATACCATTGAATGGTTTTAAAGTTGGCATTAGGTAAAATTTTATTTTTTCTTTTATATTAAACAAGTTAGCGAAGGTGTGTTCTTTAATTTCAACATCACCTGCTACCGATTTTGCATAAAAAACGTTTTTATTCGTTAGAGGGCATTTGGGATATTGTGGTTAAATATAATTTTTTGTTGACCCGGTGTCGATCAGGATTTTGAGATTTTCGCCGCTCTTCGTTGTGAATTCTATCTAAGGCAACGAAGAGCTTAATCTTATAAAAATTGATATCATTAAATTCCATATATTGGTTGCCCAGCATCTGGGGATCTTGGGTGGAATCTAGATAATCGTCTAAGGTTTGTCCTTCTTCTTCATCTGATTTTTGAAGCTTTGCCTCGTACTGCTGATACTCGACATCGAGGTGAAAATTA
Organism: Germaria angustata; assembly: GCA_963681545.1. Lineage (NCBI taxonomy): Eukaryota > Metazoa > Arthropoda > Insecta > Diptera > Tachinidae > Germaria > Germaria angustata. The sequence goes on along the minus strand of OY812998.1, from coordinate 76,214,148 downwards.
CGAGCAATTTTTCATTGTGGTTGGTTAACTCATGGCGGTGGTCTATCTCTAGTATAATTAGGACGTGGTCTGTTCATATAGTCAATTCTCCTAGTGCGTAGACTTTCATCTACCTCTATTGGTTCTGGGGTAGGTTGTGGTTTAGGACCTTGAGGTCTAGGGGATGGTTGTGATTGAAAATCAAAGCGTCTGTCCCGTACGAATTTCTGCTGAGGATTATTAAAATGGAAATGTTTGCGAGTAATTTGTCCATTATGGGCGAGCTGAGAAAAGAATGTCATAGGCTGTGAGCGCGGAGAAAGTTGTGGATTGCGATAAAACTGATTTGAATTATGATTACGCGTTGATTGGTTTTGTAAACTGTATCCACTTCTACTAGGATTATTACCGTGAGCATAATTCGCTCGATATGTGTGATTTTCGAGCTTCAAACATAAGTGAAGCGCTTGTGGGAGGTCTACCGGCTCTCTCATTCGTAACAGTTTCGGGAGATCCCCGTTTAGTCCTCGTATGAATGTGTCGAGGGCTTTATCTCTGTAAGTCTGCGTTAGCAAGCAAACAGATTCATTTGACGCATTTAGAGTTCCTCATTTGTTCAATATCAAAGACAAATGTTTATATACCCTTTGGTAGAAATCCTGCACAGAGGACCTGCCTTGTATAAGTGAGGTCATCTGATACTCGAGAGTCGCCAGATCTCTCTTGTCTGCGTAATGCAGAGACAGGCATCTTGAAATAGCTGTCCAATCTAGAGGGGTGTTGTACGATTCGAGAGCTATATCGGCCTCTCCAACTATTTTATTTCTAATGGTATTCAATATACCATAATACCTTGGCGTGCCCTTAGTGCTATCGTAAATTTGTAGAACACGTTCTACACTCTTTTTCCAAGAGTTAAATTCGCCCAGAAAATTCCAGAAGACACTTAACAAAATCGGGAATCTTATCAAGCTCTGATAGATTATTTCTAAATCGTTCTTCTATTTCTTGGTCTCTAACTATATTTGGTCCTGCGTTAGGATTAAGTGTCTCTTGAATTAATTGTGGTCCTTGTCTAGTAAATACTTCTGTCGCAATATTGGAAATCAGTGTGTTTAGTTCATCTAGACTAAATTGCGCGTTAGGCGACCTGTTGCTACCCTGAGGAAGGACAGTAGGTCTTATTAAATTCTCGGGGTTAGACATTATTACAATTTTATTATTATCTTTTTTTAAAAAATACCCTTTTTTCCTTCTAATCTTTTGTAATATGATTTTTTAATAAAAATGTTCTAAAGAAATATTTTCACTTTAAATTGTAATCTATATACATATACATATATTTTTTAATTTGATCTCTTGTAATTACACATATATAAAAAATCTTAGTTTATTTCTAAAAATACCTCGTGTGGATAGATGGCTAGCACGTTATGCTACCTTTTTGCCTCAGCTACTAAGGGGCCGTTTCTACCACGATTTTCTCCTCCCACTTTTCTCGATGGCTTCCTTGATTTTCTCGCTTTCTCCTGATAGTTTTCTTTTGAAGTTTTTCGCTTTGTTGGTGGCTGCTTCCCACTTTTTCTATTTTGAATCAGTATTTTGAAATTTTTTTATGCTTCTCGCTTTATTAATGTCTCCTTCCCACTTTTTTTTGATTTTGAATCAGAATTTTTAAAGTTTTTAATATTATTTTATTTTATATATATGTATATATTTTTTATGATTTTGTTGTATGGGGAAAAAGAAAAAAAATATTTGGCACAGTTTGTTATTTTTCCCTTTCTTTTTCAGGTTCTTTAAAAAATTTTTTTTATTATTTTCCAGTATATAAACTTTATTTTTATTGAGTTCTTTTAATAGTCTGGTCCTTTTTCTTATTAAACAGTTATTAAGAAATCACTTAAATTCATTGCAATCACTTGGCTTTTGAAAAATTACGTTTCCTACTATGGTTTACACTATAACAATTTTTGAAACCGCACTACTTGAGGGCTTTTGGTTTTGTTTCGCGGGTTTAACGTTGACTACGCGCTGTGCTACTTAAGGACTTTTTGCGCGGTAGATTCCGTTGTTCCTTTTAAAACATTTATTTCCGTTTTAAAGAATACCCGATTTCATTCGCTCGGACGCCAGTTAATTTTGTTCTGAACATAAAAAAAATTAATTTTATTTTTTTCCGTCAGCGTGACCGCACTTTATTGAAGTTCACTTAATACTCTACAAAGAATTTACATTTTATAATATTTATATTCTATATTTTTGCTTATTCTAATAAATTTTGAATGTGGCGTGATAATTGATTTTGCATAATTTACTTCTTAGGAAATTTACAACGATTTTTAATAAGTCGTTGCACTTTATTTCAAAGAAATATTAAAAAAAGATTTTTAGTAAAATGTCAATGTAAGCGTCTGCAATTTTATTTTGCTTCATTTTATTTCCAAGAATAAATATAATTTTACTTTAATTTTGATTTTACTTATTTTATTTTATTTTGATTAATGCTTACATTAACTTATATAAAATAATACAAAATATTCAAGTAATAGTTCTCGTTGAAACTAATATATCGGATGATGAAACAGACATTTATAGAATAAATGGTTTTAATTCTCTTTTTATAAACAGAAAAGATGATGCAGGAAATAATATAGCTGGAGATGGTATTGTAGTGTATATTAGAGAATCAATCACCTACACTCAAATATAATCTTATACACAATCGTTTGAACATATCCAGGTAGAACTAAACATCAACAAAAGTTTATTATCTCTAGACGGAATTTATCGTCCACCCTCTCAGAGTGTTAATCGTTTTCTTGAAGAACTCGAAAAAATATTAAACACAATAAACAAGAAACAAGAAACAAAAGCCGTAGGTGACATTAATATTGATATAAAAAAAGAGAATATTACAACAACAAATTACCTAAATGTGTTAATGTCGAATGGCCTTCAGTGCATGATCCAAGAAACTACGCGCGAAAACAAAAACTCAATAAGCAAGTAAATGAAAATACATCTGCAATAGTGATAAAAACAACAATTTCAGATCACTACTCTCTTTTCTGCAGTATGAACAACATAAAAGAAAAAAATACACAGGGTGCGGATACATACAAATATCAGAATCAGAGCTTAGATGTAGATAATAAAAAATTTAACCAAATAATAAGTGAAACAAATTGGAACGCATTAATTTCTAATCATTCGGATACTAATGAAATATATAAAAATATTCATGATAAATTCAGAAATTTATGAAAAATCAAAACGAACAAACAAAATTAGTAAACCCAGAAAGCAAAATCAATGGATAAGCGAATATATCATTAAAAAGTGTGACATACGTGATAAACTTTATAAAAAGTGGCAAAATAATAAAAATAATATATGTATATCATGAAAACAATTACAAAAAGTATAGGAATTATTTAAATAAAGAAATTATAAATTCAAAAAATAAATATCATAGAAATAAATTTATAGAAAATAGAAATGATCCAAGAACAACATGGCAAATTATTAACGAAATAATAGGTAAAAAAAACAAACAATATCGATAGTTTTATTATACAAAACTTTAAAAATGATAATACAACAAATGTTTTGAATAACTTTGCCGAAAGATTTAACGAAAACGTGAAACAAATAGTTCATTTATGTAATATCAAAACTACGTATAACATTGAAACAAATATAATAAGCAGTTTAAACATTAAAAAAGGTGCGGGATACGACGGAATAAGACCAAGAGATATCAAAAACAATGCACAAATTTTAACACCCTTAATAACACAAATGGTAAATTCAAGTATAAACAACGCAATAGTACCGAATATCTTTGAAACCTCACTAATACCTCCAATATACAAAAATGGCAATAAAGCGGATTACAATAGCTACAGACCGATCTCAATGCTACCAGTATTAGAAAAAATATTAGAGGAAATAAAAATCAATTCGGCTTTCAAAGAGGGAAAAACATAAACAGTTTATGAGGAAATTTTTCCAACTACATTAATGATTGCCTAAGCAAAAAACAAATTGGCGAGGCATCACTTTTGTGTAGCATCAACAAGATTATAGCATACGTTATTAACAAAAGAATTGGCGACGCATATCCAGCTCTATGCCGCATGGAACAAGCAGGCTTTCGTCACCACAAATCATGTGTGGATCACATAAACAACCTTCGAATAATAGTGGAACAAAGTGTTGAGTATCGATCCTCTTTGTATTTAATTTTCATTGATTTTCAAAAAGCTTTTGATAAATTGCGACACGATGCAATATGGACTGCACTACGTTGCAAAGGTTTCCCTGATAAAATCATTGAATTAATAAAAGGACTATACGATGAAGCAAGCTGCCGTATATTGCACGAAGGAGAACTGAGTCAAAGCGTCAAGGTTAACATTGGAGTCCGACAGGGGTGTGTACTTTCCCCAACACTCTTTAACATCGTCTTAGATGTTGTTATGAAACTAGCTCTCAAGAACCAAAGAGGAATAACCTGGGGCATGCATGGTTTTTTACAAGACCTTGACTATGCGGACGATATCTGTTTGCTTGCCCACAATTATGAAGATATGGTGCGCAAACTCGAATCGGTTGCTAATATAGCTGCTAAAGCAGGGCTTCGCATAAACGAAGAGAAAAAAAGTGTATGCAAATAAATGCTGAAAACAACCCCCTTTTCAATTAAATGGTACACCGCTAGAAGACGTACAATCCTTCCTTTACCTTGGATGTATAATATCAAATACTGGTAGAAGCTCAGAGGATATTGAGAATCGCATCGAAAAAGCACAGCAAGCTTTCGGCCAACTGAAGAACATATGGACATCTACCACAATTTCACGACGAACAAAGTTACGATTTTTCAATTCCAACGTAACCTCAGTCCTATTATACGGGAGTGAAACATGGAACGCAGCCCCACATCTTATGCAACGACTACAGACCTTTACAAACCGTTGCCTTAGACGCTTGATGAAAATTTACTGGCCAAACATAATCTCGAATGCCAGATTATGGGAGTTGACAAACCAAATACCAATTCATTTGAAAATTATGGAACGGAAATGGAAGTGGATAGGACACACCTTGCGAAAGGCCCCGAATGATATCGCTAGGCAGACCATTGACTGGAATCCACAAGGCAGTCGTAGAAAGGGTCGTCCCGCGCACACGTGGAGAAGACAGCTTGAAATAGATGTTAAGAAAAGTAGGAAAAGCTGGAGTGAAGTGAAAAATATTGCATTAGATAGACCTAGATTTAGAAACTTTGTTATGGCCCTATGCCCCTTATAGGAGTTAAGAGGAATAAAAAAAAGCAAAAAACAACAATGTCTTGAAATGTTCATCGACTTTAGTAAAGCTTTTGATACGCTTTCACATGGTCGACTACTGCAAATTCAAACAATGGTATAAGAGGAAACACATTAAATTGGTTCAGGAATTACTTCAAATGCAGAACGTTTCGAGTGAAGATAAATAAAGAGCTTAGCGATGAAAAAAAAACGGAGTTTGGTGTACCACAAGGGTCAAAACTTGGACCTATTCTGTACCTTTTATACGCAAATAGCATGCACAACTCACTTAACGATGGTGTAACATTCGCCTATGCAGACGACACAGGAATTATTGTATCAAGAGTGAACATCGAAAATGCTACACAAAGAATGCAAAATCAACTCAATATCGTAGCAAAATGGTGTCATGATAATGGACTGGTCATAAATCCAAACAAAACAAAAATCATGCACATAAGACCACCACACATTTCCGACACAAGTATAAATATAATATTTCACGATACAAACTGTCTACATAGGAACAAGAATATATGTGAAACTTGAAATACCCAAATAAAACTGGTGAAAACTTATAAATACTTAGGTGTATACGTCGACAATCATTTCAAATGGAATAAACATGTTGATTATCTACAAAAGAAACTTCGTAAATCTGCCTTCATGCTTTACCATTTAAGCAACTGCGCTACATATAATGTTCTCCGTCAAGCTTACTTCTCCATTGCTGAGTCATATATAAGACATGAAATATCAGCATGGGGATATGCAACTCATTGTAGACAGCTACAGGAGACGCAAAATCGTTTGCTTAAGATACTTCTCAAAAACCGAACGTATTACTTCAGAAGTAGAATGATCAACAACGTCATCAATATGAACCATAACAATATAAATAGCAAAAACAGCAATAGCATCAACAGAAATAGCATTAACAACAATTATAACGATAACAACACTACCAACAGTAACAACGACAACAACTACTTCCATGAAGTCAACAATATCAACAATACTAATAGAACCAATGAGAGACTCGACAACACAAACAGCAACAACATTATTAACAATATAGATCTCAATAGCTACAACATCAACAACAACACCATCGGATACGCTCACAACAACAGCGCCAACAATAATTTCTTGCATAAGGAACTAAACGTTCTAAATGTGCAAAATATATACAAAACAACTTTAGCTACTGAATTTTACAAAGACACTAGATTCCTCAAGGAAATTGACCACTGCTCCAGTACAAGAAGACGAATAGAAGGCCGATTTAAGGTTGAAAGTTTCAAAAACAACTATGGAAAAAACACCCTATATGTTACACTGCCCTATATACATATTTAACACATTACCAATAACGATGCTACAAATTAATAATAAGTTTAAAAGCAAAAAAAATTATTAAAAATTATTTCTTAAATTCACAATGAAGTATTTATTTATTTAATTATTGTACATATAAATTAATTATCTTTAATTATTCTTAAATTCAATTAAATATATTTAATCATTTTTAAATTCAAGCAAACAATTTAATGTACAATATTTATTATGTCAATTAATCCTGCAGACAAGCTTTTGCTTCGCGGGATTGTGTCTAGTAAAATGTATTAACTTCAAATGCTCAATAAAGAAAAAAAATTCAGCCATTATTGCTAAAAAAGCATTTTTTATGCACAAATAACAATTTTATTCCTAATATATACGCCCTTCTGTTATATTAATAATATACCAATCTTTAGTTAAACCCATACTAACTTAAGGCTGCCAAATTTGGTCCGGTACCATCATATACGGAAAAAATGGGAGTTTTCGAACGGAAATGTCTAAGAGCATGTAGCTCCCTCTATAGATCAACTTTAAGAAATACATTTCTAAGAGACTGTATGATGCTTCAAAAATAAGTACAATAGATAATTTCGTGATTCGTTTAATATGATTGGCACCCTTCTATATTGATGAAGAATATATTGAAGAAATTCGAAAAAAACTGGTATGTAGGTGCCACCGAAATTTTTGTACCTAGATCTCGGCATTCCGCTGTTATATTACATTTATGGGCGAGGCAGTGTTAAAGCCATAAATAGCAAGGAACTTATGCCCCTATTGCGGTTCACCACTTTTGTGGCAGTTTGGTCGTCTTAGGTGATTTCGCATTGCCGTTCTCAACTAAACTGCCAGTTGGCTATTCAGTTGTGTATCTATTTTTTCGTGGTATTGCCGTTCTCAACTTTGTAAAAGTTTGGTCGTAAAAAACGTTGAATACACACAACTGCTTAATTGTAGTTGTGTCATTATCAGTTAGAGTGAAATTTTTTTAAAAGCGGTGAAAATTTAAGTCAAATGGAGAGATCGTAAGTATCAATTTTTTTAATAAATTTTTCGCAATTTTTAAACACATTAGTTTGAAAATAAGAACGAAAGCGCAATTTCAGCGACTTGTCCAGATTATGGAGGGGAATCCGGAATTTGATCGCGGAAAACAGAAGTTTTATGCAACGAAAAATACGTGCAAGGAGTTATGGGAAGAGTTTTCTGTAGAATTAAATAGTTTGGGACCACCGACAAGAACATCTCAAGAATGGCAACGTGTAAGTGTGTCAATAAAATAATATTGAACAATTACAATATTCTTAACATAATTATAATCTTGCACAGGTTTGGATCCACTATAAAGCAAGCATTAAGAAAAAACTTGCAAACAATAAAAGAAACACTCAAGCGACAGGTTGAGGCCCATTACAAGAAATCCCATTAAATAGCCTTGAGGATACTGTTTCACAACTCTTGTCTTTGCAAGAGCAAGCGGCACCATCTGGCCAAGTTTTTGGCGTTGCAGCATCAACTGAAAACATTAAAAAAATTAGAAAAAAATTTGCATTGTTGGAACAACAAGCAAATGATCTCCACAATCTTAAGGTGGAGTGCGATAAATTAAAAATAGAAAAACTTAAGAATAAATTTAAAAATTAATAATATTTTATTGTTTGCTGTTGTAGATAAATTTCATCTCCACAATCTTAAGGTGAAGTGCAATAAATTAAAAATAGAAAAACTTGAGAATAAATTTAAAAATTAATAATATTTTATTGTTTGCTGTTGTAGATAAATTTCATTTTATTTTTTTATATATTAAAACTCAAGTATTATTTTTTTAAGAATTACAAGTTTTTAAATATATGTACAGAATTCTTTTTTTTAACCTTTTAAGACTCAATTAACAAATTGTTTCACAATACATAAATAAAATATTTTATACTTTTTATTCCCACAACAGTTAAAAAAACACTTTTAGTTTAATTTTCTTCAAATTTCACTTGTTAAACGTGATATTTAAAGTTGGCAATTCGATATTTTAGGTTGGCAACTTTATGGCAAACTCAACTAAAAACAGTTGTGTATCGCAATAACTAAAATGAGTTTGGTTGTGCATAAGTTGGGTTGACTCTCACACGACCAAACTGAGTTGAGTGGTGAACCGCAATAGGGGCATTATAGATGTTCATAAAAGATACGACGAATGACAAGTATATGTTGCCTAATATGAATACTAATAGATACTGGTAGCTAGCCAAATATGGTATCTATTAAATCCGAATAGATTTAATCAAACAAGTTGCTTGCACAGTTATAATTCAATTTAACATTTATTGAGGGCTTTGTTTTTATTTTTTATTCCGGCTCTAGGTCATATATTAAATAAAACTTCTTTTTTGTTTTATTTAAATTTTTATTTTTTATTCCATATTTCGATCACCATCGGTTCTCTTCTTCAGGAATTTAAGTAAAGCAAACTTTTATCATATTTTATAAGGCAAATTACATGTGATAGTTATCAAAGAACAAATTACAACAAAGACAAATGTGTAAATCATTCTGACAAACACTAGCAGAACGGAACAACATGCTGTTTTCGAAAGCCGCTACACTTTCATCATCAGCGTTCTTGTGTTTGGTCCACTTCTGTGGTGTCAGTTGATGTATATTTCAGCTATTTATACAAATTTTCACTGTAAATGTAATACGAGAATTGTTTTTTTTTTTTTTTTTTTGATTCATCGTATCACAATTTGTGAAAAGCTTTTTTTGTAATGAAAAGCTCTAATTACACATCACTAACTTACAACAGTCTTGCCATTATTATTTATTCTTTACCAACCATACACATGCTTATTTTTTAATTTGCTTATATTTATTTTTTACTTATGACAAACCTGTTTGGTTTGTTACTATAAGTATGTATATTTTATTAATTTCATATTGATGTTCTTCGGCGTGCCTTCCGTTAGTTAAGTATATATTTGTTAATTTTTATTGAGGGGGCTTTCAACAACGTGCATACCGACACACTTATCCATTCTCTGGACCAGTTTAATGTCAACCGGGCGATACGCGACTGGATTGGCAGTATGCTAAGGAACAGATGGATAAATTGTGAGGCGCACAATATAGTATAAGAAAAAGGGTGCAATGTGGAACTCCACAAGGGGAGATTTTGTCACCCTTTCTATGGACCACAACAATATATACCCTTATTAGGACTCTGACCGATGAGGGATTCGAGACAGTCTGCTATGCAGATGACGTCATGATACTTCTGAAGGGAAGGGATCCAAATCATTTGTGCAGGAAGGCCGAGGAGGCATTAACCCTGGCACACAACTGGGCTCAACCAAGAGGGTTGAACGTTAATCCAGAAAAAACTGAAATTGGCCTATTTACAAGAAAGACGAAGATAGCTCCATATGATGAGCCGCGCTTTCTTGAAAGGACAATAAATATTTCCGACAGGATGAAGTATCTAGGAGTCATTCTTGATCGGAAATTAAAATGGAAAGACCACATAAACGAAAGAGTCAAAAAGGCTCATATATGTTGGGCAATCTGTAAACGGGCCGTAGGCACAAGATGGGGGCAGAATCCAGAGATGACACACTGGCTTTATAGTAGCGTCATCAGGCCGATTATGACATATGCTTCTATAGTGTGGTGGACGTCGATGGAATATAAATGCAACATCAAAGATATACAGAAAGTTCAGAGAACCTGCTGTCTTGGTATAAGTGGGGCCTTCCGAACGACATCAACAGGGGCGATGGAAACAATATTATCTATCCAGCCAATCGAAATTCGTATAAAATACGAAGCGGCTCTTGCAGCAAACGACTAAAGGTGATGGGTGAGTGGATCGATCAGGAACACGAAGCGCATCATCAACGAATCCTTACGGCCATAGGAGAGTCCATACCGGAAAATGTCGCAAGTGACCACATACCGAAGACTAGACTAGAGGCCAACTGCGGAACATTGATCCCCGACATCCATTCCTGGTTGACCGATCCTTGGAACCAGATCCCCATGGGGCTTCATTGTTACACGGATGGATCAAGGTCGAGAGGGAAAACGGGATTTGGTGTTTATATAGAAAACACCACAGAACTGTATTTCCGCCTGCCGGACTATTGCACAGTTTTGCAGGCGGAAGTTCGGGCGATAACGGAGTGTGTCAGGGAACTCAACGTAATGGGGAGGTCAGGACTTGTGAATATATTCACAGATAGTCAGATGGCCATTAGAGCAATCTCAAAGTAACGCACTAAATCACGTACAGTTTGGGATTGCAAAAACGCTATTAACAGTTACTCGACACATGGTGAAGTGCGCATCATATGGGTGCCAGGGCACGCGTTGATAACTGGAAATGAGAGGGCAAACGCACTTGCTTCTAGGGCAATGGAGTTAGGTAATATAAACTTGGAATTCGCGAAACCTTTCGATGCAGTTAAATCCGAGCTAAAGACTTGGGCACATAGGGCCCATTCAACTCTCTGGAATAACGGAACCATGGGAATCAATACAAAAATTCTATAGAGAGATCCAGACGAGAGAAGAACGAGGGAGTTGCTAAAACTTAGCAAGCTCGAACTAAGTAGAATAATGGGAGTTGTCACAGGGCACTCTCTACTACTGGCACATCTTAAACGCGTCGGAATAGCGGGAGGAGATGAATGTAGAGCATGTGGGGAGGAGAGCGAAACATTGGAACACTATTTGTGCCAATGCCCCGCCTTCTCACAAATAAGATCCCGATATCTTGGCGGTGATAAATAACGAGCTTAGCGATGAAAAAAAAACGGAGTTTGGTGTACCACAAGGGTCAAAACTTGGACCTATTCTGTACCTTTTATACGCAAATAGCATGCACAACTCACTTAACGATGGTGTAACATTCGCCTATGCAGACGACACAGGAATTATTGTATCAAGAGTGAACATCCAAAATGCTACACAAAGAATGCAAAATCAACTCAATATCGTAGCAAAATGGTGTCATGATAATGGACTGGTCATAAATCCAAACAAAACAAAAATCATGCACATAACACCACCACACATCTCCGACACAAGTATAAATATAATATTTCACGATACAAACTGTCTACATAGGAACAAGAATATATGTGAAACTTGAAATACCCAAATAAAACTGGTGAAAACTTATAAATACTTAGGTGTATACGTCGACAATCATTTCAAATGGAATAAACATGTTGATTATCTACAAAAGAAATTTCGTAAATCTGCCTTCATGCTTTACCATTTAAGCAACTGCGCTACATATAATGTTCTCCGTCAAGCTTACTTCTCCATTGCTGAGTCATATATAAGACATGAAATATCAGCATGGGGATATGCAACTCATTGTAGACAGCTACAGGAGACGCAAAATCGTTTGCTTAAGATACTTCTCAAAAACCGAACGTATTACTTCAGAAGTAGAATGATCAACAACGTCATCAATATGAACCATAACAATATAAATAGCAAAAACAGCAATAGCATCAACAGAAATAGCATTAACAACAATTATAACGATAACAACACTACCAACAGTAACAACGACAACAACTACTTCCATGAAGTCAACAATATCAACAATACTAATAGAACCAATGAGAGACTCGACAACACAAACAGCAACAACATTATTAACAATATAGATCTCAATAGCTACAACATCAACAACAACACCATCGGATACGCTCACAACAACAGCGCCAACAATAATTTCTTGCATAAGGAACTAAACGTTCTAAATGTGCAAAATATATACAAAACAACTTTAGCTACTGAATTTTACAAAGACACTAGATTCCTCAAGGAAATTGACCACTGCTCCAGTACAAGAAGACGAATAGAAGGCCGATTTAAGGTTGAAAGTTTCAAAAACAACTATGGAAAAAACACCCTATATGTTACACTGCCCTATATACATATTTAACACATTACCAATAACGATGCTACAAATTAATAATAAGTTTAAAAGCAAAAAAAATTATTAAAAATTATTTCTTAAATTCACAATGAAGTATTTATTTATTTAATTATGTATTGTACATATGAATTAAATATCTTTAATTATTCTTAAATTCAATTAAATATATTTAATCATTTTTAAATTCAAGCAAACAATTTAATGTACAATATTTATTATGTCAATTAATCCTGCAGACAAGCTTTTGCTTCGCGGGATTGTGTCTAGTAAAATGTATTAACTTCAAATGCTCAATAAAGAAAAAAAATTCAGCCATTATTGCTAAAAAAGCATTTTTTATGCACAAATAACAATTTTATTCCTAATATATACGCCCTTCTGTTATATTAATAATATACCAATCTTTAGTTAAACCCATACTAACTTAAGGCTGCCAAATTTGGTCCGGTACCATCATATACGGAAAAAATGGGAGTTTTCGAACGGAAATGTCTAAGAGCATGTAGCTCCCTCTATAGATCAACTTTAAGAAATACATTTCTAAGAGACTGTATGATGCTTCAAAAATAAGTACAATAGATAATTTCGTGATTCGTTTAATATGATTGGCACCCTTCTATATTGATGAAGAATATATTGAAGAAATTCGAAAAAAACTGGTATGTAGGTGCCACCGAAATTTTTGTACCTAGATCTCGGCATTCCGCTGTTATATTACATTTATGGGCGAGGCAGTGTTAAAGCCATAAATAGCAAGGAACTTATGCCCCTATTGCGGTTCACCACTTTTGTGGCAGTTTGGTTGTCTCAACTAAACTGCCAGTTGGCTATTCAGTTGTGTATCTGTTTTTTCGTGGTATTGCCGTTCTCAACTTTGTAAAAGTTTGGTCGTAAAAAACGTTGAATACACACAACTGCTTAATTGTAGTTGTGTCATTATCAGTTAGAGTGAAATTTTTTTAAAAGCGGTGAAAATTTAAGTCAAATGGAGAGATCGTAAGTATCAATTCTTTTAATAAATTTTTCGCAATTTTTAAACATATTAGTTTGAAAATAAGAACGAAAGCGCAATTTCAGCGACTTGTCCAGATTATGGAGGGGAATCCGGAATTTGATCGCGGAAAACAGAGTTTTCTGTAGAATTAAATAGTTTGGGACCACCGACAAGAACATCTCAAGAATGGCAACGTGTAAGTGTGTCAATAAAATAATATTGAACAATTACAATATTCTTAACATAATTATAATCTTGCACAGGTTTGGATCCACTATAAAGCAAGCATTAAGAAAAAACTTGCAAACAATAAAAGAAACACTCAAGCGACAGGTTGAGGCCCATTACAAGAAATCCCATTAAATAGCCTTGAGGATACTGTTTCACAACTCTTGTCTTTGCAAGAGCAAGCGGCACCATCTGGCCAAGTTTTTGGCGTTGCAGCATCAACTGAAAACATTAAAAAAATTAGAAAAAAATTTGCATTGTTGGAACAACAAGCAAATGATCTCCACAATCTTAAGGTGAAGTGCGATAAATTAAAAATAGAAAAACTTAAGAATAAATTTAAAAATTAATAATATTTTTTTGTTTGCTGTTGTAGATAAATTTCATCTCCACAATCTTAAGGTGAAGTGCAATAAATTAAAAATAGAAAAACTTGAGAATAAATTTAAAAATTAATAATATTTTATTGTTTGCTGTTGTAGATAAATTTCATTTTATTTTTTTATATATTAAAACTCAAGTGGTATTATTTTTTTAAGAATTACAAGTTTTTAAATATATGTACAGAATTCTTTTTTTTTAACCTTTTAAGACTCAATTAACAAATTGTTTCACAATACATAAATAAAATATTTTATACTTTTTATTCCCACAACAGTTAAAAAAACACTTTTAGTTTAATTTTCTTCAAATTTCACTTGTTAAACGTGATATTTAAAGTTGGCAATTCGATATTTTAGGTTGGCAACTTTATGGCAAACTCAACTAAAAACAGTTGTGTATCGCAATAACTAAAATGAGTTTGGTTGTGCATAAGTTGGGTTGACTCTCACACGACCAAACTGAGTTGAGTGGTGAACCGCAATAGGGGCATTATAGATGTTCATAAAAGGTACGACGAATGACAAGTATATGTTGCCTAGTATGAATACTAATAGATACTGGTAGCTAGCCAAATATGGTATCTATTAAATCCGAATAGATTTAATCAAACAAGTTGCTTGCACAGTTATAATTCAATTTAACATTTATTATTGGTCCATTCTCTGGACCAGTTTAATGTCAACCGGGCGATACGCGACTGGATTGGCAGTATGCTAAGGAACAGATGGATAAATTGTGAGGCGCACAATATAGTATAAGAAAAAGGGTGCAATGTGGAACTCCACAAAGGGAGATTTTGTCACCCTTTCTATGGACCACAACAATATATACCCTTATTAGGACTCTGACCGATGAGGGATTCGAGACAGTCTGCTATGCAGATGACGTCATGATACTTCTGAAGGGAAGGGATCCAAATCATTTGTGCAGGAAGGCCGAGGAGGCATTAACCCTGGCACACAACTGGGCTCAACCAAGAGGGTTGAACGTTAATCCAGAAAAAACTGAAATTGGCCTATTTACAAGAAAGACGAAGATAGCTCCATATGATGAGCCGCGCTTTCTTGAAAGGACAATAAATATTTCCGACAGGATGAAGTATCTAGGAGTCATTCTTGATCGGAAATTAAAATGGAAAGACCACATAAACGAAAGAGTCAAAAAGGCTCATATATGTTGGGCAATCTGTAAACGGGCCGTAGGCACAAGATGGGGGCAGAATCCAGAGATGACACACTGGCTTTATAGTAGCGTCATCAGGCCGATTATGACATATGCTTCTATAGTGTGGTGGACGTCGATGGAATATAAATGCAACATCAAAGCTATACAGAAAGTTCAGAGAACCTGCTGTCTTGGTATAAGTGGGGCCTTCCGAACGACATCAACAGGGGCGATGGAAACAATATTATCTATCCAGCCAATCGAAATTCGTATAAAATACGAAGCGGCTCTTGCAGCAAACGACTAAAGGTGATGGGTGAGTGGATCGATCAGGAACACGAAGCGCATCATCAACGAATCCTTACGGCCATAGGAGAGTCCATACCGGAAAATGTCGCAAGTGACCGCATACCGAAGACTAGACTAGAGGCCAACTGCGGAACATTGATCCCCGACATCCATTCCTGGTTGACCGATCCTTGGAACCAGATCCCCATGGGGCTTCATTGTTACACGGATGGATCAAGGTCGAGAGGGAAAACGGGATTTGGTGTTTATATAGAAAACACCACAGAACTGTATTTCCGCCTGCCGGACTATTGCACAGTTTTGCAGGCGGAAGTTCGGGCGATAACGGAGTGTGTCAGGGAACTCAACGTAATGGGGAGGTCAGGACTTGTGAATATATTCACAGATAGTCAGATGGCCATTAGAGCAATCTCAAAGTAACGCACTAAATCACGTACAGTTTGGGATTGCAAAAACGCTATTAACAGTTACTCGACACATGGTGAAGTGCGCATCATATGGGTGCCAGGGCACGCGTTGATAACTGGAAATGAGAGGGCAAACTCACTTGCTTCTAGGGCAATGGAGTTAGGTAATATAAACTTGGAATTCGCGAAACCTTTCGATGCAGTTAAATCCGAGCTAAAGACTTGGGCACATAGGGCCCATTCAACTCTCTGGAATAACGGAACCATGGGAATCAATACAAAAATTCTATAGAGAGATCCAGACGAGAGAAGAACGAGGGAGCTGCTAAAACTTAGCAAGCTCGAACTAAGTAGAATAATGGGAGTTGTCACAGGGCACTCTCTACTACTGGCACATCTTAAACGCGTCGGAATAGCGGGAGGAGATGAATGTAGAGCATGTGGGGAGGAGAGCGAAACATTGGAACACTATTTGTGCCAATGCCCCGCCTTCTCACAAATAAGATCCCGATATCTTGGGGGTGATAAATAACGAGCTTAGCGATGAAAAAAAAACGGAGTTTGGTGTACCACAAGGGTCAAAACTTGGACCTATTCTGTACCTTTTATACGCAAATAGCATGCACAACTCACTTAACGATGGTGTAACATTCGCCTATGCAGACGACACAGGAATTATTGTATCAAGAGTGAACATCGAAAATGCTACACAAAGAATGCAAAATCAACTCAATATCGTAGCAAAATGGTGTCATGATAATGGACTGGTCATAAATCCAAACAAAACAAAAATCATGCACATAAGACCACCACACATTTCCGACACAAGTATAAATATAATATTTCACGATACAAACTGTCTACATAGGAACAAGAATATATGTGAAACTTGAAATACCCAAATAAAACTGGTGAAAACTTATAAATACTTAGGTGTATACGTCGACAATCATTTCAAATGGAATAAATATGTTGATTATCTACAAAAGAAATTTCGTAAATCTGCCTTCATGCTTTACCATTTAAGCAACTGCGCTACATATAATGTTCTCCGCCAAGCTTACTTCTCCATTGCTGAGTCATATATAAGACATGAAATATCAGCATGGGGATATGCAACTCATTGTAGACAGCTACAGGAGACGCAAAATCGTTTGCTTAAGATACTTCTCAAAAACCGAACGTATTACTTCAGAAGTAGAATGATCAACAACGTCATCAATATGAACCATAACAATATAAATAGCAAAAACAGCAATAGCATCAACAGAAATAGCATTAACAACAATTATAACGATAACAACACTACCAACAGTAACAACGACAACAACTACTTCCATGAAGTCAACAATATCAACAATACTAATAGAACCAATGAGAGACTCGACAACACAAACAGCAACAACATTATTAACAATATAGATCTCAATAGCTACAACATCAACAACAACACCATCGGATACGCTCACAACAACAGCGCCAACAATAATTTCTTGCATAAGGAACTAAACGTTCTAAATGTGCAAAATATATACAAAACAACTTTAGCTACTGAATTTTACAAAGACACTAGATTCCTCAAGGAAATTGACCACTGCTCCAGTACAAGAAGACGAATAGAAGGCCGATTTAAGGTTGAAAGTTTCAAAAACAACTATGGAAAAAACACCCTATATGTTACACTGCCCTATATACATATTTAACACATTACCAATAACGATGCTACAAATTAATAATAAGTTTAAAAGCAAAAAAAATTATTAAAAATTATTTCTTAAATTCACAATGAAGTATTTATTTATTTAATTATTGTACATATGAATTAAATATCTTTAATTATTCTTAAATTCAATTAAATATATTTAATCATTTTTAAATTCAAGCAAACAATTTAATGTACAATATTTATTATGTCAATTAATCCTGCATACAAGCTTTTGCTTCGCGGGATTGTGTCTAGTAAAATGTATTAACTTCAAATGCTCAATAAAGAAAAAAAATTCAGCCATTATTGCTAAAAAATCATTTTTTATGCACAAATAACAATTTTATTCCTAATATATACGCCCTTCTGTTATATTAATAATATACCAATCTTTAGTTAAACCCATACTAACTTAAGGCTGCCAAATTTGGTCCGGTACCATCATATACGGAAAAAATGGGAGTTTTCGAACGGAAATGTCTAAGAGCATGTAGCTCCCTCTATAGATCAACTTTAAGAAATACATTTCTAAGAGACTGTATGATGCTTCAAAAATAAGTACAATAGATAATTTCGTGATTCGTTTAATATGATTGGCACCCTTCTATATTGATGAAGAATATATTGAAGAAATTCGAAAAAAACTGGTATGTAGGTGCCACCGAAATTTTTGTACCTAGATCTCGGCATTCCGCTGTTATATTACATTTATGGGCGAGGCAGTGTTAAAGCCATAAATAGCAAGGAACTTATGCCCCTATTGCGGTTCACCACTTTTGTGGCAGTTTGGTTGTCTCAACTAAACTGCCAGTTGGCTATTCAGTTGTGTATCTGTTTTTTCGTGGTATTGCCGTTCTCAACTTTGTAAAAGTTTGGTCGTAAAAAACGTTGAATACACACAACTGCTTAATTGTAGTTGTGTCATTATCAGTTAGAGTGAAATTTTTTTAAAAGCGGTGAAAATTTAAGTCAAATGGAGAGATCGTAAGTATCAATTCTTTTAATAAATTTTTCGCAATTTTTAAACATATTAGTTTGAAAATAAGAACGAAAGCGCAATTTCAGCGACTTGTCCAGATTATGGAGGGGAATCCGGAATTTGATCGCGGAAAACAGAGTTTTCTGTAGAATTAAATAGTTTGGGACCACCGACAAGAACATCTCAAGAATGGCAACGTGTAAGTGTGTCAATAAAATAATATTGAACAATTACAATATTCTTAACATAATTATAATCTTGCACAGGTTTGGATCCACTATAAAGCAAGCATTAAGAAAAAACTTGCAAACAATAAAAGAAACACTCAAGCGACAGGTTGAGGCCCATTACAAGAAATCCCATTAAATAGCCTTGAGGATACTGTTTCACAACTCTTGTCTTTGCAAGAGCAAGCGGCACCATCTGGCCAAGTTTTTGGCGTTGCAGCATCAACTGAAAACATTAAAAAAATTAGAAAAAAATTTGCATTGTTGGAACAACAAGCAAATGATCTCCACAATCTTAAGGTGAAGTGCGATAAATTAAAAATAGAAAAACTTAAGAATAAATTTAAAAATTAATAATATTTTTTTGTTTGCAGTTGTAGATAAATTTCATCTCCACAATCTTAAGGTGAAGTGCAATAAATTAAAAATAGAAAAACTTGAGAATAAATTTAAAAATTAATAATATTTTATTGTTTGCTGTTGTAGATAAATTTCATTTTATTTTTTTATATATTAAAACTCAAGTGGTATTATTTTTTTAAGAATTACAAGTTTTTAAATATATGTACAGAATTCTTTTTTTTTAACCTTTTAAGACTCAATTAACAAATTGTTTCACAATACATAAATAAAATATTTTATACTTTTTATTCCCACAACAGTTAAAAAAACACTTTTAGTTTAATTTTCTTCAAATTTCACTTGTTAAACGTGATATTTAAAGTTGGCAATTCGATATTTTAGGTTGGCAACTTTATGGCAAACTCAACTAAAAACAGTTGTGTATCGCAATAACTAAAATGAGTTTGGTTGTGCATAAGTTGGGTTGACTCTCACACGACCAAACTGAGTTGAGTGGTGAACCGCAATAGGGGCATTATAGATGTTCATAAAAGATACGACGAATGACAAGTATATGTTGCCTAATATGAATACTAATAGATACTGGTAGCTAGCCAAATATGGTATCTATTAAATCCGAATAGATTTAATCAAACAAGTTGCTTGCACAGTTATAATTCAATTTAACATTTATTGAGGGGGCTTTCAACAACGTGCATACCGACACACTTATCCATTCTCTGGACCAGTTTAATGTCAACCGGGCGATACGCGACTGGATTGGCAGTATGCTAAGGAACAGATGGATAAATTGTGAGGCGCACAATATAAGTATAAGAAAAAGGGTGCAATGTGGAACTCCACAAGGGGAGATTTTGTCACCCTTTCTATGGACCACAACAATATATACCCTTATTAGGACTCTGACCGATGAGGGATTCGAGACAGTCTGCTATGCAGATGACGTCATGATACTTCTGAAGGGAAGGGATCCAAATCATTTGTGCAGGAAGGCCGAGGAGGCATTAACCCTGGCACACAACTGGGTTCAACCAAGAGGGTTGAACGTTAATCCAGAAAAAACTGAAATTGGCCTATTTACAAGAAAGACGAAGATAGCTCCATATGATGAGCCGCGCTTTCTTGAAAGGACAATAAATATTTCCGACAGGATGAAGTATCTAGGAGTCATTCTTGATCGGAAATTAAAATGGAAAGACCACATAAACGAAAGAGTCAAAAAGGCTCATATATGTTGGGCAATCTGTAAACGGGCCGTAGGCACAAGATGGGGGCAGAATCCAGAGATGACACACTGGCTTTATAGTAGCGTCATCAGGCCGATTATGACATATGCTTCTATAGTGTGGTGGACGTCGATGGAATATAAATGCAACATCAAAGCTATACAGAAAGTTCAGAGAACCTGCTGTCTTGGTATAAGTGGGGCCTTCCGAACGACATCAACAGGGGCGATGGAAACAATATTATCTATCCAGCCAATCGAAATTCATATAAAATACGAAACGGCTCTTGCATCAAACGACTAAAGGTGATGGGTGAGTGGATCGATCAGGAACACGAAGCGCATCATCAACGAATCCTTACGGCCATAGGAGAGTCCATACCGGAAAATGTCGCAAGTGACCGCATACCGAAGACTAGACTAGAGCCAACTGCGGAACATTGATCCCCGACATCCATTCCTGGTTGACCGATCCTTGGAACCAGATCCCCATGGAGCTTCATTGTTACACGGATGGATCAAGGTCGAGAGGGAAAACGGGATTTGGTGTTTATATAGAAAACACCACAGAACTGTATTTCCGCCTGCCGGACTATTGCACAGTTTTGCAGGCGGAAGTTCGGGCGATAACGGAGTGTGTCAGGGAACTCAACGTAATGGGGAGGTCAGGACTTGTGAATATATTCACAGATAGTCAGATGGCCATTAGAGCAATCTCAAAGTAACGCACTAAATCACGTACAGTTTGGGATTGCAAAAACGCTATTAACAGTTACTCGACACATGGTGAAGTGCGCATCATATGGGTGCCAGGGCACGCGTTGATAACTGGAAATGAGAGGGCAAACTCATTTGCTTCTAGGGCAATAGAGTTAGTTAATATAAACTTGCAATTCGCGAAACCTTTCGATGCAGTTAAATCCTAGCTAAAGACTTGGGCACATAGGGCCCATTCAACTCTCTGGAATAACGGAACCATGGGAATCAATACAAAAATTCTATGGAGAGATCCAGACGAGAGAAGAACGAGGGAGCTGCTAAAACTTAGCAAGCTCGAACTAAGTAGAATAATGGGAGTTGTCACAGGGCACTCTCTACTACTGGCACATCTTAAACGCGTCGGAATAGCGGGAGGAGATGAATGTAGAGCATGTGGGGAGGAGAGCGAAACATTGGAACACTATTTGTGCCAATGCCCCGCCTTCTCACAAATAAGATCCCGATATCTTGGGGGTGACATCTTACCGGACATAAGCCGATTACGGGGAATATGCTGGAGGAAATTAAGGAACTTTGTGAGTGACACGGAGTTTCTCTAGACCTTTGGGTCAATATGTTATGGTTAAATTCAAAGGAGCGCACAACAAGCCTTCACTGGCTTAGGTGTATGTCGTGTGACATGGGCTGACATACCCCTCCAATCAACCTAACCTAACCTAACATTTATTACAATTATCGCTGTCGATAGGTATAAAGTAACAACTGCAATTATGTGCATAAAGTGTGCGTGTGTGTGCACGAAAAAGAATGGAATGATTAAATTCTATTTGTACAGTGGCGCGAGTACTTAACAGTATCTAATTTTTTTGTTTCTTTTACCCATTATTAATATCCGCTTTTAATTTTCTATAATATTAAAGTGGTTTTTTCAGTTGTTTTTTCCTAAACACATTTGTAGTATAAAACATACATATGTATATGTATATATGTACATATGTACTGGAGTGCTCGAACACGGGACAGTGCACACAATTTATTATATTATGTCATATACTGTTTGTTTACAGTCTTAATGATTGGAAATTTGTTATTTAAATAAGTATATGTTAAAAAAAAAGTATCGTTGCCCAAATTTTTGAACTCTGCGATGATTCTAGTTTATAGAACCATCAACAGGAAGCAACTCACCTATTCTACTAAATTAGATAAATACCCAGAACATAACGCCACAGATATAATCTGTTAGTAATCTGTGATAACACTTTCACATCATTGCGTATTTTTTGGCATACAGGTACCATTCATGGGGATTTTTTGGTTTAGTCTGCCAAAGGCTTATTCCGTGATGAGTGGTGCTATAAACTTGTTTTATTACCCCATAAAAAATTATAAAAGGGATTGTCCTTACAGTTTATATTTTCACATTGGCTTCAGTTAAGCCCGACAACTTGTCACCATTCTCTTACATGTTCGTGAATTTCGAAAAATAATTTCCGTCGTGACAAATTGTATCTCTTCATGAGGTTAACAATAGAAATATCTAAGTTGTGTTTTGTCACAATTTCTATTCTAATATTTCCCTTGCTAGGATAACTACCTTGTCGTGGTGTGAGGGCTTAAGTGTGGGCTGAATTGCACACCTCTTCTGAAGGCGAACGAGGGTCCTCTATAGGATCCATAGTTTAACTGAAGAAGGCGGTGGGCATAAAAGCCTGCATACTAAAAGTTATCCACTTCCAAACAGAGGTGTTACGCGACCCGTGCCTATCTGTTCTCTTTGCAGTCGGGGGTATGAGACTGTATTTAAACGGAGCTTTGCTGATACCTGGACACCTCAGCAAATAGACTACGCCCCCTCCACGTTATCGGGGGCTATGACGTGGAGGAGATCCCTCTCCCCCACACTCGTGAGACCAAAATGAATAAAAATAATAACAATAATCACAAACACAAAAACGAAAAAATAACGCTGACGACAATGGACATACAAACGGACAACGGAACAGAAAATCGGACAAGGACAGCGACACCAAAAAGAGAGGAAGAGGTGGTAATACCCGGGGGGACTTAAAGTCAACCCAGCCTTCAGTGACAGGTGGGAACACCAACTCTGACTCTCATAACGTAAACCAGTCAGCTAGAGATGCTTCGCAGAATCTAGACAGACTGGTGGATGAGGTGAGCGACAAAATCGCGAGCCTAAATACTGGAGAAAAGCGGCTATCTGGGGCTCAAAGGCGAAAACTTGCCAAGAAGAACCAGGCAGCAGCTAAAAATACGCAAGATGCCCTAAAGGGAGCATCGGAGACTCCCTCCATCTCGGTAGAGACTGGTAAGAGGATCCGATCTCCACAAGAGCAGAACATTTCGGAGCCGAAGCATAAAAAAAGGTGCTCCTCGTCGACCAGTAAGCCGCCAAAACCGGGCGTCTCCCTTCTTAAAGGAGTCTCTATGAAGAATCCTTCTAGTAAGGGGGTCAAAACGTGCAGCACTTACTGAGAAGGCGGGCACGTCGGCGAAATCTTCCGCGGAAGCAGAGAACGCCAAAAAGCGGAATCTCTTCACGCGTAAGAGGAAGCTAGACGTAAGTAAGGAAAAAGAGCCGCCATCTTACGCTAAAGTAGCCAGGAGGCTATATAGGGACAATCTCCGCTACGCGGTCATTGACACCTCACGTCCGACTGGCAAAATACCAGAAAATCAACAGCAAGTGGTTGAGGATCTGGTAAATAACGCGATATTGGAATACGTTATGGCAACCGATAACGGATCTCCAATAAAAATAAACAGCTGCGAGTTTCAAAGGGGCGTGCTGTTGCTAAGACTTGCATCGCAGACCTGCGCAGCTACCCTAAAGGAGTTAGTAGAAGGAATCCCTCCGCCATGGGAAGGCTGTAAGCTGGAACTGGTGGAAGGGAGAAATATACCAACTCTAACCAAGGCAACTTTCTACATCAAAGGATGGGGATGCAAATTCACATCCGACCGTGTTTTGGAGGTTATTGGTAAACAAAAGAAAGAACTGGCGGTAGAGAAATGGGAAGTGTTCCACAGAGAGGAGGACCAAAATGGAACTCTTTTTGTGGTGGGCATCGACCAAAGATCTATTTCCAGCCTTTCCAAATCTGAAGGGAAGGTGTTCTTTGTTTCAAAAGCCGTCTATTTGAAAATAGGCAAGTCCTGTATCGGCAGCCAGGGGAAAACAACCCCCACCAACGATAGGACAAGCACGGCACAGGCTGCATCTAGCCAAAATCAGGCGGGTGTCTCGGAGGTCCAGACGGCCAAGGAGGAGTTGGAGCACAAAATCACCAACTCCCAAGAGGACCGCCTATTAGAAGGATAATGTGGGAGGTCATCCAAATTAACCTCCACCGGAGCGAGACGGCAACTCACGCTTTGATGGAGAAAATTAACAAAGGTAAGATACATGTGGCATTAATACAAGAACCCTGGACGACAAAAAACAGGGTTAATGGATTAAACCATGTAAACTACCAATTATTTTATACTAAAACAGGGAATCGTCCGAGGACCTGTATTCTTAGTCACAAAAATTTATGCTTTCTTTTATCCACAGAGTTGTCAACAGCAGACGCAACAGTACTGAAGCAGGGAAATGGAAACATATGCCTAGCATCAGTATACTTGCCGTATGATGCACCGACACTACCACCAACGTCGGAATTACAACACTTGGTTGAAGATTGCAGAACAAAAGGTAGGAAAGTACTAATCGGATGCGATACTAATTCGCATCATACTGCATGGGGTAGTACTAACATTAATAAAAGGGGACAGGCTCTTTTAGAATTTCTGAATACTAACGATCTATTAACTGTTAATACTGGTAATATGCCTACCTTTATTAATAGAATTAGAGCGGAGGTATTAGATGTAACCATATGTTCTGAAAACGTAATCGATGAAATTGTTGAATGGAGGGTTCTGAACGAGCATTCATTCTCAGATCATCGTTATATTATGTTTAAAATTGCAAGGCAACCGCCAGAACCTATAACCTTTCGAAACAGGGCTAGAACTGATTGGGCAAAATTCGAAAGGTCATTTGATTCTCATTTAGGGCAGGTTTCTTTCAATCGCCTAGAAAGAGAGGACATAGACAGTAAAGTCAAAATCATTATGGACGCTTTAGTTGAGTCGTTTGAAGAGAGTTGCCCACTTCGGGAAAGAAAATCCCCATACGAGAAACCCTGGATGACAGGGGAGATTCGGGCAATGGGGAGGGAAGTCCGCCGACTCTATAATAGAGCGAAACGAAAAAGATTACCAGTATATTGGGAGGATTATCGTGATAAACTCCGAACAACAGCGCCAACAATAATTTCTTGCATAAGGAACTAAACGTTCTAAATGTGCAAAATATATACAAAACAACTTTAGCTACTGAATTTTACAAAGACACTAGATTCCTCAAGGAAATTGACCACTGCTCCAGTACAAGAAGACGAATAGAAGGCCGATTTAAGGTTGAAAGTTTCAAAAACAACTATGGAAAAAACACCCTATATGTTACACTGCCCTATATACATATTTAACACATTACCAATAACGATGCTACAAATTAATAATAAGTTTAAAAGCAAAAAAAATTATTAAAAATTATTTCTTAAATTCACAATGAAGTATTTATTTATTTAATTATTGTACATATGAATTAAATATCTTTAATTATTCTTAAATTCAATTAAATATATTTAATCATTCTTAAATTCAAGCAAACAATTTAATGTACAATATTTATTATGTCAATTAATCCTGCAGACAAGCTTTTGATTCGCGGGATTGTGTCTAGTAAAATGTATTAACTTCAAATGCTCAATAAAGAAAAAAAATTTACCCATTATTGCTAAAAAAAAGCATTTTTTATGCACAAATAACAATTTTATTCCTAATATATACGCCCTTCTGTTATATTAATAATATACCAATCTTTAGTTAGACCCATACTAACTTAAGGCTGCCAAATTTGGTCCGGTACCATCATATACGGAAAAAATGGGAGTTTTCGAACGGAAATGTCTAAGAGCATGTAGCTCCCTCTATAGATCAACTTTAAGAAATACATTTCTAAGAGACTGTATGATGCTTCAAAAATAAGTACAATAGATAATTTCGTGATTCGTTTAATATGATTGGCACCCTTCTATATTGATGAAGAATATATTGAAGAAATTTGAAAAAAACTGGTATGTATGTGCCACCGAAATTTTTGTACCTAGATCTCGGCATTCCGCTGTTATATTACATTTATGGGCGAGGCAGTGTTAAAGCCATAAATAGCAAGGAACTTATGCCCCTATTGCGGTTCACCACTTTTGTGGCAGTTTGGTCGTCTTAGGTGATTTCGCATTGCCGTTCTCAACTAAACTGCCAGTTGGCTATTCAGTTGTGTATCTGTTTTTTCGTGGTATTGCCGTTCTCAACTTTGTAAAAGTTTGGTCGTAAAAAACGTTGAATACACACAACTGCTTAATTGTAGTTGTGTCATTATCAGTTAGAGTGAAATTTTTTTAAAAGCGGTGAAAATTTAAATCAAATGGAGAGATCGTAAGTATCAATTTTTTTAATAAATTTTTCGCAAGTTTTAAACACATTAGTTTGAAAATAAGAACGAAAGCGCAATTTCAGCGACTTGTCCAGATTATGGAGGGGAATCCGGAATTTGATCGCGGAAAACAGAAGTTTTATGCAACGAAAAATACGTGCAAGGAGTTGTGGGAAGAGTTTTCTGTAGAATTAAATAGTTTGGGACCACCGACAAGAACATCTCAAGAATGGCAACGTGTAAGTGTGTCAATAAAATAATATTGAACAATTACAATATTCTTAACATAATTATAATCTTGCACAGGTTTGGATCCACTATAAAGCAAGCATTAAGAAAAATCTTGCAAACAATAAAAGAAACACTCAAGCGACAGGTTGAGGCCCATTACAAGAAATCCCATTAAATAGCCTTGAGGATACTGTTTCACAACTCTTGTCTTTGCAAGAGCAAGCGGCACCATCTGGCCAAGTTTTTGGCGTTGCAGCATCAACTGAAAACATTAAAAAAATTAGAAAAAAATTTGCATTGTTGGACCAACAAGCAAATGATCTCCACAATCTTAAGGTGGAGTGCGATAAATTAAAAATAGAAAAACTTAAGAATAAATTTAAAAATTAATAATATTTTTTTGTTTGCTGTTGTAGATAAATTTCATCTCCACAATCTTAAGGTGAAGTGCAATAAATTAAAAATAGAAAAACTTGAGAATAAATTTAAAAATTAATAATATTTTATTGTTTGCTGTTGTAGATAAATTTCATTTTATTTTTTTATATATTAAAACTCAAGTATTATTTTTTTAAGAATTACAAGTTTTTAAATATATGTACAGAATTCTTTTTTTTAACCTTTTAAGACTCAATTAACAAATTGTTTCACAATACATAAATAAAATATTTTATACTTTTTATTCCCACAACAGTTAAAAAAACACTTTTAGTTTAATTTTCTTCAAATTTCACTTGTTAAACGTGATATTTAAAGTTGGCAATTCGATATTTTAGGTTGGCAACTTTATGGCAAACTCAACTAAAAACAGTTGTGTATCGCAATAACTAAAATGAGTTTGGTTGTGCATAAGTTGGGTTGACTCTCACACGACCAAACTGAGTTGAGTGGTGAACCGCAATAGGGGCATTATAGATGTTCATAAAAGATACGACGAATGACAAGTATATGTTGCCTAATATGAATACTAATAGATACTGGTAGCTAGCCAAATATGGTATCTATTAAATCCGAATAGATTTAATCAAACAAGTTGCTTGCACAGTTATAATTCAATTTAACATTTATTGAGGGGGCTTTCAACAACGTGCATACCGACACACTTATCCATTCTCTGGACCAGTTTAATGTCAACCGGGCGATACGCGACTGGATTGGTAGTATGCTAAGGAACAGATGGATTAATTGCGCACAATATAAGTATAAGAAAAAGGGTGCAATGTGGAACTCCACAAGGGGGGATTTTGTCACCCTTTCTATGGACCACAACAATATATACCCTTATTAGGACTCTGACCGATGGGGGATTCGAGACAGTCTGCTATGCAGATGACGTCATGATACTTCTGAAGGGAAGGGATCCAAATCATTTGTGCAGGAAGGCCGAGGAGGCATTAACCCTGGCATACAACTGGGCTCAACCAAGAGGGTTGAACGGTAATCCAGAAAAAACTAAAATTGGCCTATTTACAAGAAAGACGAAGATAGCTCCATATGATGAGCCGCGCTTTCTTGAAAGGACAATAAATATTTCCGACAGGGTGAAGTATCTAGGAGTCATTCTTGATCGGAAATTAAAATGGAAAGACCACATAAACGAAAGAGTCAAAAAGGCTCATATATGTTGGGCAATCTGTAAACGGGCCGTAGGCACAAGATGGGGGCAGAATCCAGAGATGACACACTGGCTTTATAGTAGCGTCATCAGGCCGATTATGACATATGCTTCTAGTGTGGTGGACGTCGATGGAATATAAATGCAACATCAAAGCTATACAGAAAGTTCAGAGAACCTGCTGTCTTGGTATAAGTGGGGCCTTCCGAACGACATCAACAGGGGCGATGGAAACAATATTATCTACCCAGCCAATCGAAATTCGTATAAAGTACGAAGCGGCTCTTGCAGCAAACGACTAAAGGTGATGGGTGAGTGGATCGATCCATAGGAGAGTCCATACCGGAAAATGTCGCAAGTGACCGCATACCGAAGACTAGACTAGAGGCCAACTGCGGAACATTGATCCCCGACATCCATTCCTGGTTGACCGATCCTTGGAACCAGATCCCCATGGGGCTTCATTGTTACACGGATGGATCAAGGTCGAGAGGGAAAACGGGATTTGGTGTTTATATAGAAAACACCACAGAACTGTATTTCCGCCTGCCGGACTATTGCACAGTTTTGCAGGCGGAAGTTCGGGCGATAACGGAGTGTGTCAGGGAACTCAACGTAATGGGGAGGTCAGGACTTGTGAATATATTCACAGATAGTCAGATGGCCATTAGAGCAATCTCAAAGTAACGCACTAAATCACGTACAGTTTGGGATTGCAAAAACGCTATTAACAGTTACTCGACACATGGTGAAGTGCGCATCATATGGGTGCCAGGGCACGCGTTGATAACTGGAAATGAGAGGGCAAACTCACTTGCTTCTAGGGCAATAGAGTTAGGTAATATAAACTTGGAATTCGCGAAACCTTTCGATGCAGTTAAATCCTAGCTAAAGACTTGGGCACATAGAGCCCATTCAACTCTCTGGAATAACGGAACCATGGGAATCAATACAAAAATTATATGGAGAGATCCAGACGAGAGAAGAACGAGGGAGCTGCTAAAACTTAGCAAGCTCGAACTAAGTAGATGAATGTAGAGCATGTGGGGAGGAGAGCGAAACATTGGAACACTATTTGTGCCAATGCCCCGCCTTCTCACAAATAAGATCCCGATATCTTGGGGGTGACATCTTACCGGACATAAGCCGATTACGGGGAATATGCTGGAGGAAATTAAGGAACTTTGTGAGTGACACGGAGTTTCTCTAGACCTTTGGGTCAATATGTTATGGTTAAATTCAAAGGAGCGCACAACAAGCCTTCACTGGCTTAGGTGTATGTCGTGTGACATGGGCTGACATACCCCTCCAATCAACCTAACCTAACCTAACATTTATTACAATTATCGCTGTCGATAGGTATAAAGTAACAACTGCAATTATGTGCATAAAGTGTGCGTGTGTGTGCACGAAAAAGAATGGAATGATAAAATTCTATTTGTACAGTGGCGCGAGTACTTAACAGTATCTAATTTTTTTGTTTCTTTTACCCATTATTAATATCCGCTTTTAATTTTCTATAATATTAAAGTGGTTTTTTCAGTTGTTTTTTCCTAAACACATTTGTAGTATAAAACATACATATGTATATGTATATATGTACATATGTACTGGAGTGCTCGAACACGGGACAGTGCACACAATTTATTATATTATGTCATATACTGTTTGTTTACAGTCTTAATGATTGGAAATTTGTTGTTTAAATAAGTATATGTTAAAAAAAAGTATCGTTGCCCAAATTTTTGAACTCTGCGATGATTCTAGTTTATAGAACCATCAACAGGAAGCAACTCACCTATTCTACTAAATTAGATAAATACCCAGAACATAACGCCACAGATATAATCTGTTAGTAATCTGTGATAACACTTTCACATCATTGCGTATTTTTTGGCATACAGGTACCATTCATGGGGATTTTTTGGTTTAGTCTGCCAAAGGCTTATTCCGTGATGAGTGGTGCTATAAACTTGTTTTATTACCCCATAAAAAATTATAAAAGGGATTGTCCTTACAGTTTATATTTTCACATTGGCTTCAGTTAAGCCCGACAACTTGTCACCATTCTCTTACATGTTCGTGAATTTCGAAAAATAATTTCCGTCGTGACAAATTGTATCTCTTCATGAGGTTAATAATAGAAATATCTAAGTTGTGTTTTGTCACAATTTCTATTTTAATATTTCCCTTGCTAGGATAACTACCTTGTCGTGGTGTGAGGGCTTAAGTGTGGGCTGAATTGCACACCTCTTCTGAAGGCGAACGAGGGTCCTCTATAGGATCCATAGTTTAACTGAAGAAGGCGGTGGGCATAAAAGCCTGCATACTAAAAGTTATCCACTTCCAAACAGAGGTGTTACGCGACCCGTGCCTATCTGTTCTCTTTGCAGTCGGGGGCATGAGACTGTATTTAAACGGAGCTTTGCTGATACCTGGACACCTCAGCAAATAGACTACGCCCCCTCCACGTTATCGGGGGCTATGACGTGGAGGAGATCCCTCTCCCCCACACTCGTGGGACCAAAATGAATAAAAATAATAACAATAATCACAAACACAAAAACGAAAAAATAACGCTGACGACAATGGACATACAAACGGACAACGGAATAGAAAATCGGACAAGGACAGCGACACCAAAAAGAGAGGAAGAGGTGGTAATACCCGGGGGGACTTAAAGTCAACCCAGCCTTCAGTGACAGGTGGGAACACCAACTCTGACTCTCATAACGTAAACCAGTCAGCTAGAGATGCTTCGCAGAATCTAGACAGACTGGTGGATGAGGTGAGCGACAAAATCGCGAGCCTAAATACTGGAAAAAGCGGCTATCTGGGGCTCAAAGGCGAAAACTTGCCAAGAAGAACCAGGCAGCAGCTAAAAATACGCAAGATGCCTTAAAGGGAGCATCGGAGACTCCCTCCACCTCGGTAGAGACTGGTAAGAGGATCCGATCTCCACAAGAGCAGAACATTTCGGAGCCGAAGCATAAAAAAAGGTGCTCCTCGTCGACCAGTAAGTCGCCAAAACCGGGCGTCTCCCTTCTTAAAGGAGTCTCTATGAAGAATCCTTCTAGTAAGGGGGTCAAAACGTGCAGCACTTACTGAGAAGGCGGGCACGTCGGCGAAATCTTCCGCGGAAGCAGAGAACGCCAAAAAGCGGAATCTCTTCACGCGTAAGAGCAAGCTAGACGTAAGTAAGGAAAAAGAGCCGCCATCTTACGCTAAAGTAGCCAGGAGGCTATATAGGGACAATCTCCGCTACGCGGTCATTGACACCTCACGTCCGACTGGCAAAATACCAGAAAATCAACAGCAAGTGGTTGAGGATCTGGTAAATAACGCGATATTGGAATACGTTATGGCAACCGATAACGGATCTCCAATAAAAATAAACAGCTGCGAGTTTCAAAGGGGCGTGCTGTTGCTAAGACTAGCATCGCAGACCTGCGCCGCTACCCTAAAGGAGTTGGTAGAAGGAATCCCTCCGCCATGGGAAGGCTGTAAGCTGGAACTGGTGGAAGGGAGAAATATACCAACTCTAACCAAGGCAACTTTCTACATCAAAGGATGGGGATCAGAGACCGGCAAAAATCACGTTTTTTATGCCTTCACTCATGCATAACTTTTTTGTGTCCAATTATTCACCAACACATAAGCAAGCATGCGCGTACGCTCATAATCTTTATTTGTGTTAATCATTAGGAAGGCAAATACAAAAATGCCTATATGAATTTTTCAAGCAAGATTTTAACACAGAAGCTATTTTGAGCGTTTGCATTGATTAAACACAAAAACGAATGGCATTTATTCAACATGCCTTTTCTTTGCAAAGAATATTAAGAAAAATCATGCAATGATATATGCTGGCACATAATCTTGAGTGTGTAGGTATGTAGGTTGTTAAACATTGTGGTTGAGAAATAAGGATGCCATACGAAGTTACCAAAAAACGTCGGTTTTACAATAAACTTTAAAAATCGCAATTTTCGGTTTAAAATCGTTTAAAGATCGGATTATTTTTTACTCATTCAAAAAAACTTGTTATTTTTATAAGAAATATTTCAACCTTGCCAAATTTGTTTGTTTTATTGAATTTTACTGAAATTAAAGTCGTTTTTAACTCCCAAGAATAATACCGCTTTATTGGTTTGGTACATAGATTACTTAAAAAGAAGGGTCTTTAAGTGTATTTTTCTGAGCGCGGTGCGCTTTTTTTTAAATTTCGGTGCTTTTTTTAATTTTTGGCGGCACCGAAGCAAATTCAACAAATCTTTTTGTTTCAGTG
Source organism: Germaria angustata (assembly GCA_963681545.1). Taxonomy (NCBI): domain Eukaryota; kingdom Metazoa; phylum Arthropoda; class Insecta; order Diptera; family Tachinidae; genus Germaria; species Germaria angustata. Next base: position 76,181,152 of record OY812998.1, on the reverse strand, counting down.
TGAGAAAAAAATCTTTGTAAAATAAAATACATCCGTTTCAACATTATTTTATTCAACAGCGCAAAATTTTTACACGTTTATATGAAAATGATTATTTTCACGACAACACGGCTACATGGCTACACGACCACCGTTGTAGCTGTGGTAGATTTAGGCTAATTTATATTTTTGTGAGCGACAGTGAGAGTGAGAGTGTTTAATATATAAGTGCTTAAAATACTTTACTGTATTTAACAAAAAATAAGAATACAAAACGCATTGCTTATAATATAACCTCCTTCATGTATACACATATACACACATGTCTATATAATTACAAAATGATAATTGTAAAAATCGGGATAATTTTAAAAATATATTTCTTGATTAATTATCTGTTTCAGCGTATCGTCGTAAAAATGCTATTAAACTGTTAAGTCTGGCAACCGTGTTGCCTAACCATTCTATAAACACACAGCACCTTGTGCATAAATGTACACTTGTTGATTTTTTGCCTTTTTCACATTAATTCTTTTTGCATTAATGCCTCTAAGTTTTTGATTTCGATCATGAATGTGATTAAATAAAAATGTGTTCTTTGAAGAGTTGTCCAAAAATTCATGCACACACAGTTTTTAAACACTCAAACTGAATAGCTGGCATGCGGCAACAGATTAAATTTACATGTTCGCAAACAACCCTTATTTTGCTTAGCATAAAATAGAATAGACACAATGTTGATAAAGGCATATTTGAACGTTTGAGCGAAAATGACATGTTTTTCGAGTGTTTGATTAATCTGATTTTTTTTTAATCACCGGTTGCAGGTCTCTGATGGGGATGCAAATTCACATCCGACCGTGTTTTGGAGGTTATTGGTAAACAAAAGAAAGAACTGGCGGTAGAGAAATGGGAAGTGTTCCACAGAGAGGAGGACCAAAATGGAACTCTTTTTGTGGTGGGCATCGACCAAGGATCTATTTCCAGCCTTTCCAAATCTGAAGGGAAGGTGTTCTTTGTTTCAAAAGCCGTCTATTTGAAAATAGGCAAGTCCTGTATCGGCAGCCAGGGGAAAACAACCCCCACCAACGATAGGACAAGCACGGCACAGGCTGCATCTAGCCAAAATCAGGCGGGTGTCTCGGAGGTCCAGACGGCCAAGGAGGAGTTGGAGCACAAAATCACCAACTCCCAAGAGGACCCCCTATTAGAAGGATGATGTGGGAGGTCATCCAAATTAACCTCCACCGGAGCGAGACGGCAACTCACGCTTTGATGGAGAAAATTAACAAAGGTAAGATACATGTGGCATTAATACAAGAACCCTGGACGACAAAAAACCGGGTTAATGGATTAAACCATGTAAACTACCAATTATTTTATACTAAAACAGGGAATCGTCCGAGGACCTGTATTCTTAGTCACAAAAATTTATGCTTTCTTTTATCCACAGAGTTGTCAACAGCAGACGCAACAGTACTGAAGCAGGGAAATGGAAACATATGCCTAGCATCAGTATACTTGCCGTATGATGCACCGACACTACCACCAACGTCGGAATTACAACACTTGGTTGAAGATTGCAGAACAAAAGGTAGGAAAGTACTAATCGGATGCGATACTAATTCGCATCATACTGCATGGGGTAGTACTAACATTAATAAAAGGGGACAGGCTCTTTTAGAATTTCTGAATACTAACGATCTATTAACTGTTAATACTGGTAATACGCCTACCTTTATTAATTAATTAATGGGGAGGTCAGGACTTGTGAATATATTCACAGATAGTCAGATGGCCATTAGAGCAATCTCAAAGTAACGCACTAAATCACGTACAGTTTGGGATTGCAAAAACGCTATTAACAGTTACTCGACACATGGTGAAGTGCGCATCATATGGGTGCCAGGGCACGCGTTGATAACTGGAAATGAGAGGGCAAACTCACTTGCTTCTAGGGCAATAGAGTTAGGTAATATAAACTTGGAATTCGCGAAACCTTTCGATGCAGTTAAATCCTAGCTAAAGACTTGGGCACATAGAGCCCATTCAACTCTCTGGAATAACGGAACCATGGGAATCAATACAAAAATTATATGGAGAGATCCAGACGAGAGAAGAACGAGGGAGCTGCTAAAACTTAGCAAGCTCGAACTAAGTAGATGAATGTAGAGCATGTGGGGAGGAGAGCGAAACATTGGAACACTATTTGTGCCAATGCCCCGCCTTCTCACAAATAAGATCCCGATATCTTGGGGGTGACATCTTACCGGACATAAGCCGATTACGGGGAATATGCTGGAGGAAATTAAGGAACTTTGTGAGTGACACGGAGTTTCTCTAGACCTTTGGGTCAATATGTTATGGTTAAATTCAAAGGAGCGCACAACAAGCCTTCACTGGCTTAGGTGTATGTCGTGTGACATGGGCTGACATACCCCTCCAATCAACCTAACCTAACCTAACATTTATTACAATTATCGCTGTCGATAGGTATAAAGTAACAACTGCAATTATGTGCATAAAGTGTGCGTGTGTGTGCACGAAAAAGAATGGAATGATAAAATTCTATTTGTACAGTGGCGCGAGTACTTAACAGTATCTAATTTTTTTGTTTCTTTTACCCATTATTAATATCCGCTTTTAATTTTCTATAATATTAAAGTGGTTTTTTCAGTTGTTTTTTCCTAAACACATTTGTAGTATAAAACATACATATGTATATGTATATATGTACATATGTACTGGAGTGCTCGAACACGGGACAGTGCACACAATTTATTATATTATGTCATATACTGTTTGTTTACAGTCTTAATGATTGGAAATTTGTTGTTTAAATAAGTATATGTTAAAAAAAAGTATCGTTGCCCAAATTTTTGAACTCTGCGATGATTCTAGTTTATAGAACCATCAACAGGAAGCAACTCACCTATTCTACTAAATTAGATAAATACCCAGAACATAACGCCACAGATATAATCTGTTAGTAATCTGTGATAACACTTTCACATCATTGCGTATTTTTTGGCATACAGGTACCATTCATGGGGATTTTTTGGTTTAGTCTGCCAAAGGCTTATTCCGTGATGAGTGGTGCTATAAACTCGTTTTATTACCCCATAAAAAATTATAAAAGGGATTGTCCTTACAGTTTATATTTTCACATTGGCTTCAGTTAAGCCCGACAACTTGTCACCATTCTCTTACATGTTCGTGAATTTCGAAAAATAATTTCCGTCGTGACAAATTGTATCTCTTCATGAGGTTAATAATAGAAATATCTAAGTTGTGTTTTGTCACAATTTCTATTCTAATATTTCCCTTGCTAGGATAACTACCTTGTCGTGGTGTGAGGGCTTAAGTGTGGGCTGAATTGCACACCTCTTCTGAAGGCGAACGAGGGTCCTCTATAGGATCCATAGTTTAACTGAAGAAGGCGGTGGGCATAAAAGCCTGCATACTAAAAGTTATCCACCCCAAAACAGAGGCGTTACGCGACCCGTGCCTATCTGTTCTCTTTGCAGTCGGGGGCATGAGACTGTATTTAAAAGGAGCTTTGCTGATACCTGGGCACCTCAGCAAATAGACTACGCCCCCTCCACGTTACCGGGGGCTATGACGTGGAGGAGATCCCTTTCCCCCACACTCGTGGGACCAAAATGAATAAAAATAATAACAATAATCACAAACACAAAAACGAAAAAATAACGCTGACGACAATGGACATACAAACGGACAACGGAACAGAAAATCGGACAAGGACAGCGACACCAAAAAGAGAGGAAGAGGTGGTAATACCCAGGGGGGACTTAAAGTCAACCCAGCCTTCAGTGACAGGTGGGAACACCAACTCTGACTCTCATAACGTAAACCAGTCAGCTAGAGATGCTTCGCAGAATCTAGACAGACTGGTGGATGAGGTGAGCGACAAAATCGCGAGCCTAAATACTGGAAAAAGCGGCTATCTGGGGCTCAAAGGCGAAAACTTGCCAAGAAGAACCAGGCAGCAGCTAAAAATACGCAAGATGCCCTAAAGGGAGCATCGGAGACTCCCTCCACCTCGGTAGAGACTGGTAAGAGGATCCGATCTCCACAAGAGCAGAACATTGCGGAGCCGAAGCATAAAAAAGGTGCTCCTCGTCGACCAGTAAGTCGCCAAAACCGGGCGTCTCCCTTCTTAAAGGAGTCTCTATGAAGAATCCTTCTAGTAAGGGGCTCAAAGGTGCAGCACTTACTGAGAAGGCGGGCACGTCGGCGAAATCTTCCGCGGAAGCAGAGAACGCCAAAAAGCGGAATCTCTTCACGCGTAAGAGGAAGCTAGACGTAAGTAAGGAAAAAGAGCCGCCATCTTACGCTAAAGTAGCCAGGAGGCTATATAGGGACAATCTCCGCTACGCGGTCATTGACACCTCACGTCCGACTGGCAAAATACCAGAAAATCAACAGCAAGTGGTTGAGGATCTGGTAAATAACGCGATATTGGAATACGTTATGGCAACCGATAACGGATCTCCAATAAAAATAAACAGCTGCGAGTTTCAAAGGGGCGTGCTGTTGCTAAGACTAGCATCGCAGACCTGCGCAGCTACCCTAAAGGAGTTGGTAGAAGGAATCCCTCCGCCATGGGAAGGCTGTAAGCTGGAACTGGTGGAAGGGAGAAATATACCAACTCTAACCAAGGCAACTTTCTACATCAAAGGATGGGGATGCAAATTCACATCCGACCGTGTTTTGGAGGTTATTGGTAAACAAAAGAAAGAACTGGCGGTAGAGAAATGGGAAGTGTTCCACAGAGAGGAGGACCAAAATGGAACTCTTTTTGTGGTGGGCATCGACCAAGGATCTATTTCCAGCCTTTCCAAATCTGAAGGGAAGGTGTTCTTTGTTTCAAAAGCCGTCTATTTGAAAATAGGCAAGTCCTGTATCGGCAGCCAGGGGAAAACAACCCCCACCAACGATAGGACAAGCACGGCACAGGCTGCATCTAGCCAAAATCAGGCGGGTGTCTCGGAGGTCCAGACGGCCAAGGAGGAGTTGGAGCACAAAATCACCAACTCCCAAGAGGACCCCCTATTAGAAGGATGATGTGGGAGGTCATCCAAATTAACCTCCACCGGAGCGAGACGGCAACTCACGCTTTGATGGAGAAAATTAACAAAGGTAAGATACATGTGGCATTAATACAAGAACCCTGGACGACAAAAAACCGGGTTAATGGATTAAACCATGTAAACTACCAATTATTTTATACTAAAACAGGGAATCGTCCGAGGACCTGTATTCTTAGTCACAAAAATTTATGCTTTCTTTTATCCACAGAGTTGTCAACAGCAGACGCAACAGTACTGAAGCAGGGAAATGGAAACATATGCCTAGCATCAGTATACTTGCCGTATGATGCACCGACACTACCACCAACGTCGGAATTACAACACTTGGTTGAAGATTGCAGAACAAAAGGTAGGAAAGTATTAATCGGATGCGATACTAATTCGCATCATACTGCATGGGGTAGTACTAACATTAATAAAAGGGGACAGGCTCTTTTAGAATTTCTGAACACTAACGATCTATTAACTGTTAATACTGGTAATACGCCTACCTTTATTAATAGAATTAGAGCGGAGGTATTAGATGTAACCATATGTTCTGAAAACGTAATCGATGAAATTGTTGAATGGAGGGTTCTGAACGAGCATTCATTCTCAGATCATCGTTATATTATGTTTAAAATTGCAAGGCAACCGCCAGAACCTATAACCTTTCGAAACAGGGCTAGAACTGATTGGGCAAAATTCGAAAGGTCATTTGATTCTCATTTAGGGCAGGTTTCTTTCAATCGCCTAGAAAGAGAGGACATAGACAGTAAAGTCAAAATCATTATGGACGCTTTAGTTGAGTCGTTTGAAGAGAGTTGCCCACTTCGGGAAAGAAAATCCCCATACGAGAAACCCTGGATGACAGGGGAGATTCGGGCAATGGGGAGGGAAGTCCGCCGACTCTATAATAGAGCGAAACGAAAAAGATTACCAGTATATTGGGAGGATTATCGTGATAAACTCCGAACAACAGCGCCAACAATAATTTCTTGCATAAGGAACTAAACGTTCTAAATGTGCAAAATATATACAAAACAACTTTAGCTACTGAATTTTACAAAGACACTAGATTCCTCAAGGAAATTGACCACTGCTCCAGTACAAGAAGACGAATAGAAGGCCGATTTAAGGTTGAAAGTTTCAAAAACAACTATGGAAAAAACACCCTATATGTTACACTGCCCTATATACATATTTAACACATTACCAATAACGATGCTACAAATTAATAATAAGTTTAAAAGCAAAAAAAATTATTAAAAATTATTTCTTAAATTCACAATGAAGTATTTATTTATTTAATTATTGTACATATGAATTAAATATCTTTAATTATTCTTAAATTCAATTAAATATATTTAATCATTCTTAAATTCAAGCAAACAATTTAATGTACAATATTTATTATGTCAATTAATCCTGCAGACAAGCTTTTGATTCGCGGGATTGTGTATAGTAAAATGTATTAACTTCAAATGCTCAATAAAGAAAAAAAATTTACCCATTATTGCTAAAAAAAAGCATTTTTTATGCACAAATAACAATTTTATTCCTAATATATACGCCCTTCTGTTATATTAATAATATACCAATCTTTAGTTAGACCCATACTAACTTAAGGCTGCCAAATTTGGTCCGGTACCATCATATACGGAAAAAATGGGAGTTTTCGAACGGAAATGTCTAAGAGCATGTAGCTCCCTCTATAGATCAACTTTAAGAAATACATTTCTAAGAGACTGTATGATGCTTCAAAAATAAGTACAATAGATAATTTCGTGATTCGTTTAATATGATTGGCACCCTTCTATATTGATGAAGAATATATTGAAGAAATTTGAAAAAAACTGGTATGTATGTGCCACCGAAATTTTTGTACCTAGATCTCGGCATTCCGCTGTTATATTACATTTATGGGCGAGGCAGTGTTAAAGCCATAAATAGCAAGGAACTTATGCCCCTATTGCGGTTCACCACTTTTGTGGCAGTTTGGTCGTCTTAGGTGATTTCGCATTGCCGTTCTCAACTAAACTGCCAGTTGGCTATTCAGTTGTGTATCTGTTTTTTCGTGGTATTGCCGTTCTCAACTTTGTAAAAGTTTGGTCGTAAAAAACGTTGAATACACACAACTGCTTAATTGTAGTTGTGTCATTATCAGTTAGAGTGAAATTTTTTTAAAAGCGGTGAAAATTTAAATCAAATGGAGAGATCGTAAGTATCAATTTTTTTAATAAATTTTTCGCAAGTTTTAAACACATTAGTTTGAAAATAAGAACGAAAGCGCAATTTCAGCGACTTGTCCAGATTATGGAGGGGAATTCGGAATTTGATCGCGGAAAACAGAAGTTTTATGCAACGAAAAATACGTGCAAGGAGTTATGGGAAGAGTTTTCTGTAGAATTAAATAGTTTGGGACCACCGACAAGAACATCTCAAGAATGGCAACGTGTAAGTGTGTCAATAAAATAATATTGAACAATTACAATATTCTTAACATAATTATAATCTTGCACAGGTTTGGATCCACTATAAAGCAAGCATTAAGAAAAAACTTGCAAACAATAAAAGAAACACTCAAGCGACAGGTTGAGGCCCATTACAAGAAATCCCATTAAATAGCCTTGAGGATACTGTTTCACAACTCTTGTCTTTGCAAGAGCAAGCGGCACCATCTGGCCAAGTTTTTGGCGTTGCAGCATCAACTGAAAACATTAAAAAAATTAGAAAAAAATTTGCATTGTTGGAACAACAAGCAAATGATCTCCACAATCTTAAGGTGGAGTGCGATAAATTAAAAATAGAAAAACTTAAGAATAAATTTAAAAATTAATAATATTTTATTGTTTGCTGTTGTAGATAAATTTCATCTCCACAATCTTAAGGTGAAGTGCAATAAATTAAAAATAGAAAAACTTGAGAATAAATTTAAAAATTAATAATATTTTATTGTTTGCTGTTGTAGATAAATTTCATTTTATTTTTTTATATATTAAAACTCAAGTATTATTTTTTTAAGAATTACAAGTTTTTAAATATATGTACAGAATTCTTTTTTTTAACCTTTTAAGACTCAATTAACAAATTGTTTCACAATACATAAATAAAATATTTTATACTTTTTATTCCCACAACAGTTAAAAAAACACTTTTAGTTTAATTTTCTTCAAATTTCACTTGTTAAACGTGATATTTAAAGTTGGCAATTCGATATTTTAGGTTGGCAACTTTATGGCAAACTCAACTAAAAACAGTTGTGTATCGCAATAACTAAAATGAGTTTGGTTGTGCATAAGTTGGGTTGACTCTCACACGACCAAACTGAGTTGAGTGGTGAACCGCAATAGGGGCATTATAGATGTTCATAAAAGATACGACGAATGACAAGTATATGTTGCCTAATATGAATACTAATAGATACTGGTAGCTAGCCAAATATGGTATCTATTAAATCCGAATAGATTTAATCAAACAAGTTGCTTGCACAGTTATAATTCAATTTAACATTTATTGAGGGGGCTTTCAACAACGTGCATACCGACACACTTATCCATTCTCTGGACCAGTTTAATGTCAACCGGGCGATACGCGACTGGATTGGCAGTATGCTAAGGAACAGATGGATAAATTGTGAGGCGCACAATATAGTATAAGAAAAAGGGTGCAATGTGGAACTCCACAAGGGGAGATTTTGTCACCCTTTCTATGGACCACAACAATATATACCCTTATTAGGACTCTGACCGATGAGGGATTCGAGACAGTCTGCTATGCAGATGACGTCATGATACTTCTGAAGGGAAGGGATCCAAATCATTTGTGCAGGAAGGCCGAGGAGGCATTAACCCTGGCACACAACTGGGCTCAACCAAGAGGGTTGAACGTTAATCCAGAAAAAACTGAAATTGGCCTATTTACAAGAAAGACGAAGATAGCTCCATATGATGAGCCGCGCTTTCTTGAAAGGACAATAAATATTTCCGACAGGATGAAGTATCTAGGAGTCATTCTTGATCGGAAATTAAAATGGAAAGACCACATAAACGAAAGAGTCAAAAAGGCTCATATATGTTGGGCAATCTGTAAACGGGCCGTAGGCACAAGATGGGGGCAGAATCCAGAGATGACACACTGGCTTTATAGTAGCGTCATCAGGCCGATTATGACATATGCTTCTATAGTGTGGTGGACGTCGATGGAATATAAATGCAACATCAAAGCTATACAGAAAGTTCAGAGAACCTGCTGTCTTGGTATAAGTGGGGCCTTCCGAACGACATCAACAGGGGCGATGGAAACAATATTATCTATCCAGCCAATCGAAATTCATATAAAATACGAAACGGCTCTTGCATCAAACGACTAAAGGTGATGGGTGAGTGGATCGATCAGGAACACGAAGCGCATCATCAACGAATCCTTACGGCCATAGGAGAGTCCATACCGGAAAATGTCGCAAGTGACCGCATACCGAAGACTAGACTAGAGCCAACTGCGGAACATTGATCCCCGACATCCATTCCTGGTTGACCGATCCTTGGAACCAGATCCCCATGGAGCTTCATTGTTACACGGATGGATCAAGGTCGAGAGGGAAAACGGGATTTGGTGTTTATATAGAAAACACCACAGAACTGTATTTCCGCCTGCCGGACTATTGCACAGTTTTGCAGGCGGAAGTTCGGGCGATAACGGAGTGTGTCAGGGAACTCAACGTAATGGGGAGGTCAGGACTTGTGAATATATTCACAGATAGTCAGATGGCCATTAGAGCAATCTCAAAGTAACGCACTAAATCACGTACAGTTTGGGATTGCAAAAACGCTATTAACAGTTACTCGACACATGGTGAAGTGCGCATCATATGGGTGCCAGGGCACGCGTTGATAACTGGAAATGAGAGGGCAAACTCATTTGCTTCTAGGGCAATAGAGTTAGTTAATATAAACTTGCAATTCGCGAAACCTTTCGATGCAGTTAAATCCTAGCTAAAGACTTGGGCACATAGGGCCCATTCAACTCTCTGGAATAACGGAACCATGGGAATCAATACAAAAATTCTATGGAGAGATCCAGACGAGAGAAGAACGAGGGAGCTGCTAAAACTTAGCAAGCTCGAACTAAGTAGAATAATGGGAGTTGTCACAGGGCACTCTCTACTACTGGCACATCTTAAACGCGTCGGAATAGCGGGAGGAGATGAATGTAGAGCATGTGGGGAGGAGAGCGAAACATTGGAACACTATTTGTGCCAATGCCCCGCCTTCTCACAAATAAGATCCCGATATCTTGGGGGTGACATCTTACCGGACATAAGCCGATTACGGGGAATATGCTGGAGGAAATTAAGGAACTTTGTGAGTGACACGGAGTTTCTCTAGACCTTTGGGTCAATATGTTATGGTTAAATTCAAAGGAGCGCACAACAAGCCTTCACTGGCTTAGGTGTATGTCGTGTGACATGGGCTGACATACCCCTCCAATCAACCTAACCTAACCTAACATTTATTACAATTATCGCTGTCGATAGGTATAAAGTAACAACTGCAATTATGTGCATAAAGTGTGCGTGTGTGTGCACGAAAAAGAATGGAATGATTAAATTCTATTTGTACAGTGGCGCGAGTACTTAACAGTATCTAATTTTTTTGTTTCTTTTACCCATTATTAATATCCGCTTTTAATTTTCTATAATATTAAAGTGGTTTTTTCAGTTGTTTTTTCCTAAACACATTTGTAGTATAAAACATACATATGTATATGTATATATGTACATATGTACTGGAGTGCTCGAACACGGGACAGTGCACACAATTTATTATATTATGTCATATACTGTTTGTTTACAGTCTTAATGATTGGAAATTTGTTATTTAAATAAGTATATGTTAAAAAAAAAGTATCGTTGCCCAAATTTTTGAACTCTGCGATGATTCTAGTTTATAGAACCATCAACAGGAAGCAACTCACCTATTCTACTAAATTAGATAAATACCCAGAACATAACGCCACAGATATAATCTGTTAGTAATCTGTGATAACACTTTCACATCATTGCGTATTTTTTGGCATACAGGTACCATTCATGGGGATTTTTTGGTTTAGTCTGCCAAAGGCTTATTCCGTGATGAGTGGTGCTATAAACTTGTTTTATTACCCCATAAAAAATTATAAAAGGGATTGTCCTTACAGTTTATATTTTCACATTGGCTTCAGTTAAGCCCGACAACTTGTCACCATTCTCTTACATGTTCGTGAATTTCGAAAAATAATTTCCGTCGTGACAAATTGTATCTCTTCATGAGGTTAACAATAGAAATATCTAAGTTGTGTTTTGTCACAATTTCTATTCTAATATTTCCCTTGCTAGGATAACTACCTTGTCGTGGTGTGAGGGCTTAAGTGTGGGCTGAATTGCACACCTCTTCTGAAGGCGAACGAGGGTCCTCTATAGGATCCATAGTTTAACTGAAGAAGGCGGTGGGCATAAAAGCCTGCATACTAAAAGTTATCCACTTCCAAACAGAGGTGTTACGCGACCCGTGCCTATCTGTTCTCTTTGCAGTCGGGGGTATGAGACTGTATTTAAACGGAGCTTTGCTGATACCTGGACACCTCAGCAAATAGACTACGCCCCCTCCACGTTATCGGAGGCTATGACGTGGAGGAGATCCCTCTCCCCCACACTCGTGAGACCAAAATGAATAAAAATAATAACAATAATCACAAACACAAAAACGAAAAAATAACGCTGACGACAATGGACATACAAACGGACAACGGAACAGAAAATCGGACAAGGACAGCGACACCAAAAAGAGAGGAAGAGGTGGTAATACCCGGGGGGACTTAAAGTCAACCCAGCCTTCAGTGACAGGTGGGAACACCAACTCTGACTCTCATAACGTAAACCAGTCAGCTAGAGATGCTTCGCAGAATCTAGACAGACTGGTGGATGAGGTGAGCGACAAAATCGCGAGCCTAAATACTGGAGAAAAGCGGCTATCTGGGGCTCAAAGGCGAAAACTTGCCAAGAAGAACCAGGCAGCAGCTAAAAATACGCAAGATGCCCTAAAGGGAGCATCGGAGACTCCCTCCATCTCGGTAGAGACTGGTAAGAGGATCCGATCTCCACAAGAGCAGAACATTTCGGAGCCGAAGCATAAAAAAAGGTGCTCCTCGTCGACCAGTAAGCCGCCAAAACCGGGCGTCTCCCTTCTTAAAGGAGTCTCTATGAAGAATCCTTCTAGTAAGGGGGTCAAAACGTGCAGCACTTACTGAGAAGGCGGGCACGTCGGCGAAATCTTCCGCGGAAGCAGAGAACGCCAAAAAGCGGAATCTCTTCACGCGTAAGAGGAAGCTAGACGTAAGTAAGGAAAAAGAGCCGCCATCTTACGCTAAAGTAGCCAGGAGGCTATATAGGGACAATCTCCGCTACGCGGTCATTGACACCTCACGTCCGACTGGCAAAATACCAGAAAATCAACAGCAAGTGGTTGAGGATCTGGTAAATAACGCGATATTGGAATACGTTATGGCAACCGATAACGGATCTCCAATAAAAATAAACAGCTGCGAGTTTCAAAGGGGCGTGCTGTTGCTAAGACTTGCATCGCAGACCTGCGCAGCTACCCTAAAGGAGTTAGTAGAAGGAATCCCTCCGCCATGGGAAGGCTGTAAGCTGGAACTGGTGGAAGGGAGAAATATACCAACTCTAACCAAGGCAACTTTCTACATCAAAGGATGGGGATGCAAATTCACATCCGACCGTGTTTTGGAGGTTATTGGTAAACAAAAGAAAGAACTGGCGGTAGAGAAATGGGAAGTGTTCCACAGAGAGGAGGACCAAAATGGAACTCTTTTTGTGGTGGGCATCGACCAAAGATCTATTTCCAGCCTTTCCAAATCTGAAGGGAAGGTGTTCTTTGTTTCAAAAGCCGTCTATTTGAAAATAGGCAAGTCCTGTATCGGCAGCCAGGGGAAAACAACCCCCACCAACGATAGGACAAGCACGGCACAGGCTGCATCTAGCCAAAATCAGGCGGGTGTCTCGGAGGTCCAGACGGCCAAGGAGGAGTTGGAGCACAAAATCACCAACTCCCAAGAGGACCGCCTATTAGAAGGATAATGTGGGAGGTCATCCAAATTAACCTCCACCGGAGCGAGACGGCAACTCACGCTTTGATGGAGAAAATTAACAAAGGTAAGATACATGTGGCATTAATACAAGAACCCTGGACGACAAAAAACAGGGTTAATGGATTAAACCATGTAAACTACCAATTATTTTATACTAAAACAGGGAATCGTCCGAGGACCTGTATTCTTAGTCACAAAAATTTATGCTTTCTTTTATCCACAGAGTTGTCAACAGCAGACGCAACAGTACTGAAGCAGGGAAATGGAAACATATGCCTAGCATCAGTATACTTGCCGTATGATGCACCGACACTACCACCAACGTCGGAATTACAACACTTGGTTGAAGATTGCAGAACAAAAGGTAGGAAAGTACTAATCGGATGCGATACTAATTCGCATCATACTGCATGGGGTAGTACTAACATTAATAAAAGGGGACAGGCTCTTTTAGAATTTCTGAATACTAACGATCTATTAACTGTTAATACTGGTAATATGCCTACCTTTATTAATAGAATTAGAGCGGAGGTATTAGATGTAACCATATGTTCTGAAAACGTAATCGATGAAATTGTTGAATGGAGGGTTCTGAACGAGCATTCATTCTCAGATCATCGTTATATTATGTTTAAAATTGCAAGGCAACCGCCAGAACCTATAACCTTTCGAAACAGGGCTAGAACTGATTGGGCAAAATTCGAAAGGTCATTTGATTCTCATTTAGGGCAGGTTTCTTTCAATCGCCTAGAAAGAGAGGACATAGACAGTAAAGTCAAAATCATTATGGACGCTTTAGTTGAGTCGTTTGAAGAGAGTTGCCCACTTCGGGAAAGAAAATCCCCATACGAGAAACCCTGGATGACAGGGGAGATTCGGGCAATGGGGAGGGAAGTCCGCCGACTCTATAATAGAGCGAAACGAAAAAGATTACCAGTATATTGGGAGGATTATCGTGATAAACTCCGAACAACAGCGTCAACAATAATTTCTTGCATAAGGAACTAAACGTTCTAAATGTGCAAAATATATACAAAACAACTTTAGCTACTGAATTTTACAAAGACACTAGATTCCTCAAGGAAATTGACCACTGCTCCAGTACAAGAAGACGAATAGAAGGCCGATTTAAGGTTGAAAGTTTCAAAAACAACTATGGAAAAAACACCCTATATGTTACACTGCCCTATATACATATTTAACACATTACCAATAACGATGCTACAAATTAATAATAAGTTTAAAAGCAAAAAAAATTATTAAAAATTATTTCTTAAATTCACAATGAAGTATTTATTTATTTAATTATTGTACATATGAATTAAATATCTTTAATTATTCTTAAATTCAATTAAATATATTTAATCATTCTTAAATTCAAGCAAACAATTTAATGTACAATATTTATTATGTCAATTAATCCTGCAGACAAGCTTTTGATTCGCGGGATTGTGTCTAGTAAAATGTATTAACTTCAAATGCTCAATAAAGAAAAAAAATTTACCCATTATTGCTAAAAAAAAGCATTTTTTATGCACAAATAACAATTTTATTCCTAATATATACGCCCTTCTGTTATATTAATAATATACCAATCTTTAGTTAGACCCATACTAACTTAAGGCTGCCAAATTTGGTCCGGTACCATCATATACGGAAAAAATGGGAGTTTTCGAACGGAAATGTCTAAGAGCATGTAGCTCCCTCTATAGATCAACTTTAAGAAATACATTTCTAAGAGACTGTATGATGCTTCAAAAATAAGTACAATAGATAATTTCGTGATTCGTTTAATATGATTGGCACCCTTCTATATTGATGAAGAATATATTGAAGAAATTTGAAAAAAACTGGTATGTATGTGCCACCGAAATTTTTGTACCTAGATCTCGGCATTCCGCTGTTATATTACATTTATGGGCGAGGCAGTGTTAAAGCCATAAATAGCAAGGAACTTATGCCCCTATTGCGGTTCACCACTTTTGTGGCAGTTTGGTCGTCTTAGGTGATTTCGCATTGCCGTTCTCAACTAAACTGCCAGTTGGCTATTCAGTTGTGTATCTGTTTTTTCGTGGTATTGCCGTTCTCAACTTTGTAAAAGTTTGGTCGTAAAAAACGTTGAATACACACAACTGCTTAATTGTAGTTGTGTCATTATCAGTTAGAGTGAAATTTTTTTAAAAGCGGTGAAAATTTAAATCAAATGGAGAGATCGTAAGTATCAATTTTTTTAATAAATTTTTCGCAAGTTTTAAACACATTAGTTTGAAAATAAGAACGAAAGCGCAATTTCAGCGACTTGTCCAGATTATGGAGGGGAATCCGGAAGTTGATCGCGGAAAACAGAAGTTTTATGCAACGAAAAATACGTGCAAGGAGTTGTGGGAAGAGTTTTCTGTAGAATTAAATAGTTTGGGACCACCGACAAGAACATCTCAAGAATGGCAACGTGTAAGTGTGTCAATAAAATAATATTGAACAATTACAATATTCTTAACATAATTATAATCTTGCACAGGTTTGGATCCACTATAAAGCAAGCATTAAGAAAAAACTTGCAAACAATAAAAGAAACACTCAAGCGACAGGTTGAGGCCCATTACAAGAAATCCCATTAAATAGCCTTGAGGATACTGTTTCACAACTCTTGTCTTTGCAAGAGCAAGCGGCACCATCTGGCCAAGTTTTTGGCGTTGCAGCATCAACTGAAAACATTAAAAAAATTAGAAAAAAATTTGCATTGTTGGACCAACAAGCAAATGATCTCCACAATCTTAAGGTGGAGTGCGATAAATTAAAAATAGAAAAACTTAAGAATAAATTTAAAAATTAATAATATTTTTTTGTTTGCTGTTGTAGATAAATTTCATCTCCACAATCTTAAGGTGAAGTGCAATAAATTAAAAATAGAAAAACTTGAGAATAAATTTAAAAATTAATAATATTTTATTGTTTGCTGTTGTAGATAAATTTCATTTTATTTTTTTATATATTAAAACTCAAGTATTATTTTTTTAAGAATTACAAGTTTTTAAATATATGTACAGAATTCTTTTTTTTAACCTTTTAAGACTCAATTAACAAATTGTTTCACAATACATAAATAAAATATTTTATACTTTTTATTCCCACAACAGTTAAAAAAACACTTTTAGTTTAATTTTCTTCAAATTTCACTTGTTAAACGTGATATTTAAAGTTGGCAATTCGATATTTTAGGTTGGCAACTTTATGGCAAACTCAACTAAAAACAGTTGTGTATCGCAATAACTAAAATGAGTTTGGTTGTGCATAAGTTGGGTTGACTCTCACACGACCAAACTGAGTTGAGTGGTGAACCGCAATAGGGGCATTATAGATGTTCATAAAAGATACGACGAATGACAAGTATATGTTGCCTAATATGAATACTAATAGATACTGGTAGCTAGCCAAATATGGTATCTATTAAATCCGAATAGATTTAATCAAACAAGTTGCTTGCACAGTTATAATTCAATTTAACATTTATTGAGGGGGCTTTCAACAACGTGCATACCGACACACTTATCCATTCTCTGGACCAGTTTAATGTCAACCGGGCGATACGCGACTGGATTGGTAGTATGCTAAGGAACAGATGGATTAATTGCGCACAATATAAGTATAAGAAAAAGGGTGCAATGTGGAACTCCACAAGGGGGGATTTTGTCACCCTTTCTATGGACCACAACAATATATACCCTTATTAGGACTCTGACCGATGGGGGATTCGAGACAGTCTGCTATGCAGATGACGTCATGATACTTCTGAAGGGAAGGGATCCAAATCATTTGTGCAGGAAGGCCGAGGAGGCATTAACCCTGGCATACAACTGGGCTCAACCAAGAGGGTTGAACGGTAATCCAGAAAAAACTAAAATTGGCCTATTTACAAGAAAGACGAAGATAGCTCCATATGATGAGCCGCGCTTTCTTGAAAGGACAATAAATATTTCCGACAGGGTGAAGTATCTAGGAGTCATTCTTGATCGGAAATTAAAATGGAAAGACCACATAAACGAAAGAGTCAAAAAGGCTCATATATGTTGGGCAATCTGTAAACGGGCCGTAGGCACAAGATGGGGGCAGAATCCAGAGATGACACACTGGCTTTATAGTAGCGTCATCAGGCCGATTATGACATATGCTTCTAGTGTGGTGGACGTCGATGGAATATAAATGCAACATCAAAGCTATACAGAAAGTTCAGAGAACCTGCTGTCTTGGTATAAGTGGGGCCTTCCGAACGACATCAACAGGGGCGATGGAAACAATATTATCTACCCAGCCAATCGAAATTCGTATAAAGTACGAAGCGGCTCTTGCAGCAAACGACTAAAGGTGATGGGTGAGTGGATCGATCCATAGGAGAGTCCATACCGGAAAATGTCGCAAGTGACCGCATACCGAAGACTAGACTAGAGGCCAACTGCGGAACATTGATCCCCGACATCCATTCCTGGTTGACCGATCCTTGGAACCAGATCCCCATGGGGCTTCATTGTTACACGGATGGATCAAGGTCGAGAGGGAAAACGGGATTTGGTGTTTATATAGAAAACACCACAGAACTGTATTTCCGCCTGCCGGACTATTGCACAGTTTTGCAGGCGGAAGTTCGGGCGATAACGGAGTGTGTCAGGGAACTCAACGTAATGGGGAGGTCAGGACTTGTGAATATATTCACAGATAGTCAGATGGCCATTAGAGCAATCTCAAAGTAACGCACTAAATCACGTACAGTTTGGGATTGCAAAAACGCTATTAACAGTTACTCGACACATGGTGAAGTGCGCATCATATGGGTGCCAGGGCACGCGTTGATAACTGGAAATGAGAGGGCAAACTCACTTGCTTCTAGGGCAATAGAGTTAGGTAATATAAACTTGGAATTCGCGAAACCTTTCGATGCAGTTAAATCCTAGCTAAAGACTTGGGCACATAGAGCCCATTCAACTCTCTGGAATAACGGAACCATGGGAATCAATACAAAAATTATATGGAGAGATCCAGACGAGAGAAGAACGAGGGAGCTGCTAAAACTTAGCAAGCTCGAACTAAGTAGATGAATGTAGAGCATGTGGGGAGGAGAGCGAAACATTGGAACACTATTTGTGCCAATGCCCCGCCTTCTCACAAATAAGATCCCGATATCTTGGGGGTGACATCTTACCGGACATAAGCCGATTACGGGGAATATGCTGGAGGAAATTAAGGAACTTTGTGAGTGACACGGAGTTTCTCTAGACCTTTGGGTCAATATGTTATGGTTAAATTCAAAGGAGCGCACAACAAGCCTTCACTGGCTTAGGTGTATGTCGTGTGACATGGGCTGACATACCCCTCCAATCAACCTAACCTAACCTAACATTTATTACAATTATCGCTGTCGATAGGTATAAAGTAACAACTGCAATTATGTGCATAAAGTGTGCGTGTGTGTGCACGAAAAAGAATGGAATGATAAAATTCTATTTGTACAGTGGCGCGAGTACTTAACAGTATCTAATTTTTTTGTTTCTTTTACCCATTATTAATATCCGCTTTTAATTTTCTATAATATTAAAGTGGTTTTTTCAGTTGTTTTTTCCTAAACACATTTGTAGTATAAAACATACATATGTATATGTATATATGTACATATGTACTGGAGTGCTCGAACACGGGACAGTGCACACAATTTATTATATTATGTCATATACTGTTTGTTTACAGTCTTAATGATTGGAAATTTGTTGTTTAAATAAGTATATGTTAAAAAAAAGTATCGTTGCCCAAATTTTTGAACTCTGCGATGATTCTAGTTTATAGAACCATCAACAGGAAGCAACTCACCTATTCTACTAAATTAGATAAATACCCAGAACATAACGCCACAGATATAATCTGTTAGTAATCTGTGATAACACTTTCACATCATTGCGTATTTTTTGGCATACAGGTACCATTCATGGGGATTTTTTGGTTTAGTCTGCCAAAGGCTTATTCCGTGATGAGTGGTGCTATAAACTTGTTTTATTACCCCATAAAAAATTATAAAAGGGATTGTCCTTACAGTTTATATTTTCACATTGGCTTCAGTTAAGCCCGACAACTTGTCACCATTCTCTTACATGTTCGTGAATTTCGAAAAATAATTTCCGTCGTGACAAATTGTATCTCTTCATGAGGTTAATAATAGAAATATCTAAGTTGTGTTTTGTCACAATTTCTATTCTAATATTTCCCTTGCTAGGATAACTACCTTGTCGTGGTGTGAGGGCTTAAGTGTGGGCTGAATTGCACACCTCTTCTGAAGGCGAACGAGGGTCCTCTATAGGATCCATAGTTTAACTGAAGAAGGCGGTGGGCATAAAAGCCTGCATACTAAAAGTTATCCACTTCCAAACAGAGGTGTTACGCGACCCGTGCCTATCTGTTCTCTTTGCAGTGGGGCATGAGACTGTATTTAAACGGAGCTTTGCTGATACCTGGACACCTCAGCAAATAGACTACGCCCCCTCCACGTTATCGGGGGATATGACGTGGAGGAGATCCCTCTCCCCCACACTCGTGGGACCAAAATGAATAAAAATAATAACAATAATCACAAACACAAAAACGAAAAAATAACGCTGACGACAATGGACATACAAACGGACAACGGAACAGAAAATCGGACAAGGACAGCGACACCAAAAAGAGAGGAAGAGGTGGTAATACCCGGGGGGACTTAAAGTCAACCCAGCCTTCAGTGACAGGTGGGAACACCAACTCTGACTCTCATAACGTAAACCAGTCAGCTAGAGATGCTTCGCAGAATCTAGACAGACTGGTGGATGAGGTGAGCGACAAAATCGCGAGCCTAAATACTGGAAAAAGCGGCTATCTGGGGCTCAAAGGCGAAAACTTGCCAAGAAGAACCAGGCAGCAGCTAAAAATACGCAAGATGCCTTAAAGGGAGCATCGGAGACTCCCTCCACCTCGGTAGAGACTGGTAAGAGGATCCGATCTCCACAAGAGCAGAACATTTCGGAGCCGAAGCATAAAAAAAGGTGCTCCTCGTCGACCAGTAAGTCGCCAAAACCGGGCGTCTCCCTTCTTAAAGGAGTCTCTATGAAGAATCCTTCTAGTAAGGGGGTCAAAACGTGCAGCACTTACTGAGAAGGCGGGCACGTCGGCGAAATCTTCCGCGGAAGCAGAGAACGCCAAAAAGCGGAATCTCTTCACGCGTAAGAGGAAGCTAGACGTAAGTAAGGAAAAAGAGCCGCCATCTTACGCTAAAGTAGCCAGGAGGCTATATAGGGACAATCTCCGCTACGCGGTCATTGACACCTCACGTCCGACTGGCAAAATACCAGAAAATCAACAGCAAGTGGTTGAGGATCTGGTAAATAACGCGATATTGGAATACGTTATGGCAACCGATAACGGATCTCCAATAAAAATAAACAGCTGCGAGTTTCAAAGGGGCGTGCTGTTGCTAAGACTAGCATCGCAGACATGCGCAGCTACCCTAAAGGAGTTGGTAGAAGGAATCCCTCCGCCATGGGAAGGCTGTAAGCTGGAACTGGTGGAAGGGAGAAATATACCAACTCTAACCAAGGCAACTTTCTACATCAAAGGATGGGGATGCAAATTCACATCCGACCGTGTTTTGGAGGTTATTGGTAAACAAAAGAAAGAACTGGCGGTAGAGAAATGGGAAGTGTTCCACAGAGAGGAGGACCAAAATGGAACTCTTTTTGTGGTGGGCATCGACCAAGGATCTATTTCCAGCCTTTCCAAATCTGAAGGGAAGGTGTTCTTTGTTTCAAAAGCCGTCTATTTGAAAATAGGCAAGTCCTGTATCGGCAGCCAGAGGAAAACAACCCCCACCAACGATAGGACAAGCACGGCACAGGCTGCATCTAGCCAAAATCAGGCGGGTGTCTCGGAGGTCCAGACGGCCAAGGAGGAGTTGGAGCACAAAATCACCAACTCCCAAGAGGACCGCCTATTAGAAGGATGATGTGGGAGGTCATCCAAATTAACCTCCACCGGAGCGAGACGGCAACTCACGCTTTGATGGAGAAAATTAACAAAGGTAAGATACATGTGGCATTAATACAAGAACCCTGGACGACAAAAAACAGGGTTAATGGATTAAACCATGTAAACTACCAATTATTTTATACTAAAACAGGGAATCGTCCGAGGACCTGTATTCTTAGTCACAAAAATTTATGCTTTCTTTTATCCACAGAGTTGTCAACAGCAGACGCAACAGTACTGAAGCAGGGAAATGGAAACATATGCCTAGCATCAGTATACTTGCCGTATGATGCACCGACACTACCACCAACGTCGGAATTACAACACTTGGTTGAAGATTGCAGAACAAAAGGTAGGAAAGTATTAATCGGATGCGATACTAATTCGCATCATACTGCATGGGGTAGTACTAACATTAATAAAAGGGGACAGGCTCTTTTAGAATTTCTGAACACTAACGATCTATTAACTGTTAATACTGGTAATACGCCTACCTTTATTAATAGAATTAGAGCGGAGGTATTAGATGTAACCATATGTTCTGAAAACGTAATCGATGAAATTGCTGAATGGAGGGTTCTGAACGAGCACTCATTCTCAGATCATCGTTATATTATGTTTAAAATTGCAAGGCAACCGCCAGAACCTATAACCTTTCGAAACGGGGCTAGAACTGATTTGGCAAAATTCGAAAGGTCACTTGATTCTCATTTAGGGCAGGTTTCTTTCAATCGCCTAGAAAGAGAGGACATAGACAGTAAAGTCAAAATCATTACGGACGCTTTAGTTGAGTCGTTTGAAGAGAGTTGCCCACTTCGGGAAAGAAAATCCCCATACGAGAAACCCTGGATGACAGGGGAGATTCGGGCAATGGGGAGGGAAGTCCGCCGACTCTATAATAGAGCGAAACGTAAAAGATTACCAGTATATTGGGAGGATTATCGTGATAAACTCCGAATGTACAACAAGAGAATAAGAACTGCTAAACGTACATCCTGGAGGCTTCTCTGTGAACAGGTGGACAGTGTAAGCGATGTTTCTAAAATTAAAAAATTTTTGTCAAAAGCCCACATCCAGGCTGAATCATTAGTAGATGAAACGGGCAAGACAATTGAAAATGTGGAGGAAACCATTAAACTCCTCATGGATACACATTTTCCATGCAGCCCGGCCGAACATTCGGCTATGCTGGACGATGAGAGAAATGGTGTACATGAGGTGCCTATTATCAGCGATAGGATGGTTATGGAAGCGATAAAAAGCTTTTCTCCATTTAAGGCTGCGGGTCCGGATGGTATCTTTCCGGCGCTCCTGCAGAAAGGGATGAATTTAGTTTCGACACCTCTTGCAGGAATTTATAATGCATGCCTAACAACGCATATATTCCAGTAGGCTGGTAGGAAGCGAGGGTAGTGTTTATCCCCAAACCTGGCAAGCCAAATTATTCTTCACCAAAGGCTTATAGACCAATAAGCCTAACTTCCTTCTTGCTGAAAACCATGGAGAGGACAATCGACGACATGGTTAAAGGCAGGATCGCAGGCCATATGCTGAGGTTCAAGCAACACGCATACGTCACTCTCGCGGTTTGCATTGACATTGAGGGGGCTTTTAACAACGTGTATACCAACACACTTATCCATTCCCTGGACCAGTTTAATGTCAACCGGGCGATACGCGACTGGATTGGCAGTATGCTAAGGAACAGATGGATTAATTGTGAGGCGCACAATGTAAGTATAAGAAATAGGGTGCAATGTGGAACTCCACAAGGGGGGATTTTATCACCCCTTCTATGTACCACAACAATATATACCCTTATTAGGACTCTGACCGATGAGGGATTCGAGACAGTCTGCTATGCAGATGACGTCATGATACTTCTGAAGGGAAGGAATCCAAATCATTTGTGCAGGAAGGCCGAGGAGGCATTAACCCTGGCACACAACTGGGCTCAACCAAGAGGGTTGAACGTTAACCCAGAAAAAACTGAAATTGGCCTATTTACAAGAAAGACGAAGATAGCTCCATATGATGAGCCGCGCTTTCTTGAAAGGACAATAAATATTTCCGACAGGGTGAAGTATCTAGGAGTCATTCTCAATCGGAAATTAAAATGGAAAGACCACGTAAACGAAAGAGTCAAAAAGGCCCATATATGTTGGTCAATCTGTAAACGGGCCATAGACGCAAGATGGGGCTGAATCCAGAGATGACACACTGGCTTTATAGTAGCGTTATCAGGCCGATTATGACCTATGCTTCTATAGTGTGGTGGACGTCGATGGAATATAAATGCAACATCAAAACAATACAGAAAGTTCAGAGAACCTGCTGTCTTGGTATAAGTGGGGCCTTCCGAACGACATCAACAGGGGCGATGGAAACAATATTATCTATCCAGCCAATCGAAATTCGTATAAAATACGAAGCGGCTCTTACAGCAAAACGACTAAAGGTGATGGGTGAGTGGATCGATCAGGAACACGAAGCGCATCATCAACGAATCTTTACGGCTTTTTTTGAATTTGGAACGATTTTCCGTCATCCCACGTCAAATTTGGTTTATGAACAGACCGGTTTCGGCTTTGTGCCATCTTCAGTGTTCTCGAATACTAAATTTAGTTTAGGATTTAGTATTCGAGAACACTGAAGATGGCACAAAGCCGAAACCGGTCTGTTCATAAACCAAATTTGACGTGGGATGACGGAAAATCGTTCCAAATTCAAACAAACCCCGTCGGAAGAATATCACAAAAATCTTTACGGCCATAGGAGAGTCCATACCGGATAATGTTGCAAATGACCGCATACCGGAGACTAGACTAGAGGCCAACTGCGGAACATTGATTCCCGACATCCATTCCTGGTTGACCGACCCTTGGAACCAGATCCCCATGGGGCTTCATTGTTACACGGATGGATCAAGGTCGAGAGGGAAAACGGACTTGGTGTTTATATAGAAAACACCACAGAACTGTTTTTCCGCCTGCCGGAATATTGCACAATTTTGCAGGCGGAAGTTCGGGGGATAACGGAGTGTATCAGGGAACTCAACGTAATGGGGAGGTCAGGACTTGTGAATATATTCACAGATAGTCAGATGGCCATTAGAGCAATTTCAAAGGAACGTACTAAATCACGTACAGTTTGGGATTGCAAAAAGTTATTAACAGTTACTCGACACATGGTGAAGTGCGCATCATATGGGTGCTAGGGCAAGCGGGGATAACTGGAAATAAGAGGGCAAACTCACTTGCTTCTAGGGCAATAGAGTTAGGTAATATAAGCTTGGAATGCGCGAAACCTTTCGATGCAGTTAAATCCGAGCTAAAGACTTGGGCACATAGGGCCCATTCAACTCTCTGGAATAACGGAACCATGGGAATCAATACAAAAATTCTATAGGGAGATCCAGACGAGAGAAGAACGAGGGAGCTGCTAAAACTTAGTAAGCTCGAACTAAGTAGAATAATGGGAGTTGTCACAGGGCACTCTCAACTACTGGCACATCTTAAACGCGTCGGAATAGCGGGAGGAGATGAATGTAGAGCATGTGGGGAGGAGAGCGAAAGATTGGAACACTATTTGTGCCAATGCCCCGCCTTCTCACAAATAAGATCCCGATATCTTGGGGGTGACATCTTACCGGACATAAGCCGATTACGGGGAATATGCTGGAGGAAACTAAGGAACTTTGTGAGTGACACGGAGTTTCTCTAGGCTTTTGGGTCAATATGTTATGGTTAAATTCAAAGGAGCGCACAACAAGCCTTCACTGGCTTAGGTGTATGTCGTGTGACATGGGCTGACATACCCCTCTAATCAACCTAACCTAACCTAACCTAACATTCTAATATTTTCACTTAATTCATTTTTTTACAATGTTAGTGAATTGAAATACATACTGTTTTATAATGCATTTAAATGAACTTTAGCTCTAAACAAACAAACAAAAAATGCTCCCTTAATGTATCTCAAACATCGAAATTAAGAAATTGATGAAAACGTATTCCTCAGTAACTTCTTTATATGTACGAAAGAGATCAGAATCCTATCATAAATTATATCCTTTAATTAAGATATTCTCAAACTCAACACACTCGCCGTTGCATATCAAAAACTCAAAACTTTGAAATTACTGAAAAAAAGTATTTTTCAATATCTCATTTATATGAATAAGAAAAATCTGAATTATACATACATATGCGAAGCAAAGCTGAAGTCGTAACCAAAAGTTTCGACCAGCAAACGAAAACTTTGATGGCATTACTGGAGCGATATGTCAAATTACTTTTGTCGTTAAAATTTCCTTACGCGCTGATTTTCTTGCTCTAGTAATAAAATATAAAAGTAATTTTGCAAAATAGTTTGTTCTCCTATTAGTTAAAAGGTAAGACTGAACAATACTTCCATTATATGAAGCGAATAAGCGAAAAGCCAATATTGCCGCAGGACAAAATAAATATGCCTGCGAGTATACATGTCTGAAAATATGATATGTAAACCGCATTGAAATTTGAGTAAGAAATTGAATATATTTCAATGATACTATTTCTTTTTTATTGAAAAAAATATAAATAAATACGAACTAAATTTCCTGATCCCATTTAGTTCGTTAACTGCCGTCAATTGTCACTGAAGCAGCCGTTCTCCTAAAATTTTAAATTTTGTTTATGTCTTGGTTTCGAACAAGAACTTAAAAACTGAGCAGAAAAACTAAACTAAAAAGTGGAGTGGAATAAATAATAACAGCAGACAATGCAGTAAAAAAAAAACAATAAAAACTTCAACAATATAAGTATGTATTTGTGGAAAATTTAACTAATTGGTGATAGGGAAAGAAGTAATGAAGAATGAGAAGTTATGTAAATTAAGAAAAAAAAAGCCACATACTTTGAATAATCCAAAGTGAAAATCTGAAATCGACCAACAACAAAAACGAAAACCAGTTACAAAACAAAAAAGAATAAAAGTCGATGTGTCTTTATCAAAGTACCAATACGTGTGTGCCAAACCTTATGACGATGACAATTAATATTTTGTCAGCGTAGTTAAAAAAAGTAGTTTTTGGGGAACTACGAGTCACCACATACTTATAAACAAATAAATAAACAACAATAACAATATTGCTTATTGCAGTTTTGTTATACAAACAACAATAATAATATCATCCCACCAGCAAGATAAAAACAATACAATAATCAATACAATTTCATTAACAACCTCTTGGGCAGTCAGCTGATGCTGTAATTGAGTTAAGTCTCACTGCCTAAGTGGATATAATACACTTACAAAATTACAATTCGATTTGGTGGTGCCTCTAGGATAATCAGTAAGCAGCGAAAACCTTGATTCTCAATTGAAATAAAATATTCTGTAAATCAAAGAGATATTGCGTACGATAGATGAAAAAGGTTTCAAACTAACGAATTACGTGAGAATTATCGTACTGGCAAAATTAAAATTGTAATGGCAAACTTAATTATTAATGTCATTCAATTCTCCTTTTGCTTTTATATCCTTATGTATACATTCCTTTCATTCTTTGCATTATCCGTCTAACACTTGAAATATACAAAACTCGTGAAATGTAAAAAATTGGAATTAATAAATGTATTCGAGATTTTCAACATAAAAATTATTATCAATGATTATAAAAGGGCGATATCTGAATTTTATGCCGAAAAATTTTCTTGTGCGCTTAACTCCAAGCACACGTGGCAAACCATGCGTGAAATTAGTATTGGTAAAACCATTACCCATGAACCCCACTCAATTGATTCTGACGCTATAAATGAAGCGTTTCTAAATATTCCAATGCTAGAATCTGATCAGCATTATTATGCTACCCATCCGAACAATAACTCTGGTTCAATTTTTTTTATTTGAAGCTGTGGATGATTGCGTTGTACTAGCAAGTTTGTTGTCGATCTGTGGGCGCAGATGGTAATAATGCAAAGTTTCTTAAAATTATTCTACCCCCACTGCTTCCTTTTATTACTTTCATTTATAATAAATTCTTACGTGTGCATAATTCCCCTCAAATTGAAAAATTGCTAAAATTATGCCTATACCCAAAACCTGCTCTGAGTATAGACCAAACGCCACATTGCCATTTCTATCTATAGTTTTCGAAAGAATTATGGATAACAAAATAACACCTTTCATTGACCTGAATAATATGCTCAATGAAAATCAGTCCGGGTATTGAAAAAAACCATGGATGTATAACAGCATTAGTTGATGTTGCTAAAGATATTAAGAGACAAGTCGATATTGGTAAGACCGCCTTTCTCGTACTGTTACACAACTCTAAGGCTTTTGATACTGTAGACCATAATAGTTTTTGCTACAAGTTACGTAACTTCTTTAATTTATCTTCCTCTGCCCCTCAGTTAATGCCAACGCACCGCTTTTATTTACGATATACTCTAATGACCTCTCGACCATAATAACAGATTGCATGGTTAAAATGTATGCAGACGAAATTAAACTCTACACAAGTTCTAATAATGAGATAAGTCATTGCATAAGCTCATTAAATGAGCAACTACATCATATTCACACATGGGCGTCTGCAAACGGTCTAATTATAAATCTCAAGAAATCTAAATGTGTTCTTATTTAGAAAAGGGTTATACAATCCATTATTATACCTAGTTGTGACCACACAATCAAGAGAAAGTTAAAAGTTGCCTATAATAATATCATTCGTTATGTGTACGGTTTAAATAGACGGTCTAGGATATACATTTTTTTCACCTCAACTTTACGGAATTTCTTTTGATGATCTGCTCAACTTAACAGTTTTAGTTCTTATGCACAAAATAATATATACGCACCACCCAGAAAATCTTTACAATAAACTGTCTTTCGCAGACAACTGCAGCCGTAAAAGAATACGATCTTGTGGGTACAAGAGACTTATGTCCAAATGGCCTTTCTACATGTTCGCAACAGCTTTCTGGAACAAGATCCCATATGGCTGTCAAGTTTTAAGTAACGCACAACAATTTGAAAAACAACTTATGAAACAGTTCTCAGCATAATTTTGTTTTACATGTGTGTACTTATGTATATTTATTTAAATTTGTATTAGTATTTAGTTATATGTCTGCATACTTTGTCTAACTTATTACTCAGTTCCACACTGTAATATAAAACATAAGCAGCCCAATTATGAACAACAATTCCCCGGGAAATTTCTCCCTTTTTTTATTCCTCCTATTATGAAAAAATATTCCTCAGGAATTTTTTCCCTTTTTTTATTCCTCCTATTCTAAACACTTCAAAAAAAAGGGAAAAATTACTCTGGGAAAAAAGTAGGTATTACGAAACTTAAAAAAAGGGAAAAATTGTTAACATTTTATTCATGTTTTTCCCCCATAAATTTTATAGGGAGCTAATGTAAAAATGTAAGTTTATATGAAAAATATAAGAAAATTAAATTTAAAGAGCCAAAAATTGGTTTCACTTCTCAAGTATTCCCGTTCCAAATGAGTCCTAACATCACTGGTAGTCCAAATGAAGGAATCACGGCAAGCTCTAGGGAGTGTTGCATCAACATACCTAATTCTAAGGTCGTGATCACAAATCTAAAAATATAAATTAAGAATTTATTACCACTATCCTAAACTATTATTAGATCACTTACTAACATAGTATTCAAACTATAGTTTCCTTTCCTATTATAATAGAGATGTTTGTTTTTGAATAGAGCTATGATATTTATGTGCGTACCATCCACACACCCGATAACTCCTGGCATATTATTCTTTCTATAAAATTCTAGTGCTATTTTTCGTTTTTCCTCCATTGTTGTAGGCATTCTTATCCACATTGGACAAAGCTGTGCTTTAAATATATCAACAACTTCCGCAAGCACTTTACAGAATGTTGGTTGGGCCAAAGAAATGTCTATGTCCTTTCCAATACCAGTCTGATATCCACCACGAAGAAACGCAAACAGACACTTAACTTTGTAATGCAATTAACAGCAGATACATTTTTTTTACCGGTTGCGAGTGCGAAGTGAGTACATCTAAAAGGTAAACAAAAGCATTTTTGTTTACCCGGTAATATTTTTGAAACCTAAACCAAGAACAGCGTTAATACAAAATAAAGTAGTTAACTTTGTACTTACAATGACTGTGGTAACTCCAGCGGATTAGATGCATCACGCATATCTCTCCGTGCAACCCTTTAATCACTATTTTTCCACCGTTCATTATCACTTATTTCTTCCGCAAGCAAATTAAAAGCCACACTAAACATTTTAATTGTTTTAATTTAATTTAAATGCATACAAAACAGTAAAAAACTTATTTAATTTATCAATCAACTTTTTCGTTACTATAAAACAAAATGTAAACAGAAAACAGCTGACTCTATCTCCCTTGTTTTTTCTTTCTCCCTTATTTTCATATTCCCTCAGTTTATAGAATAGGAGGATTTTTTCCCGGGAATAAACAATTGGGAAGGGAAAAAATTCCCTGCGGAATTTCATAATTGGGCTGAAGGTCTTGTGTATGGAACTCTACAAATAAATCAACAAATAAAATGCTGTTATGCCAATCCGTATAGCAAACGCAAACAAAACAAACATTCACTGCAAGAATTCAGCATTTTCCTTAGACAAGTGCTTCAGCTTGCCTTAAGCTACCCAAAAACTTGCAATGATTTTGTTCAATAATTAATATTGTGCAATTAAATTGCTTGTGTGTATATTACATTATTAGTTGACACAATATATCGAACAAAACCAAAAGTATTTTGATTCATATTGAGCAAAAATAAATATTTTGTAAA
Source organism: Germaria angustata (assembly GCA_963681545.1). Classification (NCBI taxonomy): domain Eukaryota; kingdom Metazoa; phylum Arthropoda; class Insecta; order Diptera; family Tachinidae; genus Germaria; species Germaria angustata. Next base: position 76,151,090 of record OY812998.1, on the reverse strand, counting down.
GTACTGACAACATTAATGCCAAATTGCTTAATTAACATTTAACGAAAATTTAATTTTTAATCCCCCTTATTCTATTTGTCGTTGTCGACGTCGCACGAAGTCAACACCAATATTTCGGCAACTGTAGGATCGATGTCGAGAACAATTATATATTATTTATAAGCTGTTACTATTCCTAAGGTTTCAAAAATGGCAAGTGGTCATCATTAACACTCAATTGTTGCTCACATCGAGCACAGAACTTACATTTTTTTTAATGTCGACTTAATGTGACAACGATGACGACAATTGGAATAAGCGAGAATAAGTCATATTTTGACAATTTGAAAACAATAGAATGAAAATTTGTCAAATAAGCAGTAACAATATTTCCACGTTCTTGAGGTGTGTATCGCAATATGGCTTGGTGATAACCAATTCTCACTATATATCTACATCATAAATGTCAAAGCACCGTGACATTTGGCAATATTTGAAAAAATGGCAGCTAATATTACTGCTGAGCCATCCTGTGCTCAGCACTTTTCTGCCGCTACTCGTAATGAAAGGAGAAGTTTCCACATCGCTGTAATGGCTTCAATACTAAAGGAAAGTATACAATTTTGACTGAAATAGATCGCACGCAGCATAAGTACGATCCATTTCAGTTACGATTGTGATTTTTCCAATATCTCCAAACCATTGGCGTTTTGAATGCCAAGGACGTTTCCTCGCCAATCGCCCATGCACTATTCTATTTCTTTTGCTGAAGTAGAGCCGATACACAGTTATCGCAGATTCCGTTATAATTAAGCCATTCATTGCAACAACATTGCAAAAAAATAGGTTGGTTTGACTTGACGATTTTGCCCGAGTTTGGGCTCTATAATTTAGAATATTGGGGGATAGTGGGTTTGGGCGGAATTCAAGTATCTTTATATACGTTAATACACTTCCTGAAACCACGGTTTTGCCCAATGAAACCTTAGCATCTGTAATCGTATGGATGATTTTATTTTGCTTAGTTTAATTTTTTTTATTATAAACGCGGAGGCTATGCCCCATATCTCGATCTTGATATAAAATCGTGTTGTATATTAGATTTTCACAATTTAGTTAGAGTAGATTTTGTTTAAATAATTCAATAAAGTTGAACTGCTTTCAGTAGAGTTTGGATTTTGAATGTATGTGACTCTTCCATGTAAGACGATAAAAATAGGTGGACATGCTTCCCTGTGCAGAGTAGCCGTAGAATGTATATATTTTTGCTCGTTGACTTTTATTTTCCAAAACTTTGGCCATTTTTCTATTCCTATAACTAGCGAAATACCTCCTGCGTGTTTTCACTGACGCCTGGAAAAGCTGTATAATCAGCGAATGTTGACATGTGTAGATTACTGGTAATTGGCATGTCCGAGGCATATATCAAGTATAATATGGGCCCTAAAATACTGCCTAGCTGAACGTCGGCTTGTAAAAATCCACTTTCGTCTAGTCTTTGCCGAGTTTGGGTTCATGGCAACCAACGACATTTTCTCATTCCAAAGGAAGCGGCTGCTTGTGTGACAAATGGGTCTAGCACCATTGTATCAGCATATATTTTTTACTTAGTTAGCACAAATCAGGAAGTGCTACTCCAGATATTGAGCTTCTAGCGATTAAAAATTCAGGAAGAGTTTCAGACTTTACTTTACTTGTGGTTGTTTTCTACCTTTACTTATGATGATGCCAAGAAATCTAATTTCGATAGCAACTTCTATCGCATTGCTGTTTAAAAGTATTGGATTTGTGCTCTCAGTGGCGATTCTGAATGACTTGGTTTTGATGATGTTAATCTTAAGCACCACCCGCATGTGAAACTATTGCAGCCTTTCGAGATTTCGTTGAATGCTGTTCAGTTTGTGTGACATTAGGCATAATCAAGGTAATGCAGCGCCTGGTTCAGGTGAAAGTGGAGTCCATTTACTTGCTCAATGTTTGTCTGCTGACGATCTGTGTCCGGAAAGACGGCGTGTGAACTATTGTGCAACTGGAGATCGCTGCTGCCGGTGCACATTGAATTCCTTCTGGGATGGTGCTTTTTATAATTTGCCATTGATCTCAGCCATAATATTCTAATAAGTATCTAGTTTTAACTATATAATGAAGTGATCGATCTGATTGCGGGTAATGCCATACGGAGATTCGCAGGTATATTTTTGTACACGGTGTGGGAATTTAGTAACACCAATATGTAATCAGTTGCTCATTCAGAGGTATCACCGTTCTTATTGTTATTGAGATTACCGCATAAACCTTTGGACCGCATAATTGTTAATTAAAGTGCAGAATTGTGTTATCGAAGCTAACTTTTGCGTTCATATCTCCCATGATGATTTTTATCCTGTGGAGGGGTGGTGGATGCCCTGTTCAATTATTCATATAAAGAGTAAAGGTAAGTAAATGGGTAAGAAGCACTGTATAACAGTGGTTACGGTATTTAGTGCAAATATGAGCTTGTATCACTTCGGATAGCAGGTTGTATTCCATTAGATCCTTCTTCACACAGTTTGTTAGTTGTGGTCCAACTCCGTGCGCTTAGGTTGCAGCTAAAGATAAAATGCTGACTAGAGATTGGGCGTAGCCCTCCACAATCTTTCAATATTATTTCGCATAGTCCTAGGAAGAAGGTTTCTGTCCATTACGTTTCATACTTGTATCAAGCGCTTTGGTTCTGATAGCGCCCTTACGTTCCGTGATCCAAATCTTGTCCTTCTTCATTGGCCAATGTGTTGTGTCGTGTTATCTAGTCCATTTCCCATTAATTGTATCGTTTCGTTGAAAATGTTTTTTTATGCTTCGATTTATCAGGCATGCAAGCAGCTTCCGGTGATGCTGAAGGAACGCATTTATTTTACTCATGCTAGGGTTTGCCTCGTTGTCTTAAACATTCCTCCTTTCTCCATTTTTTCTTAAGTGATTTACAAATAGTGTTCTTTTTTCAGGATAATTTACTTCCTAATCTCTGATTGTAAATAGCAAAGTAAGCTTACTATGGGCCTATTGAAAACTATGTCTAATGAGAGCGACCACAAAGGACATCTCCCATCACTAGACGTTTCTTATAACCGGGCAAAATTTGTGGTCCAAGGCTTTTCGTGTAACCGGACAAAAGATTTTGATTTATGTATATTTTATTCAGATATCAGATCCTCTTGGGATAGTGTTGAGGCTACAACCAATAAAGATATTTTCGTGATACTCGGTAACTAATTATAGTCTTCCGGATTTTGATGCCGAATATAATGTTCCATTCGCAACATATGTATGTAAATTTACGAAAAGTGTCCGGTCGATTAAATATACTTGACGAATTCCTAAAAGTTGGTGAATATGATAGTACTGAGATACGATTATCGTTAGCAAGTGTGAAGATAAGTTAGTCTGAAGGCGGAGTTAATATAGAAACCATTCACAGAATATATGTAGTTTTGAAAATGAGCATTTCAAGTAGAAGAAATCCAAATTGAAGCAGTGTACAATAAATTCTTTTTTTCTAGAGGAACTAGTTTTCCATTATGTTAATAATCTGCATACATAATAAACTGTTAAAGTTACAAAAAGTACGTGCTTCTTTCATGACAACATATCACCCAATCGGACAAAAATAAACTGCATTGAATGTTCCTTCATGATGCTTTCACAGCACATTTTTTTAAATGTCTCAAGTATAATAAACAAGGCGAATTCATAACAGGTAAAATCATCAATACAACATATGCAATATTGCATTTACTAAAGTTCAAAAGCATTGAAAGAAAAGCAGAGAGCAAAGAAACAAATTAGCAAATTTTGACATTTACCAACGAAAAAACTTCAAAAAAATTTTACCAACTGAGCTGTCAGTTCTACCAATTATGAATTTTTTTGATAATAAATGTAACTTAATAAATTTTTGATTACCATGATTATTCGCTTGTTTGTATAGCTTTTAGCCTCCTATAATATTATTTCTTAACTTTTGTTAATTTAGAATTTGCTTAGAAATGTAACCATATTAGGTTAAATGCTGCTTATTAAACATTATGATGAATGGTTTACTGGTGAATTTGTATTATCAAACTCAAGCATATAGACCATATAATTCATATATGTACCAAATTCACTTACCTGGAGCAATATCGTCGAGCATATTTAAACAAAGAAGGCTACGGTTGTGTGGGCAGCCGTATAGCATATTCATTTCTGTCGGAAGAGATCCCAGTTCGGATATTGTTTTAATATTCCTGCCGGGACAGTAAACACTTCTTTGGTTAGTTTCAGTCCATTTCGATTGAATTAAGCGGTTACAATTTGAATTGCAACTTTTTGCAGAATCTCGGGACAGGTCAGTCATTAACAGCTGATCTTTTTGGTCAATGATATCTTCCAAGCTTGTATGCTCTTTACTAGATGGTACCAGAAGTGTGAGGTTCTGTAGTCGAAAGGATCTTGAAAGCTGAAATATATTCACGTGCGATGTGAACCAAACTGATAGGTTCTTGTTTACATATACCCCCGATTGGCTATTAACACTAAAAATATATAAACCAATTAAAACATTTAATTACAAGGAGCACTTACCCCAAATCAATTTATAAACACTTGTAAGGTATGGGGTAATTCTTAAATACTTTACAGCAGTATAGCCCTAAAGTATTGTCTACAAGAAGTTTTCTGCAATTCTTTTACATTAAAAAAACAGAAATAACTGCATCGTGATAACACTGATGCCAAAGTAAAACAAAAGACAATCTATACTCGTGCTTCTTGTTTCTTAGCATGCGCATATATACACACACAAACATACATATGTACATTAGGGGCATAAAGCCCCGCTCAGACCATGGCATTATGTCATGGCAGCTCACTTCCATGAGACATTTTGACAGCATTGCCAGCACAGTGTTCTACAAGTCTCTCAACATTGGCAGTAGGCACTGTTGCAACATCAAATCAAGTTTGGTGTTATGAAAGGACGATAGTACTGTCTTGATAGTTATTCTTTTTTGAATAAAAAACATTAATATTTTGTATTTATATATCAGTTTTCTTAAAAGGTAGAAATTAAAAATATCGATTACACATTTTTTGGAAACCGATTTGTAATTAATTAAATGAAATGAAGATAAAGTGTAATAGATTGAAAAACATGTTGGCGAATTAGAGAACAGAACGAACTTCACGTACATGCATACAGGCACTAGTCTTCTTCGTCTAATGCCAAACCTTGCCCACAAACTGAGAACTATTCAACAAAAAGTTAGCAAGTGTATACATATATGTATGTCCAAACTGTATTTTTATGGTTGTTGCTTTCTTTGTCAAAATATTTGACTCTCGAGTCTGGAAGACTACGAGTATATTTTGCAACGACATTTATGTTTCATATGAAGGCATATCTTGATAATCAATACCAATTTAAAAATATAGTTAATAGACGTAGGGAGTAGTATCAAAATTCACAGATAAAACACTTGATGCAAACTTTTTCGTTTTGGTTTTTGTTATTACACTGTGTAATTACCATCGGATCCACTCAAGCATCAAACAAAATTACAGGATTTATTTTGCTTTTATGCAAGAACTTCGGAGTATTTAAAACCTTTTCAGTTAAAACAATTAAGCGTTTGAAAAATTCCGGTATGGAAAAAGGATTTGCTCATTTTGAAATCATATTTATGTATTTAATAGACTGAAATACTTTGATATTAAAATAATCTAATTCAAAACTAAAAATCGTATAGAAGTGATAAAAAATTCCCCTGCTAACCGTTGTGTGTTTCATATAATTTTGTGAAATAGAAATTAAAATGGTTTTTCGATAAGCCGTGTTTTCTTTCAAGCGAACTAAGTTATAGTATATAAAATATACTTACACAACTAGCGGAGCAACCTTCCACCAAGTGGAGTAACGTTTCTGAAACACCTTTACAGTTGTCATAAGAAATGGTAAGGCCGGACTCGTATTGAATGCAGAGAACCTAAAACCCAAAATATTTTTATAATAAATTTTATTAGATTCAACAATGAAGCTTTTAAAGCAGTCTGAACGGAGAAGCAAAATATGACATTCGATATCGTCCGAAATTCACATTAAGAGCATGTTGAAATTTCCATCGATATCCCATCAACTAAAGAACTGTCTTTACTTTTACACAAGCCGTTTGTATAGTTTAGGATACTGTTCTTGTGTTTGAGGCTAGAAGTTTGTTTAACGAATTTTTTATATCTCATCCGTCATATAGGATATTTGTAACGAAATTTATTGAATTTCACAAATCCCTACCATCGCTATGGGAGGTAAATTGAAAAGGCGACCAAAATTGCCAAAGTCTGCGCTCATTAAAGCAAAAATTATCTGACAAATTTATGTTTGTGTAGTGTAAAACGTAGTAAATGAAAAAGATATGTTTGAAATGGATGCTGAAAATAATTTTGAAATAAAATTTATTGAAAATATTTTTTCCTTGTGCCATTATCCATTTTGTTAATAATTTATATGTCTTTAAAGATTTAAATTTTTTATTAATTTTGCTTTAAAACTGAGATGCATGCCCAGCTGAATTTTTAGTGCTTTTATATTGTACATGTTTTCAAATTATTTTAAGTAATAAAAATAAATTTAGATTTACTTGTGGGAAATATTTATATATTGTATATATTTGGTATTTGGCAGGCTTTTTATTCATTTTGACAGTAGCATGAGCCATGATCCCCCATAGACTTAGTTATGTGGGAGTTAAGGCCATATCATACACGTACGATATGGTAATAATGATATCGGGCAGGTTAATGGATATAATAGTAACATCATGAGCAAAACTCTGGTTTTCTTCATTAACTGGGAAACGAGTTAGTAAATCCAAGCAAAACGAAACTGACACTATTTACCACAAATAGAAAGGTTCAGAGATTTAGACTCTCTCGGTTTCATATAAGTATATATTCCCATTGATTAAATCAATATATTCCCATTGATTAATCATGTTATCTCGGATGAGCAAATGCTTAGTGTATTGCATCCTAGTCTGATGATGCGGATGCTATTTTAGCCATGGCTGTACATATTACACGTATGAAAGATACCCACGTGTAACACCTACAACCTTTGATAACTTGTTAATCTCACATGCAGTAAACAGCTTACTACTAAAAAGTACAACTAAGGAACGTTATTTAAAAGATTGCTGTGTGGTTGCGTTTTATTTCATCCAACAGCAACATTTGTATAGCGAACCGCTTATTATAAGTACAGACGTCCGCTTGCAACCGAAACAATTAGGTGAACACACAGTGCGATGTTTGAGGGATTTCCGTTTCGAAATGTACAAATTGAAAAATGGAACTCATTCACATTCACGATATTGCCATTTTTGAAAAAAATACTTATTCGCAGTTGACCTTTATATACAAAGGCCGTTCACTATCCAAAACCTGCGACCCGTCCGGTTGCCTTTAGCTCGGCACATTGCTTACATAAATTAACATGCAAGCCACTCACGGTTACATGGCCAGTGGTGCGATTCAGTAACTTTATTTACAGACTGTTGAGTTGGGTAAAAATTTTAACAGCAAAATTAAAGGTTTTTCTATTCAGTAACATTTTTGAAGTTAACGAAACGATTCGAGTCAGCTGTTCTGTGGAAGCACGTATTCCTTTGCAAAGAGGGCAAGTTATTATTTTGCAGCAAATATGTAAAATTATAAAAACATTTTATATATACAAAATACTGTTTATATTATTTTCTTATAGAATTTTACTTTTATTAATCATAATTAAAGTAACTCATGATAATATATTATTATACACTGCTTGGTCGACACACATTCTTTTGTTTTTTTTCTGTTCTTCTTCGTGTTTTTTTTCTTATTTTGACAGAGATGCCACTTGATATCAAATTATAACAAAGATGTTAAAACGAAGTTAGTGAATCGCACAACAGTTAATGCAAACCACAGTTATTGCTGTTAAATTTAGCTTCTGTCCAAGCGTTAAAAGTTACTGCATCGCACCACAGGAGTTATTTCTGCCGAAATGCGCTAAATATTTTGGCATTATCTTAGACTTGAAACTATCCTGGACAATTACCGTGTTAAATAGGGTACGCAGGGCCACGGTTGATTGCTACAGATGTTGGAAAATATTTGGGGTGGGATGTTGTTTCTTCCCGACAATTTTGAGGTGAATGGATTTCGCGGTTGAACTTATATTCTTGAACTACGGATTTATGGTATGTGGAGTGCTACAACCAGAAAATATAGACCAACTACACTAGCTTCAATGATCCGCTTGAATTGGTATATTAAGCGTCTTACGCACTAGTCCTTCGAATCCTTTATTGGATATAATTCTGGTTGACTTGCATATAATTGCCGTCTCCAGCTGTATTACGACAACTTCGACCGCATCTGGTTACTGAGGATCAACGATGCTAGAACTTCCAATTATTTTCCTATCTAGACTGGTTTGGAAAGAGCTAACTTAGTAAATACACTGTTAGATGAATAATTATCAATGGATCAAAGGAGTCAGTCTTGCTACGACCTTGGCATAGGACATCCGCTTCACCGCACTAATAGGGCAAGTGTAGTTCAGACGGATATACTAACCATTAAGGAGGTGGGAAAAGTATGGACAGTTAGGGTAGATCGCGGGAAAATCGGCATTATTGTGGATTGCCAAGCAGCAATTCTGTCGCTAAAATCTCCCTCCAAACAAAAAAAAATTCAAAAAAATATAATAAGTATTGATTTTGATAAATAAGCTTTAGTTGCATTACTAATATTTTTCACATAGTTTGAAATAATAAAAACAAAAAAAAAACCTCAAACAAAGTGACTGAGGAATACTCTACATGAGTACCTCAAAAACCAAAAATTGTGAAGTGAGTTCTAATGGCAGAAATGCCTATTTTAATCTGAGTTCTGAAGCTCTTAATGCAAACAATCAAAATAAAAATCTGATAATAGACTTTTTCTAGCGGCAAAGCCAATTTTCGCGAGCGATCAATTTCGCTTACTCCAATGCCAACTAGTGATTCGTTAACTTAACATTATCGTTGCCTAGTACTTCTTTATTTATTCAGCGCCATTATTCGCTCCGGGCTCATATTCATCACTTAACCAAGTTATCACTATAGACACCAGTAGATATATTATAGTAGTAAAGCGCGGGCGAAACCCAAATTCATCAAAAATATCATCGGTTCCCAAGATATGCAGGGATAACGACGCCTCTTCAGATAATCGTCAAAACCGTTTTAAAATATTGCAAGATGACAACGACAAAGCCTCGGAAAAAGAACCTCCCAACCACCACAAATCTATCTGAGAGAAAAAAATTCAAGCACCCTTATTAAAAAAATAAATCTCCGTCATTGGTAAAAATGCATTTCACATTATTCTAATAAAACGTTGCAGCATTGATGAAACAAAAATTCAAATATATTAGGCAAAAGATTTCGGCAAAATGGTTACAGAATTTAAAAAAATAAAACAAGTTTCTACACATACCAGCTTAAGAGTGCTAAAGGATTACAGATCGTATTGAATGGCATAGATTCTTATAATGCTCCTGATGTCAAGCATGAAATACCTACTCCGCTACTTATCTTCTAATGGCCCAACCAATCACTACACATGTGTCGTATGCTGACGCTGTGAATATCAACTGCATTCCCAAGAGAAAAGTGTCACCACTAAATAATTTAACAAAACCCAAGCAAATTAAAAATAACTTTCCAATAAATATGACTAGTAAGACGCAAGCAATGCTGCGAATGCAGAACATACTGCTTCAACCATTAGTTAACAAGCCATGAACACGTTAAATGTATGTTTCTGGAACGCAAACGGCATTCGCCAACATATAAGTGAATTTGAGAACTTCCTCACAGTTAAAAATATTGATATAATATTGATATCTGAGACTCATTTGACTTGGAGAAGCCCTCTTACAATGAATGGCTACACCTTATATGATTCAAAGCACCGGAGAGGAAGAACATGCGGTGGATCAGCAATTCTAATAAAGTCAAGACTAAAGCACTATATTCTTGAGAACACTTGTGAAGACCATCTACAATAAACAAATATTTGCATCGAAAATTTTTGTTCAAATCTCGTAATATCATCAGCTTACTCCCCTCCCAGATTTTCATCAATGAGGATCAATACGAGGATTTTTACGAAACTCTTGGCCCTTGTTTCGTAGCAGCTGGTGACTACAATGCAAAACATACATTCTGGAGATCGCGTCTTATTACACCTAGAGATCGAGCGTTGTTCAACACAATTTCAAAAATGGGCTTGGACGTCATTTCGAGCGGGGAGCCCACTTACTTACCGGATGTCACAGATTTTTGCGTCATGAAAAATATCTCTAGGGATTTAATTCATGCTGAAGCTTCTCATGATCTCTCCTTCGATCACTCTCCAACGATCGTTACAATTTGTAGCCCACTAAGAAGTGACTTACCTCACCCATATGTGAAGGTGATAAATTGTGTTAATTGGGGTTCAAAAAATAACTCAGTAGTCATTGTACGGAGAACATCACGCTAAGAACTACCGATGATATTGAATTTAACATCGCCAATCTTATCGAAAATATTAGACAGGCTGCTAAACATGTCACTACCTCCCATCCGCGGACTGAACTTAATAAAATTTATTTTACGGATATTGAACGTCTCGTATGTGAAAAAGAAGAGGTTGAAGGGAATGGCAACAACACAGCTCGCCCCAACATAAAATCAGACTTAGAGAATGCACTAAACGTGTTGCTTGCATCTGAAGAATCTGCTTCTCTTAAGAACTATCTGGAAGGTCTCAATGTCACAGCAGCATCTAATTACTCCTTGTGGCGCGCTGCTAAAAAACTTAAAACACCCGTTGAGTCAAAACCACCCCTGCGCACTTCTACCGGAGGTTGGGCAAGAACTAATATTGATGTTGTGGCAATCCTGGTCGATACCGAAATATTGAATCTAGGTTGCATTGAGTTATTTGTCACTTGAAAAATAAAATATATGTATGCCTTTTTTCATTATTAGAACTTTGGGAAAACTAATTTGTATATAAAACAAATATAATAAAACCACATTATAAATCATTTGTCGGAGTTATTACATTGGCGACGAGAGAAAAAAAGATTGCGAAGTGACCATTAAATTGGATTTGGAAGAAAGGACAGAAACACTAAATTGTGGTTTGAAAAGAAAAATTAAATTGTGAGATTGACTGCACATTAAATTGTGAAATTGACTGCACATTAAATTGTGAGATTGACTGCACATTAAATTGTGAGATTGACTGCACATTAAATTGTGAATCCATCAGCACATTAAATTGTGCATGGGTATGTTGATTAAGTACTCGTATTAAATTGGGTGGCACCTAGCTAAAAAAATTGTATAAAGAAGTTATTATAGATAATATTTCATCTCTTAGGCACTTGAAGACTTCTTTTCTGTGGTACAACAATGTCCGACATAAAGCCATTTCTCTGTGATGTTATTGACAGATCGTTGCTGCGTATGGAATGGGAAAAATGGTTCCGATCTTTTACTTTGTATCTCGCTTCAGAGGAAATTATCGACTCTGTTAAAAAGAAAAACAAGCTGCTTCACTTGGGCGGACCACAGCTTCAAGAGGTTATTTACAACATCCCTGGCGCTCTAGTTGAATTTGATGCAAAGACTGATATCGATGTATACGCAATACTGGTTAAGAAATTGGATGAATATTTCTCCCCTAAGAGGAATTCAACGTTTGAAAGACATCTATATAGAAGTTTGACGCCAACGGATGGAGAGTCTCTTAACAAATTTCTATTGCGCTTAAGGCAACAAGTTGCAAAATGTTCTTTTGGATCAACAAAAATGGAAATTGAGGAAATATGTATTAAAGACAAGATAATTGATTCATGGGCACCTATTGACCTTAAGAAAAGACTATTGGAGAAAGAGCAGAGTCTGAATGGTGTTCTTGAAGCTTGCCAGGTGTATGAACAAATTAATAAACATTCGCAAAGCATGATGACAAAAAGCGATGAAGAGGGTGTAAACAGAATTTCCTCGAAGAAGCGATTTTCTCATAATTCAGAGACTGAGTGCTACAGATGTGGTCGAAGTGGTCACATTGGTAATTCTATGAGCTGTCCAGCACGAAATGCGAAATGCAACAATTGCTCTCTTATTGGACATATTGCCATCAAATGTAAGACTAAAAACATTAAGAAGAAATTTGTCGAATATGATACAAACCGGCGAAATATAGGATCGGGAAAAATAAGGCGTATACGCAGCGAACAGCTAAATGTTTTAGATGATGTTGACGCTTTACGTGAATTTGGCTGCTTCAAAATCAATGATAACTGTGTAAGCGATGAAATGATTAACGTCTGCATTGGAGGAGAACATATATTAATGGTGATTGATTCCGGCTCACGATTTAATTTGGTGAGTGAGAAAGATTGGGCAACATTGAAGAAAGGAAAAACAGTTATATGGAATATTAGATCAAATTCATCAAACCAATTTAAGGCATATGCATCAGATCAGATTCTCAAAGTAATCTGTGTATTTGACGCTCCAATTGCGATAAATAATTATTCAGAAACGGTTGCTACATTTTAGAAAATGGTAGTCAGTCTTTGTTGGGTCGTGAAACGTCGACAAAACTTAAAATACTACGACTTGGGTGTAATGTCAATCGTATTGAGGATGTGAAGCCATTCCCCAAAATGAAAAATGTAAAAGTAAAATTAACTATCGATACTTCAGTAAGACCCGTGCAACAACCACTGCGGCGTATACCAATTGCTCTTGAGGATAAAGTGGCAGCTAAGCTGGAGGAGGCATTAACTTTGGACATAATCGAACCTGTTTATGGACCAAGTCGGTGGATATCACCTGTGGTAATTGTGTTCAAGGAAAATGGCGAAATAAGGTTATGTATTGATATGCGCCGCGCAAACGAAGCCATTTTAAGAGAGAATTACCCCTTACCTATATTTGACTCTTTCATGACAAAATTGAGAGGTGCTAATTATTTTTCAAGATTTGATCTTAAAAATGCATACCATCAACTTGAACTACATGAAAGCAGCCGGGAAATAACAACTTTTATTACACATAAAGGGTTGTTTAGGTATAAGAGATTGATGTTCGGCGTAAACTCGGCACCAGAAATTTTTCAACGCACACTAGAAGGGCTGTTGGCCCAATGTAGTAATTGCCTTAACTATATAGACGATGTTATCGTATTTGGTTACACGGAAGAAGATCATGACAAGGCTGTTAAAGAAGTTATCGGGGTATTCAAGGAAAATAACCTTATCCTTAATGAGGAAAAATGTGTTTGGAGAGCCAAAAAATTGAAATTTCTAGGCCATATTCTCTCCGAAAAAGGCTTCACGGCAGATCCAGAAAAAATCAAAGTGATTGAAAATTTTCGACCTCCGAACACAAAAGAAGAGACAAGAAGTTTTTTGGGTCTGGTTACATACGTCGGTAAATTCATTCCTGATTTGGCAGACGTCACCGAACCCCTGAGAAATTTGTTAAAAACAGATGCAAAATTTATATGGGGTCCTGATCAGGCAAAGTCTTTTCAACATCTAAAAACACAACTGTCCCAAATACCCAACTTATCATACTTTGACCCAAAGAGAAGAACTCGAGTAGTAGCAGATGCTAGCCCAGTCGCTTTAGGCGCTGTTTTGATCCAATTTGATTCAAATGGTAATGCAAAAATAATATCTTTCGGTAGTAAGAGTTTGTCCGACGTTGAGAAGAGATACTCGCAGACCGAAAAAGAAAGTTTAGCTCTCGTCTGGTCGGTGGAGAAATTTTATTACTATCTTGCAGGTCTGGAATTTGAATTGGTGACAGACCACAAACCACTCGAGGCAATATTTAAGCCGACGTCTAAGCCTCCGGCCAGAATTGAACGTTGGTTATTGCGTATACAATCATTTAAATTCAAAGTAATCTACCGAAGGGGAAAGGAAAATATAGCGGATTCCGTGTCGCGACTTTGCAAAATTATTGATACAAGTTCATTTGATCAAAATTGTGAGGACAATGTATTGCATATTGTATCAAATTCAATTCCATTAGCCCTTGGAATCACTCTTATAGCTAGTAGAAGTGCGGAGGATGAAGAAATCTGCAGTAATATAGCAAATGTCAATAATGAGTCGTGGGACGCCGATAAATCAAATAATTTTTATCCGTTTCGATTTGAGCTTTCGTCAATTGGCAGTATTCTTCTACGAGGCACTCGCATTGTGATACCTAAATTTTTGCGTGATAAAGTACTACAATTGGCACATGAAGGGCATCCAGGAGAGTCAGCTATGAAACGTAGACTAAGAGCCAAAGTCTGGTGGCCATTGATAGATCGGGATGCTGAAAATTTCGTTAAGAGCTGCCGGGACTGTTTACTTGTTTCCCGAATATCGAATCCACCGCCGATGCAAAGGCATGAGTTTCCAAATGGTCCATGGCAATGTGTAGCAACTGATTTGTTAGGGCCACTGCCGAGCAATGAGTATGTTTTGGTTCTAATAGACTACTACTCACGGTACCAGGAAGTGGTGTTTTTGAAGAACATAAGCTCTGAGAAGATTATAAACGCCATGGAGGAGATATTTTGTAGACTTGGGTTACCGAAATCTTTGAGAACGGATAATGGCCGACAGTACGTGAGTTCTCAATTTGAATATTTCTGTAAAATAAATAATATTACTCATATCACTACGCCACCTTATTGGCCGCAAGCCAATGGGGAGGTTGAGAATATGAACAAGTCGCTGGTCAAACGATTGAAAATAGCCAGCGCCAACAGAAGTAATTATAAGCAAGAAATACAAAAGTTCGTATTAATGTATAATGTAACACCTCACGGTCCATCTGAGCTTATGTTTAATCGAGTGATTCGGGACAAAATTCCAAGTATTCAGGACATAACAGAAGATATGATTGACTCCTCAGCAAGAGATTTAGATTGCATAAATAAACAAAAAGGGAAGGAGAGAGGAGACAAAAAACGAAATGCAAAACAATCGGATATAGCTGTTGGAGATAAAGTCTTGCTCAAAAATGTGGTATTTCCACATAAGCTGACAACTAACTTCGATGTAACTGAATATCAGGTAGTAAACAGAAACGGAAACGAAGTGGAAATAACTGGGAACGGGAAGACAGTTAAGAGGAACGTCAGTCATGTCAAAAAGATACCGGCATTGACAATTTGTGAAAACATATCCCCAAAAGACAATGCTCCTCTACAGGAATCACCATCGACATCAAACAATACATCAGCGTCAAATTCATACAGAGAATCCACCAACAGTTCCACCAGGCGATCCTATAATGAAATAAAATTTTAAAAAGAATAGGAGGGATGTGGCATCCCTTTTCGATACCGAGATATTGAATCTAGGTTGCATTGAGTTATTTGTCAGTCGAAAAATAAAATATTTGTATGCCTTTTTTCATTATTATTAGAACTTTGGGAAAACTAATTTGTATATAAAACAAATATAATAAAACCACATTATAAATCATTTGTCGGAGTTATTACAGATGTTATTCCAGTACCAAAAGAAAGAAAAAACGCTCAAGTACAATTTATAAAACAATTTATTAAAGGAAAAGGTATTCAGTTGGTGTAATATTCTAGAAAAAAAATATGTATACTTATAAGAAAAAAACCTTGCCAGACTAGAAGTTTGCAGTGGGTTTCTTCAACACTTCCTCCAAAACACTGCATACTAATCATCAGCATCTTCTTGTATAATTCTAATATTTGAGCGAAGTAACACAAATCTACAGGCATCTAACGGTTTTGTAAATAAGCCAGCAAGCTGGTTTTCGCCGGCAATATGTTCCAGCTTTAGTTCTCCATTTAAATATTTTTCTCGAACAAAAAAATATCGAATTTCTATATGTTTAGACCTTTTAGGGATTTCTACGTTCTTGGCAAGTTTGACTCCACTGGCATTGTCGACATAAAGAGTCGCAAATTCTCTATCACTTATAATTCTGATTCACCATAAATTTTAAGTGGTTCGCTGTCGCTTTTATATCTTAAGCAGTAATTATTTGTACCCTTTAAGTATTTAAAAATCCGTTTAAGATTATTCCAGTCCATTTCTGTAGGATTTTCCATAGATCGTGCCACTTTACTTACGCTGAAAGCGATATCTGGACGCGTTGCAATCATAAGATACGTAAGACTGCCTACGGCTTCACGATAGGGAATATTTTTGTTAACTTTGGGGCTATTTTCAACTTCCTCTTTCCCAACTGGTATTTTCACTGCATTAGCGTCATTCATTCTAAAACGTTCCAAAATTCTGTTGATATATCTCTTTTGATTAATGGTTACTGATCCATCACTATGATGGATCAGTAATAATGTTCAATCTGCATTCCCAAAAAATGATCCAATGGTAATACTAAACTCATTTTCCAAAAGCTTAAGAAAAGTGTTTATTTCTCCTTCATCGCTTCCTATCAACAACCCATCGTCTACATAGATAGCCACATACAAAATGCTTGATCGGCTGGCTTTATAAAAAACGCAAGGATCTGCAGTACTTATTTTAAAACCAGCTTTCTTCATAAAATCAATGAAACGTCTATTCCAACAGCGTGAGGACTGTTTCAGGCTATAAAGACTTTTATTTAAACGACATACTCGGCCAGTATCATCTTCAAAACCCTCAGGCTGCTCCAGATATACTTCCTCCTGAAGTGTGCCATAAAAAAAGCTGTTTTTACGTCAAATTGTTTTATTTTCATTCTTCTATTTGCAGAATTAGCCAAAAACGTTCGAATTGAATCATATCGAGCAACTTGACTAAATGTCTCATTGTATTCGATCCCATGTTTTTGTACATAGCCTTTTGCTACTAATCTGGCCTTGAATCGAATTTTACCGTTATCTTGCGGCTTCACTTGAAAAACCCAACGATTTTTTACAACATTTTTATTGGCTGGTCTTTGTACAAGATCCCATGTTTAATTTTCTTGCAAAGATTTTAATTCATCAATCATTGCATTTTTCCACTCTTCTCGTCGAGGCGACCTTACAGCTTGGACTAATGATTGTGGGTTATCGCCTTCACCGCTAGTTGGTAAGTCTGCCATTAATACAGAGTCCCCAGATTCCAACCAATCCGGTGGTCTTTTATTACGACTGCTGCGTTGTATATCAGGTGTTTCTTCTGCTAAGTCGTTATTTTTATAGGAACTTTCTTTATCACCAGGTTCAGTAACGACACTGGTATTGGCTTCCTCTATTTCTTTCGGTGTTATATTATTTCTATCGTTAGCCGTATTCTCGTCAATACAACTAGTAATTTCTGCAGTGGATTTCGCGTTGCAAACAGATTCTGTCTTAAATAAAACATCATGGCTATTAACTATTTTATAGTTCGATGGAAGAAACACCCTGTAGCCATCTTTATTATTCACATATCCAACCATATACCCAAAAACTGCCTTACCATCAAACTTTGACCGAAAATGTTTTGGAATATATACATAACAACCAGTACCGAATATTCTCAAGTGGTTTAAATTCTCTACATTATGTTTATACCAAAGTTCATATGGAAACTTATTCTCAATTTTAGTTTTACCTGTAAGATTCAAAACATGAACTGCGGTGTTACACGCTTCAGCCCGCAAACATTTTGGCAGTTTGCTTACATTAAGCATAGATCGGGCAGCTTCTACAATGGTTCTATTTTCGCGCTCTGCTGTGCCATTCTGTTGAGGTGTATAAGGTGGTGTAATTACGTGTTCAATTCCTCTTTGACTTAACAGGTTGGCAACTTCCGTATTAACAAATTCTCTTCCACCATCAGATCGAAACATTTTCACCATATGGCCATTTGCTTTTGCTTCATTTAAAAATATCTCAAGATTCGTGCATATTTTGTTTTTATTTTTTATAAAAACAATTTTTCTAAATTTGCTAAAATCATCTTTGAAACACACAAAATATCTGGATTCCCCTAATGAAGTGGTTTGCATAGGCCCGTTAACGTCGGCATGTATCAGCTCTCCAGTCTCTACTGATTGACTAGGTCTTTTCTTGAAAGGCACCCGATGCATCTTTCCTAATGCACACCCATCACACAGGTTTTCTTCATCGTCAGCAATGTTAATACTCATACGTTGTAATATTTGTTTTACGTGTCTTTCATTCTGATGAGCAAAACGTTCATGATAAAACTGCAACCTATTGTTTTTCGTAGCAAGATTAATGTGCTCAATCTTTGTTGAATTTTTTAACATGCATTTTTAAAATATACAGTTCATCACCTAAGTATCCTGTTGCTGCTAATGTCCTATCTGCTTTTCTTATTATCTTTATTGAGCTTTCATCAAACATTGTTTTGAAGCCATTTTTCGCTGCTGCTTTTACTGAAAAAAGATTTACACTAGCATCAGGTACATACCAAACATTGTCTAGTTTTGCATCCTCCCACTTGTTGTTGCATAACACTTTGACATTAATATTACCATGACCATACGCCAACATTACAGCATTCTCTTTTCCAAGACAAATTTTTTTAGGGATGTTAAAATTTGTATAATTTTCAAAATGTTGCCTATTCGAAGCAATGTGCCTAGAAGCACCGCTGCAACAGCACCAAACATCTGCAGAAGTGTTAACGTTACACTTTGCTTTAAAACTATACGCTACAAAAGCATTGGTTTTACTTTTGAAATCAATTTTGTTTTTCTCGTTCACATTCGAACCCATTGCATTTAAACATTCCGCTGCCCAATGACCGGTTTTGCCACATTTGCGGCAAGGAAACTTTTGCTTTGCACGAGCCATTTTATCTGAGTTTTTGTTCTTTCTAAAGCTTGATTTGTTTTTGCTTTTTACATCATTAGTTACAAAAGCCGTTTCATTTATTTCGGTTTTGTCCGATCTTAGCTCACGCGCTTCTATTGAGCAAAGTTTTTCCATAAGAAAATTCAACTTCTGTTTATCTGTAGGAATGATATCCCATAAATCTTTAAAATTATCATATTCCTTTCCAAGTTTTGACAGTATTCTGCCATTCAGCATTCTTTCCGACAATTTGTTCTCATTGTGATTATTTAAATCCACAAACAGTTTTTGCAGTTTCGCTACATGGATACTAATGTCTTCTCTTTCGCCCCACTTGGCTTGGAAAAATGATTCAATCAGCATATTCAAACGTTGTGTACTACTTTGCTCAAAACGGGCGCACAATTTATCCCATATATCAGCTGCATACGTACAGGTCAATACTAATTCCGCTGTTGTTCTATTTAATGAACTGGCAATGATACTTGCAGCCTTTGCATCATCCTGCTGACACTTCTGAAGCGCTGCTTTGCTTTCAGTAGTTGTACCTTCATCTGGACACTTCCTTTTGCCATTCACAATATCTTCAATTGCGTGCGCTCGAAACATTATATTGCTGTGCCATTTCCATTTTCCCAGTCTTTAGGACCTCCAAATTTTCCACTTGTACTTTTAAATCTGTGTTCGACATTTCATAAAATAAAAACTTGAGCCTTATTGTTACCAGCAATCTTCTATTCTATTTCCCTCTATTTAGTTTTTGTGGCGATTGGGCCCATAACCTATTGATGTTATTCCAGTACCAAAAGAAAGAAAAAACGCTCAAGTACAATTTATAAAACAATTTATTAAAGGAAAAGGTATTCAGTTGGTGTAATATTCTAGAAAGAAAAAATATGTATGCTTATAAAAAACGTTGCCAGACTAGAAGTTTGTAGTGGGTTTCTTCAACAACTAATACTGAAAAAGGTAACATATTTGCTGGTCATTTAAATAACGTATTTACCCCAAACACATGCACTGGTGCTGTTGATTTGCCAAGTGTAGTTGCTCTACCCCTTCGACCCATAAAGTTTAAGATGTGTAATGTACAAAAACTAATTGCTGAAACCAACCCGAAGAAAGCTCGTATTGATGGAATTAGTAACAAGATGCTGATGAAGTTGCCTCTTATTGCTAATCCTGTTGTTTATTTTTAATGACATTTTACGACTGGAGTATTATCCATACATCCGCTGGTCAAACGATTGAAAATAGCCAGCGCCAACAGAAGAAATTATAAGCAAGAAATACAAAAGTTCGTATTAATGTATAATGTAACACCTCACGGTCCAACCGAGCTTATGTTTAATCGAGTGATTCGGGACAAAATTCCAAGTATTCAGGACATAACAGAAGATATGATTGACTCCTCAGCAAGAGATTTAGATTGCATAAATAAACAAAAAGGGAAGGAGAGAGGAGACAAAAAACGAAATGCAAAACAATCGGATATAGCTGTTGGAGATAAAGTCTTGCTCAAAAATGTGGTATTTCCACATAAGCTGACAACTAACTTCGATGTAACTGAATATCAGGTAGTAAACAGAAACGGAAACGAAGTGGAAATAACTGGGAACGGGAAGACAGTTAAGAGGAACGTCAGTCATGTCAAAAAGATACCGGCATTGACAATTTGTGAAAACATATCCCCAAAAGACAATGCTCCTCTACAGGAATCACCATCGACATCAAACAATACATCAGCGTCTAATTCATACAGAGAATCCACCAACAGTTCCACCAGGCGATCCTATAATGAAATAAAATTTTAAAAAGAATAGGAGGGATGTGGCATCCCTTTTCGATACCGAGATATTGAATCTAGGTTGCATTGAGTTATTTGTCAGTCGAAAAATAAAATATTTGTATGCCTTTTTTCATTATTATTAGAACTTTGGGAAAACTAATTTGTATATAAAACAAATATAATAAAACCACATTATAAATCATTTGTCGGAGTTATTACAGATGTTATTCCAGTACCAAAAGAAAGAAAAAACGCTCAAGTACAATTTATAAAACAATTTATTAAAGGAAAAGGTATTCAGTTGGTGTAATATTCTAGAAAAAAAATATGTATACTTATAAGAAAAAAACCTTGCCAGACTAGAAGTTTGCAGTGGGTTTCTTCAACACTTCCTCCAAAACACTGCATACTAATCATCAGCATCTTCTTGTATAATTCTAATATTTGAGCGAAGTAACACAAATCTACAGGCATCTAACGGTTTTGTAAATAAGCCAGCAAGCTGGTTTTCGCCGGCAATATGTTCCAGCTTTAGTTCTCCATTTAAATATTTTTCTCGAACAAAAAAATATCGAATTTCTATATGTTTAGACCTTTTAGGGATTTCTACGTTCTTGGCAAGTTTGACTCCACTGGCATTGTCGACATAAAGAGTCGCAAATTCTCTATCACTTATAATTCTGATTCACCATAAATTTTAAGTGGTTCGCTGTCGCTTTTATATCTTAAGCAGTAATTATTTGTACCCTTTAAGTATTTAAAAATCCGTTTAAGATTATTCCAGTCCATTTCTGTAGGATTTTCCATAGATCGTGCCACTTTACTTACGCTGAAAGCGATATCTGGACGCGTTGCAATCATAAGATACGTAAGACTGCCTACGGCTTCACGATAGGGAATATTTTTGTTAACTTTGGGGCTATTTTCAACTTCCTCTTTCCCAACTGGTATTTTCACTGCATTAGCGTCATTCATTCTAAAACGTTCCAAAATTCTGTTGATATATCTCTTTTGATTAATGGTTACTGATCCATCACTATGATGGATCAGTAATAATGTTCAATCTGCATTCCCAAAAAATGATCCAATGGTAATACTAAACTCATTTTCCAAAAGCTTAAGAAAAGTGTTTATTTCTCCTTCATCGCTTCCTATCAACAACCCATCGTCTACATAGATAGCCACATACAAAATGCTTGATCGGCTGGCTTTATAAAAAACGCAAGGATCTGCAGTACTTATTTTAAAACCAGCTTTCTTCATAAAATCAATGAAACGTCTATTCCAACAGCGTGAGGACTGTTTCAGGCTATAAAGACTTTTATTTAAACGACATACTCGGCCAGTATCATCTTCAAAACCCTCAGGCTGCTCCAGATATACTTCCTCCTGAAGTGTGCCATAAAAAAAGCTGTTTTTACGTCAAATTGTTTTATTTTCATTCTTCTATTTGCAGAATTAGCCAAAAACGTTCGAATTGAATCATATCGAGCAACTTGACTAAATGTCTCATTGTATTCGATCCCATGTTTTTGTACATAGCCTTTTGCTACTAATCTGGCCTTGAATCGAATTTTACCGTTATCTTGCGGCTTCACTTGAAAAACCCAACGATTTTTTACAACATTTTTATTGGCTGGTCTTTGTACAAGATCCCATGTTTAATTTTCTTGCAAAGATTTTAATTCATCAATCATTGCATTTTTCCACTCTTCTCGTCGAGGCGACCTTACAGCTTGGACTAATGATTGTGGGTTATCGCCTTCACCGCTAGTTGGTAAGTCTGCCATTAATACAGAGTCCCCAGATTCCAACCAATCCGGTGGTCTTTTATTACGACTGCTGCGTTGTATATCAGGTGTTTCTTCTGCTAAGTCGTTATTTTTATAGGAACTTTCTTTATCACCAGGTTCAGTAACGACACTGGTATTGGCTTCCTCTATTTCTTTCGGTGTTATATTATTTCTATCGTTAGCCGTATTCTCGTCAATACAACTAGTAATTTCTGCAGTGGATTTCGCGTTGCAAACAGATTCTGTCTTAAATAAAACATCATGGCTATTAACTATTTTATAGTTCGATGGAAGAAACACCCTGTAGCCATCTTTATTATTCACATATCCAACCATATACCCAAAAACTGCCTTACCATCAAACTTTGACCGAAAATGTTTTGGAATATATACATAACAACCAGTACCGAATATTCTCAAGTGGTTTAAATTCTCTACATTATGTTTATACCAAAGTTCATATGGAAACTTATTCTCAATTTTAGTTTTACCTGTAAGATTCAAAACATGAACTGCGGTGTTACACGCTTCAGCCCGCAAACATTTTGGCAGTTTGCTTACATTAAGCATAGATCGGGCAGCTTCTACAATGGTTCTATTTTCGCGCTCTGCTGTGCCATTCTGTTGAGGTGTATAAGGTGGTGTAATTACGTGTTCAATTCCTCTTTGACTTAACAGGTTGGCAACTTCCGTATTAACAAATTCTCTTCCACCATCAGATCGAAACATTTTCACCATATGGCCATTTGCTTTTGCTTCATTTAAAAATATCTCAAGATTCGTGCATATTTTGTTTTTATTTTTTATAAAAACAATTTTTCTAAATTTGCTAAAATCATCTTTGAAACACACAAAATATCTGGATTCCCCTAATGAAGTGGTTTGCATAGGCCCGTTAACGTCGGCATGTATCAGCTCTCCAGTCTCTACTGATTGACTAGGTCTTTTCTTGAAAGGCACCCGATGCATCTTTCCTAATGCACACCCATCACACAGGTTTTCTTCATCGTCAGCAATGTTAATACTCATACGTTGTAATATTTGTTTTACGTGTCTTTCATTCTGATGAGCAAAACGTTCATGATAAAACTGCAACCTATTGTTTTTCGTAGCAAGATTAATGTGCTCAATCTTTGTTGAATTTTTTAACATGCATTTTTAAAATATACAGTTCATCACCTAAGTATCCTGTTGCTGCTAATGTCCTATCTGCTTTTCTTATTATCTTTATTGAGCTTTCATCAAACATTGTTTTGAAGCCATTTTTCGCTGCTGCTTTTACTGAAAAAAGATTTACACTAGCATCAGGTACATACCAAACATTGTCTAGTTTTGCATCCTCCCACTTGTTGTTGCATAACACTTTGACATTAATATTACCATGACCATACGCCAACATTACAGCATTCTCTTTTCCAAGACAAATTTTTTTAGGGATGTTAAAATTTGTATAATTTTCAAAATGTTGCCTATTCGAAGCAATGTGCCTAGAAGCACCGCTGCAACAGCACCAAACATCTGCAGAAGTGTTAACGTTACACTTTGCTTTAAAACTATACGCTACAAAAGCATTGGTTTTACTTTTGAAATCAATTTTGTTTTTCTCGTTCACATTCGAACCCATTGCATTTAAACATTCCGCTGCCCAATGACCGGTTTTGCCACATTTGCGGCAAGGAAACTTTTGCTTTGCACGAGCCATTTTATCTGAGTTTTTGTTCTTTCTAAAGCTTGATTTGTTTTTGCTTTTTACATCATTAGTTACAAAAGCCGTTTCATTTATTTCGGTTTTGTCCGATCTTAGCTCACGCGCTTCTATTGAGCAAAGTTTTTCCATAAGAAAATTCAACTTCTGTTTATCTGTAGGAATGATATCCCATAAATCTTTAAAATTATCATATTCCTTTCCAAGTTTTGACAGTATTCTGCCATTCAGCATTCTTTCCGACAATTTGTTCTCATTGTGATTATTTAAATCCACAAACAGTTTTTGCAGTTTCGCTACATGGATACTAATGTCTTCTCTTTCGCCCCACTTGGCTTGGAAAAATGATTCAATCAGCATATTCAAACGTTGTGTACTACTTTGCTCAAAACGGGCGCACAATTTATCCCATATATCAGCTGCATACGTACAGGTCAATACTAATTCCGCTGTTGTTCTATTTAATGAACTGGCAATGATACTTGCAGCCTTTGCATCATCCTGCTGACACTTCTGAAGCGCTGCTTTGCTTTCAGTAGTTGTACCTTCATCTGGACACTTCCTTTTGCCATTCACAATATCTTCAATTGCGTGCGCTCGAAACATTATATTGCTGTGCCATTTCCATTTTTCCCAGTCTTTAGGACCTCCAAATTTTCCACTTGTACTTTTAAATCTGTGTTCGACATTTCATAAAATAAAAACTTGAGCCTTATTGTTACCAGCAATCTTCTATTCTATTTCCCTCTATTTAGTTTTTGTGGCGATTGGGCCCATAACCTATTGATGTTATTCCAGTACCAAAAGAAAGAAAAAACGCTCAAGTACAATTTATAAAACAATTTATTAAAGGAAAAGGTATTCAGTTGGTGTAATATTCTAGAAAGAAAAAATATGTATGCTTATAAAAAACGTTGCCAGACTAGAAGTTTGTAGTGGGTTTCTTCAACAACTAATACTGAAAAAGGTAACATATTTGCTGGTCATTTAAATAACGTATTTACCCCAAACACATGCACTGGTGCTGTTGATTTGCCAAGTGTAGTTGCTCTACCCCTTCGACCCATAAAGTTTAAGATGTGTAATGTACAAAAACTAATTGCTGAAACCAACCCGAAGAAAGCTCGTATTGATGGAATTAGTAACAAGATGCTGATGAAGTTGCCTCTTATTGCTAATCCTGTTGTTTATTTTTAATGACATTTTACGACTGGAGTATTATCCATACATCCGCTGGTCAAACGATTGAAAATAGCCAGCGCCAACAGAAGAAATTATAAGCAAGAAATACAAAAGTTCGTATTAATGTATAATGTAACACCTCACGGTCCAACCGAGCTTATGTTTAATCGAGTGATTCGGGACAAAATTCCAAGTATTCAGGACATAACAGAAGATATGATTGACTCCTCAGCAAGAGATTTAGATTGCATAAATAAACAAAAAGGGAAGGAGAGAGGAGACAAAAAACGAAATGCAAAACAATCGGATATAGCTGTTGGAGATAAAGTCTTGCTCAAAAATGTGGTATTTCCACATAAGCTGACAACTAACTTCGATGTAACTGAATATCAGGTAGTAAACAGAAACGGAAACGAAGTGGAAATAACTGGGAACGGGAAGACAGTTAAGAGGAACGTCAGTCATGTCAAAAAGATACCGGCATTGACAATTTGTGAAAACATATCCCCAAAAGACAATGCTCCTCTACAGGAATCACCATCGACATCAAACAATACATCAGCGTCTAATTCATACAGAGAATCCACCAACAGTTCCACCAGGCGATCCTATAATGAAATAAAATTTTAAAAAGAATAGGAGGGATGTGGCATCCCTTTTCGATACCGAGATATTGAATCTAGGTTGCATTGAGTTATTTGTCAGTCGAAAAATAAAATATTTGTATGCCTTTTTTCATTATTATTAGAACTTTGGGAAAACTAATTTGTATATAAAACAAATATAATAAAACCACATTATAAATCATTTGTCGGAGTTATTACAGATGTTATTCCTGTACCAAAAGAAAGAAAAAACGCTCAAGTACAATTTATAAAACAATTTATTAAAGGAAAAGGTATTCAGTTGGTGTAATATTCTAGAAAAAAAAATATGTATACTTATAAGAAAAAAACCTTGCCAGACTAGAAGTTTGCAGTGGGTTTCTTCAACACTTCCTCCAAAACACTGCATACTAATCATCAGCATCTTCTTGTATAATTCTAATATTTGAGCGAAGTAACACAAATCTACAGGCATCTAACGGTTTTGTAAATAAGCCAGCAAGCTGGTTTTCGCCGGCAATATGTTCCAGCTTTAGTTCTCCATTTAAATATTTTTCTCGAACAAAAAAATATCGAATTTCTATATGTTTAGACCTTTTAGGGATTTCTACGTTCTTGGTAAGTTTGACTCCACTGGCATTGTCGACACTTATAAATTCTGATAATAATCATTTGATCCATATTAGCTCTTTAGCACCTTCACTTGCGGCTATTATTTCAGATTCCGTTGTCGAAAGAGAAACGGGTTTTTGTAGTTGACTGCACCAGGAAATAGCTCCTCCACCTAATATTGCAACATTTCCTGTTGTTGATCAACGAGAATTCTTGTCTCCGCCGAAATCGGCATCACCATAAACTTTAAGTGGTTCGCTGTCGCTTTTATATCTTAAGCAGTAATTATTTGTACCCTTTAAGTATTTAAAAATCCGTTTAAGATTATTCCATTCCATTTCTGTAGGATTTTCCATAGATCGTGCCACTTTACTTACGCTGAAAGCGATATCTGGACGCGTTGCAATCATAAGATACGTAAGACTGCCTACGGCTTCACGATACGGAATATTTTTGTTAACTTTGGGGCTATTTTCAACTTCCTCTTTCCCAACTGGTATTTTCACTGCATTAGCGTCATTCATTCTAAAACGTTCTAAAATTCTGTTGATATATCTCTTTTGATTAATGGTTACTGATCCATCACTATGATGGATCAGTAATAACGTTCAATCTGCATTCCCAAAAAATGATCCAATGGTAATACTAAACTCATTTTCCAAAATCTTAAGAAAAGTGTTTATTTCTCCTTCATCGCTTCCTATCAACAACCCATCGTCTACATAGATAGCCACATACAAAATGCTTGATCGGCTGGCTTTATAAAAAACGCAAGGATCTGCAGTACTTATTTTAAAACCAGCTTTCTTCATAAAATCAATGAAACGTCTATTCCAACAGCGTGAGGACTGTTTCAGGCTATAAAGACTTTTATTTAAACGACATACTCGGCCAGTATCATCTTCAAAACCCTCAGGCTGCTCCAGATATACTTCCTCCTGAAGTGTGCCATAAAAAAAGCTGTTTTTACGTCAAATTGTTTTATTTTCATTCTTCTATTTGCAGAATTAGCCAAAAACGTTCGAATTGAATCATATCGAGCAACTTGACTAAATGTCTCATTGTATTCGATCCCATGTTTTTGTACATAGCCTTTTGCTACTAATCTGGCCTTGAATCGAATTTTACCGTTATCTTGCGGCTTCACTTGAAAAACCCAACGATTTTTTACAACATTTTTATTGGCTGGTCTTTGTACAAGATCCCATGTTTAATTTTCTTGCAAAGATTTTAATTCATCAATCATTGCATTTTTCCACTCTTCTCGTCGAGGCGACCTTACAGCTTGGACTAATGATTGTGGGTTATCGCCTTCACCGCTAGTTGGTAAGTCTGCCATTAATACAGAGTCCCCAGATTCCAACCAATCCGGTGGTCTTTTATTACGACTGCTGCGTTGTATATCAGGTGTTTCTTCTGCTAAGTCGTTATTTTTATAGGAACTTTCTTTATCACCAGGTTCAGTAACGACACTGGTATTGGCTTCCTCTATTTCTTTCGGTGTTATATTATTTCTATCGTTAGCCGTATTCTCGTCAATACAACTAGTAATTTCTGCAGTGGATTTCGCGTTGCAAACAGATTCTGTCTTAAATAAAACATCATGGCTATTAACTATTTTATAGTTCGATGGAAGAAACACCCTGTAGCCATCTTTATTATTCACATATCCAACCATATACCCAAAAACTGCCTTACCATCAAACTTTGACCGAAAATGTTTTGGAATATATACATAACAACCAGTACCGAATATTCTCAAGTGGTTTAAATTCTCTACATTATGTTTATACCAAAGTTCATATGGAAACTTATTCTCAATTTTAGTTTTACCTGTAAGATTCAAAACATGAACTGCGGTGTTACACGCTTCAGCCCGCAAACAT
Organism: Germaria angustata; assembly: GCA_963681545.1. NCBI lineage: Eukaryota > Metazoa > Arthropoda > Insecta > Diptera > Tachinidae > Germaria > Germaria angustata. The sequence goes on along the minus strand of OY812998.1, from coordinate 76,122,651 downwards.
TTTGGCAGTTTGCTTACATTAAGCATAGATCGGGCAGCTTCTACAATGGTTCTATTTTCGCGCTCTGCTGTGCCATTCTGTTGAGGTGTATAAGGTGGTGTAATTACGTGTTCAATTCCTCTTTGACTTAACAGGTTGGCAACTTCCGTATTAACAAATTCTCTTCCACCATCAGATCGAAACATTTTCACCATATGGCCATTTGCTTTTGCTTCATTTAAAAATATCTCAAGATTCGTGCATATTTTGTTTTTATTTTTTATAAAAACAATTTTTCTAAATTTGCTAAAATCATCTTTGAAACACACAAAATATCTGGATTCCCCTAATGAAGTGGTTTGCATAGGCCCGTTAACGTCGGCATGTATCAGCTCTCCAGTCTCTACTGATTGACTAGGTCTTTTCTTGAAAGGCACCCGATGCATCTTTCCTAATGCACACCCATCACACAGGTTTTCTTCATCGTCAGCAATGTTAATACTCATACGTTGTAATATTTGTTTTACGTGTCTTTCATTCTGATGAGCAAAACGTTCATGATAAAACTGCAACCTATTGTTTTTCGTAGCAAGATTAATGTGCTCAATCTTTGTTGAATTTTTTAACATGCATTTTTAAAATATACAGTTCATCACCTAAGTATCCTGTTGCTGCTAATGTCCTATCTGCTTTTCTTATTATCTTTATTGAGCTTTCATCAAACATTGTTTTGAAGCCATTTTTCGCTGCTGCTTTTACTGAAAAAAGATTTACACTAGCATCAGGTACATACCAAACATTTTCTAGTTTTGCATCCTCCCACTTGTTGTTGCATAACACTTTGACATTAATATTACCATGACCATACGCCAACATTACAGCATTCTGTTTTCCAAGACAAATTTTTTTAGGGATGTTAAAATTTGTATAATTTTCAAAATGTTGCCTATTCGAAGCAATGTGCCTAGAAGCACCGCTGCAACAGCACCAAACATCTGCAGAAGTGTTAACGTTACACTTTGCTTTAAAACTATACGCTACAAAAGCATTGGTTTTACTTTTGAAATCAATTTTGTTTTTCTCGTTCACATTCGAACCCATTGCATTTAAACATTCCGCTGCCCAATGACCGGTTTTGCCACATTTGCGGCAAGGAAACTTTTGCTTTGCACGAGCCATTTTATCTGAGTTTTTGTTCTTTCTAAAGCTTGATTTGTTTTTGCTTTTTACATCATTAGTTACAAAAGCCGTTTCATTTATTTCGGTTTTGTCCGATCTTAGCTCACGCGCTTCTATTGAGCAAAGTTTTTCCATAAGAAAATTCAACTTCTGTTTATCTGTAGGAATGATATCCCATAAATCTTTAAAATTATCATATTCCTTTCCAAGTTTTGACAGTATTCTGCCATTCAGCATTCTTTCCGACAATTTGTTCTCATTGTGATTATTTAAATCCACAAACAGTTTTTGCAGTTTCGCTACATGGATACTAATGTCTTCTCTTTCGCCCCACTTGGCTTGGAAAAATGATTCAATCAGCATATTCAAACGTTGTGTACTACTTTGCTCAAAACGGGCGCACAATTTATCCCATATATCAGCTGCATACGTACAGGTCAATACTAATTCCGCTGTTGTTCTATTTAATGAACTGGCAATGATACTTGCAGCCTTTGCATCATCCTGCTGACACTTCTGAAGCGCTGCTTTGCTTTCAGTAGTTGTACCTTCATCTGGACACTTCCTTTTGCCATTCACAATATCTTCAATTGCGTGCGCTCGAAACATTATATTGATGCGCCATTTCCATTTTTCCCAGTCTTTAGGACCTCCAAATTTTCCACTTGTACTTTTAAATCTGTGTTCGACATTTCATAAAATAAAAACTTGAGCCTTATTGTTACCAGCAATCTTCTATTCTATTTCCCTCTATTTAGTTTTTGTGGCGATTGGGCCCATAACCTATTGATGTTATTCCAGTACCAAAAGAAAGAAAAAACGCTCAAGTACAATTTATAAAACAATTTATTAAAGGAAAAGGTATTCAGTTGGTGTAATATTCTAGAAAGAAAAAATATGTATACTTATAAAAAACGTTGCCAGACTAGAAGTTTGTAGTGGGTTTCTTCAACAACTAATACTGAAAAAGGTAACATATTTGCTGGTCATTTAAATAACGTATTTACCCCAAACACATGCACTGGTGCTGTTGATTTGCCAAGTGTAGTTGCTCTACCCCTTCGACCCATAAAGTTTAAGATGTGTAATGTACAAAAACTAATTGCTGAAACCAACCCGAAGAAAGCTCGTATTGATGGAATTAGTAACAAGATGCTGATGAAGTTGCCTCTTATTGCTAATCCTGTTGTTTATTTTTAATGACATTTTACGACTGGAGTATTATCCATACATCTGGAAACTTGCCATTGCCAAAATGATTCCAAAGGCTGGCAAATATCTTACAAAGTCTGATTCATATAGGCCAATAAGTTTACTGTCAACAATTTCAAAGCTCTTCGAAAAGCTACTCATGACAAAATTGTCCCCAATTCTAACTGATAATGGGTGCTTACCGGACCATCAATTTGGTTTTAGAAGACAGCATAGCACCATTGAACAAACCCATAGATTGGTTCATTTTATAAGAAGAGCATTTATTGATGTTTCTCGAGCATTTGATAAAGTGTGGCATGAAGGCCTAATTTTAAAATTGAAGATATATCTACCAATAAACATTGTAAATCTTTCGAAATGTTACATTCTTGCCCGGAAGTTCACTGTTGTGGAAGGAGACTTCATGAGTGTACCCGAAACTATCTCATCCGGTGTGCCACAGGGCAGTATACTGGGGCCATTTTTGTATTTGATTTATAAATGTGATATGCCTTTAAGCAGTAATATGCTCACCTTTACATTTGCCGAGGATACAGCCTGCCTTAGTATGCATGAAAAACCTCACGAGGCATCCCGATATCTTCAGGAACATATTAATCTGTTGGAACTGTAGTTGGATTTATGGAGAATAAAAGTAAGTGAATAAAAGTGTGATCATGTCACATTTACTCAACGAAGGGACACTTGTTCCCCAATTCAAATCAATAATCAAGTTGTTCCTCAACATTCACAGGTGAAATACATTGGTATACACCTTGACCGACGTCTTACATGGAAACACCACATGGACTCTAAGCTAACACAAATAAAATTTAAATTAACCCAGATACATTGGCTGATTGGTAGAAATTCAACCCTCAGCCTAGATTGTAAACTTTTAATATACATGTCGCTTTTGAAACCCATATGGTGTTACGGAATTCAGCTATGGGGCACTGCTTTAGCTTACAATGTAGAGAGAATCCAACGTGTAACCAGTTATTTTGACATCTCGTCACAATTGACAATGTTCAGTTTGAGTGGCAACGTACTGATTGTAACGAGTTATTCTGGGACCTTGTCAACTCTGACAGTGTTCAATACGAGTGGCAACGTACTGATTGACCAATGATCAGCGGGCTTCTAAAATTATTTTTAAACGATGCTCGTTGAGTTACTGTTGGCCAATCAGAACCGAGCTTGTATACTTTCGACAGTTTTTCTTTTTGACAAGCATGAGAAAAGGGTTGAAACTAGAAGATACAGAAGAAAACTAGCACCGGCAAGGATAACACGCAATCTTAAGAGGAAAATATTTTAAATAATAAAAAGAAAAAAGGCAAAAATTATTGAGATAACAGCTCAGGTGTGGGGTGCTTTTAAAATAAAGTGTAATACAAAAAAAAAAAATAAATAAATACTACGTTTTCGATGGCCGCTCGACTCTCAAAGCAACAGCTACTGGAGGCATTAAAAAATGCTGGTGTGGAAATTCCGGCAAACGCCACCTCTGCTCGCCTCCGCGATTTGTAGGAGAATGCGGTGATGGGTAAAGACGCCATATTAGGCAAAAGCTTAACCGTAGCTACCGCTCCCGATGCCTTAAGTCTAGAAGACGCTGATGCCGACATAGAAACTGAAGCCACTGAAGTAACTCTTGAGGTCTGTGCCACAACTGATGCTGATGCTAAATCTAGACTTGACGTTAAGTCAGATGCTCTTGTAGAAGGTCAGTCCCACGCTGGCCATGCTTTTGCTTTTGCCGGCGAACCCGTTGACCTAGACAGACAGCTGAAACTCTGCGAAAAAAACGTGAAGTTCTAGAGCTGCAACACGCCATAGATGCGTTAGAGAGCAATATACCATCGCGGCCTGTAGTGTCTCAAACGTCCGCAATCGCCACTACAAGTAGACTTACTTTTCGCGATATCGAACACGCCATTGTGAAGTTTGATGGGGAAAATCGGGCATATAATGTAAACGATTTTCTGCGCAATTTCGAAAGAGTTATGGACATGGTCGCAGCTGAAGACTTGTTTAAGTATACGTCACTATGCAACTCATTGACAGGCACTGCGAGACTTCTCCTAAATAAAACTGATATTTTGAGCTATATTCAGCTAAAGGCAGCACTGATTAAAGAATTTGGTCGTACTATAAGCCGTGGCGAAATTTATAAAATACTAGCCAACCACAAATGGAATAAAAAAGATAATGTGCGCAGTTACGTCTTGGAGATGGAAAATATTGCTTCTCGCTGCGGTGACATCGGCGAATTTGAACTAATCAGCTTTATAATTGATAGTATGCAGGACAATACTCCAGAGGCATATCTGTTGATGAACGCGCGTACAATGGAACAATTTAAGGAGTCCTTGGACTTATACGAGCAACGTCGTGAAAATCGTCCTTTGATTAGCCATGACATAGCATCACAAAAGAAAAGGGTAATGTCAACAAAATCAGCTGAGGTAAATGAATCTACGTCTGAAGTACGTTGCTATAACTGCACGCAGATGGGGCACTATCAAAGCAAGTGCCCATATGAAAGACGACCTGATGGGAGCTGTTTTCGCTGCTGGCAGATGGGGCATGATCATCGTAATTGCACTAACCCGAAGAAGCCATTAGTCATGCGTAGGAAGGAAGTAGACGCTGTACATCATGATGAAACCGAGGTCAATGAAGATTTCTACGGGAGGGTTATAAAAGCTGTTAACAATGTAAGTATTGCATTTTGTGATAGCAGGGTCAAGTGCAATAGATTCATGAAATGTTCTTCTCTTTTCGATACTGGTAGCCCAACCAGCTTTGTTAGGAAATCGTTTGTTCCATTCAAGATAAATAACACCGCGGTTAAGTCCAAATATTGTGGCCTTGGCAAATCCAACTTGATGACATATGGAAAAATTGGAGTGAAGATTAAATTTAAAAATAAATGTAAACAATTCAGTTTGAATGTTGTACCAGATACAACTATGTCGCTCCCACTTATATTGGGGCGGGATTTTCTTAAAATATTTAACATTGACTTATGCCAAAAATTGGATAAGAGTGATGTTGCAAATAAATCAACTGAATTTCTTGATAAGAATCATTCGTCTATCTGTGCACTTGATCCGGGGGAACTTAGAACAGAGGGTCAGGCAGATGTTAGTCGTAACGTAAGAGGCTCTTCTGTTATTGATGGGGTCTATTTGGGATATGGGGAGTCTGCGGTTCATCCAGGTGGAGGTGATCTGCTGGGGAACTGTTCAGGCGGCCCTTGTGGATTTGAGAACGGGCATGACTGTGATGCTGCTGATATATGTGGCTTAAGGCGAGATTGCTGTATTACAGTAGTTTCTTCGGATGTTGACATTAATCCGCACCTCAGTCAGGAATATTTCGATGAGCTGTATGGGGCTTTGAGGGAGAATTATCTTGAGGCAGGTGACATTAAGGAGCTACCCTACGACTATGAGATGAATATTAGACTGACAAGCGATGTTCCGTTTCATTCCTTGCCACGCCGTTTGTCTTATTACGAGAGGGGTGAATTACAAAGAATTACGGATGAGCTACTGGCTAATAAGATGATTAGGCCCAGTGACTCCCCATACGCCTCCGCTGTGGTGCTGGTGAGAAAGAAGAACGGGGACATTCGCAAGTGTGTGGATTATCGTCCTTTGAATAAACTTACTGTCAGGGACAACTTTCCACTGCCCCTTATTGAAGATTGTATAGAATACTTGGGTGGAAAGCGGTATTTCACGACCCTTGATTTGCGTAACGGATTTTTCCATGTTAAGATGGCCGAGGATTCTGTTAAATACACGTCTTTTGTGACGCCATATGGCCAATTTGAGTATTTTCGTATGCCCTTCGGCCTGAAGAATGCACCCGCTGTTTTCCAACGATATATTTATAATATATTAGGGATTTGGTTGATGAGGGAAGGATAATCATTTATATGGACGATATAATTATTGCCACCACTGACTTTACGGCACACTTGCAATTGGTTTCCAAGGTATTACGGAGAATGAAGGAGAGGGGGCTTGAGTTGCGGATACCCAAATGCAAATTTGGCTATAGTAGTATAGAGTACTTGGGATATTGTGTGGGTCCTGAGGGAATCAGGCCGTGTGATTCTCATCTATCTGCGATAAGGTGTTATCCGTTTCCAACAGATGATTGTTATAGGGCCTTTAATACGTTAAAGGAAATTTTATCGTCTGGTCCTGTTCTTGCTATTTATAATCAGCATAAACAAACTGAATTGCATTGTGACGCAAGCGCATCCGGATTTGGGGCGGTTCTACTACAACGCCAAACGGATGGAAAGTTTCATCCCGTCATGTTTTATTCTAGGGCAACGACGGCTGCTGAGATGCGGTATCATAGTTTTGAGTTGGAGACTCTGGCCATCATATATGCTCTACGCCGGTTTAGAGTTTATCTGCAAGGGATTCCTTTCAAACTTGTAACTGACTGTAACTCATTGGCATTGACTTTGGGTAGGAAACAACTGAATGCAAGGATTGCACGTTGGGCCCTTGAGTTGGAGGACTATAATTACACAATAGTGCACCGAGGAGGTGTCAGCATGGGGCATGTTGATGCCCTTATCCGCTGCTCCTCGGCCAGGACTGGTGATGTCGATACTTGTGCAGCTGTAGAGAGTAGAAAGGGGCATGAGAAATGCGAATTGGTATCGACCGTGGATTCGCACGAGGTAGATTTTTATATTCAGGTTGCCCAGAATAGGGATGGTACGATTGTCCGACTAAGGAAAATGTTGGAGGAGGCAACGGTGAAGGGTTTTGAATTAAAGGACGGTTTAGTTTTCAGAATCTGCGGACCTGGGACCCTGCGATTATTCGTGCCCTCCGAGATGGAGTATAACGTTATTAGGTTGATACATGAAAAGATATGCCACTTGGGAATGGAAAAGACATGCAACCAGATAAAAAGGAATTACTAGTTCCCAAAGATGAGGCATAAGGTAGAGAGGTTTATAAAGAACTGTATTCGATGTATTATGTGTTCGGCCCCTGCCCATATTGGTGCACAGAATCTTCATAGTATACCTAAGAGGCCAATTCCTTTCGATACGATACATATAGACCATTTTGGCCCTTTACCGTCTATCAATTCAAAGAGGAAACACATTCTAGTGATTATCGATGCCTTCACGAAATACGTGCGCCTCTACCCAGTCATTTCCACTAGCACGAGGGAGGTTATTGCATGCTTGGACAAACATTTTAGCTATTACAGCAGACCAAGGCGCATCGTATCTGATAGGGGGACCTGTTTCACTTCCCTTGAGTTTGGTGCTTATCTGTTAAGGAACAATATATTACACGTTAAGGTTGCGACCGCCTCCCCGCAGGCTAATGGGCAGGTGGAGCGTGTAAACAGGGTAATACGGGCTATGTTGAGCAAGATAGCGGAGCCAATTAGTCATTCTGATTGGGCCATTATGCTGGGTAGGGTAGAGTACGGTTTGAACAATACCGTGCACTCTACGACTAATGAGATTCCAAGTAGACTGCTTTTTGGGGTGGAACAAAGGGGTGGTGAGGTTGACGAACTTACAGAATATCTCGACGAAAAGCTGAATACAGACACGAATTGTAACTTGAATGAAGTTCGGTCATCTGCGATAAAAAGGTCACAGGAATACTCCCAGCGACGTTTTCAGCAGCATAGCAGGCCGGCGGCGCAGTACAAAGAGGGTGATTTTGTCGTCATCCGAAATGTGGACACTGCCGCCGGGACGAACAAGAAATTGATTCCAAAATATCGCGGCCCATATGTCATTCATAAGATTTTGCCACATGATCGTTACGTAATTAGGGATGTTGAGAATTGCCAACTTACGCAAATACCATACGATGGCATCATAGTCTTCCAGGCTAAGGAGATGGTTAATAAACGACGATGCATCTGTCTGATTCAGATAAATGACCCCAATGCAATTGGCAATATCCTAGCGATAAGAATATAAGTGTAATTATAATATTGTGAGTTATACTAGCCGTGTGTTTGTTTGCAATCGAGGTCGATTGAGATGTCAGGTTGGCCGAAGCTGTAACCAGTTATTTTGACATCTCGTCACAATTGACAATGTTCAGTTTGAGTGGCAACGTACTGATTGACCAATGATCAGCGGGCTTCTAAAATTATTTTTAAACGATGCTCGTTGAGTTACTGTTGGCCAATCAGAACCGAGCTTCTATACTTTCGACAGTTTTTCTTTTTGACAAGCATGAGAAAAGGGTTGAAACTAGAAGATACAGAAGAAAACTAGCACCGGCGAGGATAACACGCAATCTTAAGAGGAAAATATTTTAAATAATAAAAAGAAAAAAGGCAAAAATCATTGAGATAACAAACGAAAGCAATACAAAATTTTAAGGTTAATAACATCGGCTCCATGGCACATCAAAAATTCAAATTTACATCGTGATCTAGACATGCCACTTGTGACTGCTGAAATTGCAAAATATGCAGGCAAATATTTAACAAAACTAGAGTCTCATCATAATCCCCTTGCTCGTAATATTTTGAACTTTACTGGACACATCCGCTTAAAAAAGAGGGATACTACGACTTTAATACGCAACACTCCAGATGAAACTTTTTAAAAATATTTTTCCGCCTAATACGACTCTTATGTATTATTAATTACTATCACTAAGTTTATGTCCGACACTGGTTGGGACTCATAATTATATATATATTTAAAATTTGAATACTTATTGTTAGTTCAGTTTTGAAGATACAGTAAATAAATATTAGCAAAAAAATAACATCGGCTCCATGGTGCATGAAAAATTCAAATTTACATCGTGATCTATACTTGCCACTTGTGACTGCTGAAATTGCAAAATATGCAAGCAAATATTTAAAAAAACTCGAGTCCCATCCTAATCCCCGTGTTCGAAACATCTTGAACTTTCTGGGCAGATCCGCTTAAAAAGGGCTTTAATACGCACACTCCAGATGAAAGTGTTTGAAATTATTTTTGTGCTTAACACGACATTTATGTTTTTTTTTTTTTTTTTTTTTTTTTATTCAAAGAATTTATTTAAAAATCTTTGAAGAATAAGGTACAATGTTATGAGATTTTACTTAATAGTACTACAACAATTGAGTCAAATAATTTAATTAAAATAAACTATTAATAACACAGACTTGAGGAAAGTTTGTCACAAAAACCCCTTACAAACTTTAAATATGTTATAATGAAATTTTGGAAAACAGTCGCTAGCGGAAAACTATTCAATAATAGTATTTTAGTGAGTGTTTAATAAATTCCTTGTTGTTTCGTAATTAAACGAACTGCATTTTTCATTAAATGACAGCGTCAGATTATTGGCAAACGTGCTAATCTTTTTGTAATTGAATCTATTATGCAGTAAGTCCGTGGGATAGCGAGGGGATAGTCGGAGAATTATTTTCAAATTTTTGTTTTGGATAATCTGAAGTCTCTTGGAATGAGTTCGAGCTGTTTTGTGAAACCAGACCTGGCAACCATAAGTCAAGATTGGTCGGATACACATGTTATATAGCAATAACTTATTTTTTAGGTTGAGTTTAGACCTCCTATTAAGAATCGGGTATAAAGCACGACCGCACTTTATTGCTTTATCACAAATGTAATCGACGTGTTTCTTGAACTTAAGTTTTTTATCCAGAATAATACCTAGATACTTGATATCGTCTTTAATAGGAATAATACTTCCACTACCATAGAGAAACTTTGTGGGTAAACGTTTTGGAGACTTATTATAAGGAAATATTATAGCTTGTGTTTTGCTATCATTCACCTTGATCTTCCACTTGTCAAAATATTTTTGGCTTGAGATAAGGCTTTCCTGCATTCTCCTGATTATTGCATTCGAAACTTTTCCATGACAATGCGCTGTCGTCGGCAAAAAAGCTGCATCCTGACTTCTGCGGACATTTACGTCGGACGTGTAAAGAGTGTAAAGTGTGGGAGATAGCACTGAACATTGCGGTAAGCCCGCAGGAATTGGTTTCTCATTAGAAAACTCGCCATCTACACAAACGACAAATGAACGGTCCTTTAGAAAGGATCTAATAATTTTCTGCAAATAAATTGGAAAAACATAAGAGTTAAGTTTGTATAGTAGCCCATCATGCCAGATGGTATCAAAAGCCTTTTCAATATCAAGAAAAATAACGCCAGTGCTTTTACGATTACTTTTGTTGAATTCTATGAAATTAATAACTCGCTTAATTTGGTGAACCGTAGAGTGTTCCTTACGAAATCCAAACTGTTGGTGGTTAATGATATTGTTTTGGTCTGCAAAATCTACTAATCTTTTATGGATTACTTTTTCCAGGACCTTGTCCAGTAAGCTCAAAATGCTTATTGGCCTATAACTTGTTGGAAGTTTTGGGTCTTTTCCCCTTTTATGAATGGGTATTACCTTCGATCTCTTGAACGTGGAGGAGAAGTAGCCATTGTTCAAACAACAGTTGAATATCTTGCTTAACACTACATAAAAAAAATCTGGCATATTTTTCAGTATAACACTATTTATACCGTCCATACCCGGAGCTTTATTGTTCTTTAGTAGCATGATGTATGACCTGACTTCTGCGGTATCTGTCAGTTCAATGTTACTACTACCAAGACGATCATCATCAAGATCACTTATATAATCCGAGACACGTGAGTCTAAAGGGGAAGGGTTATTGATTGTAATAGTGTTGGAATAACTAAATACCTCAGCAATAGCGTTAGCCTTCTCCACACCAGTTTTTAAAATGATACCGTTTGTGGTAAGGTCGGGCAAAACCAAGTTTTTTCCCTTCAACGCTTTGGACAGTTTCCAGAATTTTATAGATCCAGGAGGCAGCCTTGAGATAAACATTGACCAGGCCATATTCCTATCCCTTTTAAGGTGATGATCAACTAGGCCGTTTATCTGCCTCAAAATGGAGCCCAAGTGTGCACTGAGATTTGGGTCCCTACATCTCTGAAGCTTACGTCTATATTTATTTCTTTGTGCAATAAGCATCTTAGATGTACTTGAAATTTCTCTCTGCCACGGGTTCTTCCAATCTACTGGAATCATTCCGAAAGCAATATTAACTAATGCAATTAACTTGGTTAATAACGAATCTACGTTGCTATTGGTAATTACGGTCTGGTCAATATTTTGACGTCTAATTTCACTCTCCACCCAGACTCTAATTGCTCGCCATTTTGCCCTATTATACAAGGGAAAGTCTTAATTTATTTTGAAACTGACCATAAATGGTACAAGACAAAGGTACGTGGTCCGATTGCAAAATATTTTGATGAGTTACCAGGTTCGAAAAAGGGATACAGGAGTTTGATAATAAAATGTCCACTGTAGATGGCTGGACTTGGGATAAGTTTTGCCCGAATCGGGTGAATGAGGCTGGGAAATAAATATGGTAACCCGAAAGCAAGCAGTGGTTAAAAAGCTCCCTACCAGCAGCGTTGCTGGAAGGACAGTTCCAGTGGGTGTGATGTGCATTAAAATCACCAAATGTAAAAAAGTCGCTAGGAAAATTCGTAAGTAGGTCTAAGTCCGATCTAAAATTAGGGGTGTAAATTGGACTATAGGCAGCTGTAAAAATAACTGGACGTCTATCAATTGTAACCTGCAAGGAAATACTTTCAATGTTGGTCGTGTTAATTCTAGGTAATAACTTATGAACTATGTTACTCTTTATCGCTATAAGTACTCCACCGCCGTGATGCGGTTTTAAAAACGTTTCATTAAGTAGAAGAATGTCGATACTTTTTTCATGTAACACGAGCTCGAGCTGCGAAGCTGCTGAATCGGTAGTTATGCCCTGAGCGTTCCAGTGCATAACCTTAACATTGTGTACAACAATGGTTTTATATGGCATGTTTAAGCATCATGCCTAAGACTCTCAATTTGTCAAACTTGCTTTGACACTTTTCCAATGCATCAACTGCATTAAAAAATATTTCTAATAGTTTTTCATTAGATAAGTCATCGTTGTTGACACGGGCCTTGCCTTTTGACACGTCAGAAAACAATTTATTTCCCTGGAAGTAATTATGAGCGTATCCTGGCATCTCTTGTCTTTGCAGTTGTGGGAAATTACTACCGTCCATTACGAAGTTGGAATTACGCCTCTTATCGGGGGCTTGAGCTTTCGAGGTTATGCGCTGTCGAATCTCGATGTATTCCCTACGGCACGGGCATTTGGGGTCATCAGCCCGATGGTTCACGTTCCTGTGGTTTTTCTTGACACAGTTGTGACATTTGTACACTACACTGCCGACAGGGGAACTTTTGTTTAATGGGCAAACCGCAAAGTCGTGGTTACCCGAACAAGCTGCACATACTATCATTCTATTACAGTTTTTGGCACCATGACCATACATTGCACACTTAGTACACTGAGTTGGGCCTTTGTTACCCTTGTATGGCCTTCTCCAATAGACAGAAATGTTGGAGAAATATTTAATTTTTAAAACCTCACGCTTAGATACGTGTTGTCTATCAAATTTAATCAAATAAAGGGTGTCGTCCACGTTCGATTTCTTTGTTACAATTTCTTTTACACTTACGGGCATAATATTATGTGTTTTTTTGAATTCGTTTATAATTGTTTCGTTTGATAGTCTAGGGAGACCGAATAACACCATCTTGTAAATATTATTGTTTTTTACCTCGTGTGAGTAAAAGTTCACCATGGCCAGTTTCAGCGCCTCGACCGCCGAATTGTAGTGAATCATCGTGCTGGCCATTATTTTTGTGCCGATGGAGATTCTTTTGTAGGTGTACTTATCACCAAACATACCCAGTACATTGCCGAAGCCGAAGTTGGCATCCACTATTATTGGGGGAATTCTTTCCTTTATTGGCTCGTCTTCTTCATCTTCATCCGACAGCAGATGAAATCTATTACTGGAGCCGGCCTCATCATTTGTTTTGGGCAACTTGTGCTTGGGCGTATTGCCCCAGAACTTCATTCTTTTTTGACTACTCATAGTCAAAAAGTTTTATCTTTTTATAGATTTCAATTAAATAGATTTAAATAGTCTTTATTATTCGCAAGCAAAAATGCACGTTGTTAACAACTCGACACGACATTTACATATGTATTATTAATTACTATCACCAAGTTTATGTCCGACACTGGTTGGACCTAACAATTATACTTGAAATTTGAATTCTTATCGTTAGTTCAGTTTTGACGATACAATAAATAAATATTAGTGTAGAAAAAAGTATTGAGAAACATTTTGTCTAAAACAAATTTTATTTTCAGTCAAATTTTTTCGGTGCCGAAATTAAATAATGCAATAATATAGACTGCACCTGACATATTTTGTGCATCATGCTCGTGATATTCGCGTCTGAATCAGAACTTCTGTGGATACCGATAATCAGGCTTTGATATTCATTCACTGGTTGCACATTTTGAACCATAGTCTGTCTGGTTAGACTTGGCTTATGACATTTGGCAGTACCAGTAGGATACCACAAACAACACAAATACTGGCTAACATGCAATAATTTTTGGTGTGACGATATTCTTGGCAGTTGAGGCATTAGACGGATCCTAATCATTTATGTGGGTCTTTTGCGGTAAAATTTCTATGCAACACTGTAATCGTGAAAGTGTGCAAAGAGTTCAGCGTGAAGCGAATTTTCATCGAAGCCATCGATAAATGCTGTAAATAAAAAACGCAACAGAATTGGGTTTTCCTGGCAATATTTAAACATAAATATTTCAATTCGCACTTTTTTACATTTATTTGAAGAAACGTGGGTCTGTTCTTGACATAAGCGACTTATTTAGATTGCACGAAGATAATGATCATAAGAGTACATCTGCTACTGAAAGCTTATTTTATCTGGAACTGCCCACATGTGGTACAGACACCTGCACAGAGTTCATTTCTAAAAGTCGTATAAGAACTTTTGACCGGTGCTCGAAAATAGAACTATGGGGAAATGACCCTTCCCCAAACACGTTAAGTTTGCTTACACATATGATAGTGTAACTAAACAAAAAAGAACTCCCATATATACATATATATATATATATATATATATATATATATATATATATATATATATATATATATATATATATATATATATAAGAAATGCATATAAGAAATGCAAAGTGGAATGATTGTTTTGCTGGACTACTCGTGCTATTACAATTATTTTTATATATCTTATATTTTTTCCTTTGTATACACATACTTATATGAAGTAGTTTGTTAGTCCCTGGAATTATGAGAGCTGTTGATTCAGATTAGGGTTTTTGTTATTTCTCACAAGGGTAGATGTACTTTTTCTCTTGTTCATAAACTACTTTTTGAGTCTTACTACTAGTATACTTCTGTGCTTCTTTCCTACTCGACATTTTGAATTTAGAATAATTTTTTATTTTAAAATCTCTTCTTAGAAAGCCCTTTCATTTGATACCCATGTCTTGTCCTGACAATTGTAAAACCTCAATAGAATATTTTTGGTTGTATGAGATGCGCATTCTATATACAGGGTAGCGCAATTTATGTCATATTTGATAATGTCATTAAACAACATACTGAATATGTTCATGTTTTACTTTTTAAAAATATATGTGCAGCGGAAACAGCTTACCTAAAAAAATTTTGGATTTTCACTTTTCCATCACAATCTACAATTTACGATCACTACAATTAAATCTTTAAATTGTATAATCGTTAGATGAAAATCTATTTTTCTGTACTTACAACTTAGTCCAATGCAAAGTCACTTAATAAAAACAGTTCTGTTAAATTTTTCTTTGTCCTTTTTGGCTTTTAAAGCACGACGACATGGATGCGCTTATTTGTAATTGAAATGCAACAATTCAATTACCTGTAAGAGGTAGAGCGAGTGTATTTGAATAAAGGAAGAACAAAGTTAACTATATGGTGGCCTTAATTCAACAACAAATACAACAATGTCAATGTTAAATGGTCAAGATGTAAAGTTCTTACCGCTTTATTTTCCTTCCCAAGCATATAGAGACTTCATTTTGGCAATTCCTATCATGATCAGATTTAACCGTGAAGGGATATAGTTTATATTTTTCATCGATATTCTCTCGTTTTCCATCTTGGCGATGCATTTTATTTTCCCTTGCTTCAATTGATTCCTTGTTGTGTGTTTTAGGCTCGTAAGTAATAAAGTTGTTACTTGATTTGTTCATATCATAATAATTGTCTGGAAATAAGAATACATATCGAACCTTTAGTGTAACATAGTCATATCTCAAATATCAAAATTGCTAAGTGAGTGAAAAAAGTAATCATTAATATCCTCGTTTATAAGTAAATGAAATTAAGAAGTATATCTGGAGCTGAATCTAAGTTACCCTAAATCGTGTTGTCGATAAAGTCTTTAAATTAAACATTTTTATATGCAAGATGACCACTGAAGAACAATTCTTCCTCATTATTTAATTTTTACAGAAGAAATATTCAGACAATCAATGTGAAAGAAAGCTTTGCTCTAATTATAACTCTACTCTTCCCCATTTTATTAATTTTTAGAGCAATTCTGCTCGCATTACTGACGCACAGTTGACCATTTTACGATAAGGCTGCCAAAAGTAATTTTTTATGGTCACCGATTTTAAAATGTTAAAGTTCATTCGAAATTAGACACTAGTGTATTTTATTTCAACTATTTCACAGTGAACAGGCTTATTCAAAATGGTTGTTCTCAGTATTTTACTAAAATGAGAAATTTTTTAGTAAGCTTTTGATTTTTAAACATCTATTGTAACCCTATATAAAATCTGGCATCACTGTATTTTATTCATTCTTTTTTAATATAAGTATGGCAATATATACCGATATTTTTTCTGTTACTTTTTTACTTTTGCGGATAATTGCCTATTTTTTTTAGCTATTAGTACCAGAAAAGTAGAGTTTATGACTTTTAGAAATTCTTGTCTTAAAGGTCTAAATTTTCTTAAACTCTACCACTTAATAGAGCATAACTTCTAAAGTTCAAAAGGGATAAAAAAATTAGTATTCTTTTGTAATCCAAACTCTAAACATAAGATCCCTATAAGTCCAATATCTGACAAAAATTAAAAACTAACTCTATTGAATTAGACGTAGAAGCTAAACTACTTCTAGAAGATAAAAATCAAGAAATATTTACTAAAATTGTTTAATTAAAAGAAATTTTTGGAAAACACTAGAGGTTCCGTTAATTTATCGTTTTAGCATTTTATGTATATTAATAAATTTTATATTTACAAATTTATTATAAAAGTTTACATGTAATATTCTTCATTAAAACCTCTTTACCTAAAGCAAATTTGAACCAATGTTTGTATTTTTTACGTTCGCTACTTAATAAACTAATTTTTAACTTAGGTTGGGTTAGGTTGATTGGAGGGGTGTGAGAGCCCATGTCATAT